>CM066037.1:349837375-350261830 GCA_033557465.1 Ichthyophis bannanicus
GGTGGTGGTGGTAGAGGAGGTGGAGGAGGAGACGGAGGTGGAGGAGGGAGCGGAGGCGAAGGTGGAGGAGGAGGAGGAGGAAGAGGCGGAGGTGGAAGAGGAAGAGGAGGATGAACCCCTCCAGTTCTCCCCCGAGGGGGATGATGCTGGGTCGAGGGGGGATGCGGTGGAGGGGGGGTCAGGGGTGGGGGGGAATGTGGGCCATGTGAGGGTGGGAGTTATCGCTTGGGCCGGGAGGGTGGTGGAAGGGGGGTTGGGGAGGGGAGCAGGTGGGGTGGAGGGTGTGGGGGAACACAGCCCAGCACAGGGTGCTGTGGGCCCCCGTCAGACACCGCAGGCGTCAGCAGGGGACAGGCGTCTGCGTGTCACCGCACCATCCATGGCCACTGACATATCACATGCACATGCCAGCACACAGACCACGGCCACTGTGTGTCTGTGTGCTGGCAGGTGCATGCATGATGTGTTGGTGGCAGTGGATGATGTGCGGCGCGACGTCCGTCTCCTGTTCCACGCACTACAGTGTCTGACGGGGGCTGTTCAGCAGGTGGCCACAGATGTGGCGCAGGCGCCATGTCGGCGGCCATCTGCTGAAGGGTGTCACAGGCGTCATTGATGGCACCTGTGACGTCCACATGTGCCCTGTGCTGTGCTGTGTTCCACCAACAAAACAAGGCAGGGTATATGTGGCATGTTGTATATTGTTTGTTGTGCATAATTAAAGGTTTGTTTCTGTTGTGTGACACAATGGTCACGTGTTTCCCTTACACACTCACTATGGATGCAAGCTTGGGATATGTGTGTGGACCTGGATAGGCAGTGGAGGTAGACATGGGTTGCATACGTGGAACGGCTCCACATGTAGTCATGGGGGCTAAACGTGTGTAGGGGCGAAGGACGAGGGAAGGCGCATGGGATGTTGCATTGTAAGGGGGGGCCTGGGGAACATCCGTGTCACAGGGTGTGGCATGGTGTAACCAAATGTGTTAGCAGAAAGTAACAGCCGACATACGCATGCCACCCATGTCTGCCTGTGCCACATGCATACCTCGGGAGGGGCAGGCATGTAATCACTGTTATTCAGGGGCAATGGGCACACATATGCACCCAATGTTGGGGGTATGGGGGGGTGGACACGGTGATGGCTCAGAATACTGAACATGCAACCCCGGAACAGTCCCCCTGTTGCTACAGGGGTGTGTGTGTGAGCCGGACCGCTGTAGCCAAGGGGCAGTGAAAATACATTGTGCAGGTCAAACATTGCATGTGCTGGAATCTGTGCAGTAATACCTGGAGGTGCAGAAAACGCACCAGCGAGGGGCCTGGGTGCAGTTCATATGATTAGGGACACGACATGCATGTGCACACTACAAAGGGGACCACAGGGACCACACATTGGACACACACGTTGCATGTGGTGTGTAAAGGGGGATCAGGCGGTGGATGTCCCACCATCCTGTCAAGGTCCACAAACATGCACAGATGTGTGGCCATTGCAGTCCACACCACTCATCACCAGACACTCACACACATAATTTAGTTCCTGTAGTTGTAGACAGAATGGACGTGAAATCAATTGTGGTTTTATTTCACACACAGGTATGCTTGTTTACAGCAATAGGATATTCTTTCCCAGGTCACAGCAAATATGGTACACTGAACATGATGGACCCCATGAACAAAGACCTTATGTGGAACACAGACAAAGATCATTCACAGTTGCTTATTGACCCCTTAGCAGAGCATTGGAGAAAAAACAAACAAGGGGGCACACAGCCTCTCTTCCATTGCTACGCTCCTGCCTGCGCCCTGGAGCTTACAGGCAGGAGTGGCCTTATTGTTCTAGGTGATTATAGGTTATACTGTCCCCTATGAATGATGGGAACTGAGGTCCACCTCTATGTTTTCCTAGGGAAGCAACTGTAGTAACGACCAAAGATGGTAGGGCATGCACAATTATTTCATTGGTATTGTGGATGTTCCCCAGCGGAACAGACATTCATGGGTACAAACATAAAGGGGCAACATTTAACATAAGCATGGAAGGTCAGGACCTCAGGAACAACTGAGATAGAATTAGCTTCCACTCAGCTTTTCATATTTAGAGGAGCTTAAACTCAGCATTCCCCGAGTGGTTACCAAAGAATATTTCATCCTCACATTGACAGCTGTTCAGGTCACAGCATGGCTTTACAACACAGGTGCAAACTGTTATGAAGTCTCACGGCAATGACAGCAGAGATGGCAAACGTTTTGTATTCCCTTCATACAAACCTACAAAGCGTCTTTATATTGATGTTCTCTACAACAAATTGAGAGGTCCATGCTACAAGGATAAGTGGTTACGGTAGGCAGATAATTTTCTACCTGCATGTACTCCTCTGAACTGATGGATGTACAGTCTGCATAAGGTTTTAGATGTTTCCCTGATTTCAGCTCAGAGAACTGCTGAGTGTCTTCTAGGAGCAATTCAGCCTGCTTGTTATCAGGTTGGCAGTTATCTGTGAGGATTACGCCCTCCTCCCGCTCACCAACTGTGTCCATTGCAAGAGCTTGGCTGCTACAGCTCAGGGCAGTGAAAAGGTTTCCACAACAGGGCACACAAACATAGGATTTGTGCTTTACCTTCTCCAGCATTGTTTGTATAAGAACTGACTTCCTTCTGCAAGACACCTGTCCTGTTGGGAGGATCATGAGCTTTGTGGTTACCTTGTCTGTTGGTGACTTTCCCTTAGGAGGGTCTTCCCCCTGTTGTAACTCTCTGTAGCACTGCCTGCCAGTATAGGGCATACCGTGTCTCCAGTGTTGGTTTTCTTGCCTTCCCAGGTCCTGGCTCTATTCGGTGGGAAGAGTTTCCCATAGAGTGTGGCTGCCTATGGGGCCCTCTGTTGCAGGTTTCTGTCTCCTCCCATGATCCTACAACATAGCTCCGTCCAATCCTCATAGGACTCCTCTCAGCAGCACCTTTGGAGATCCCTGCAGACTCGTTTCCAGCACTTTGAACTCTGCCTCTGGGACCCCTTCCGGCTCTCCTACCTCCTCCAACCTCTTCAGCCCCGATAACTCCACCACTCCACTCATCAGCTCTGGTCAAGGATTTCAAAAGGGCTTTTTCTCCCGGCACACCTTGTCCATCCCCTGGGTGTTTCCAATCAGAGTTGATGCCTGACCCCTCCCCTGGGCTGGTGTTTGTGTTCAGCTCGGCAGAGCAGTGTGGTTTCCTCTGGTCACAATTGCAAATTCTGTGTGAATCCTCTCTCTTCTGAGAACTTTCCTCAATCTCCATCCCTTCTGGAGGGCAGTCCTCACCACACTATCCACACACAACTTTCCCTTCTACACACGAAGTATACCTCCCCTTAGCTCCACGTGTGCACTTGATGCCCTCCATTTAACCCAGGTGCAATCAAGGCCAGACATGTTAGCTCATTTGTGCCACGTGGATCAGCCCAAGTTCCTTCCTCTCTCGGGGACATCATCATGGGTTTGCTAATGAACACCACAAGATCCCTTTGCTGTTTGAGACTTTTCTGTGCAATAACTCAGAACAACAGTTTGGACAGAGAGCAATCCATGCATAGATCATATACATCTGATATTTGGCCCTGTTGCTGAAATATCATGTGCTCATTCCCATGTAACAGCTCAGGGGACCCCCAACTGGTTTTCAACTGATCACTCATTATGTCCCAGCTGTACCTCTGGTGTGATGCTAGGGTAAACTCCAGAGTTCATACCTGTGGGCACTTCGCCTTTGGGTTTCTGTCCAGATATGTTGGCCAGTAAGAGATGTAACCCCTGTGACCAGTTCTCCAGTCAGGACTACTGGCCCTCCAGTCCCTTTTCTCAAAACCGTCTTGCACAGGTTGTAGGGCCCTTATCCATATGCAGCCCTCTCTCTCAAATGTACCGTCTGGGACCTCCTGGCTGTATATCTCCAAGCCCCTGCCTCCCCCAGTCCAATGAAGATAGGGGGCCACTGGAACAGCCCTCCACAGACATACTGCCTCGGGCTCCACTCTTGGAACTCCTAGCCACTCTGTTGGCTTTTCCTTTCCCCCGGAGCAATCTCTCTGGCTCCTGCTCTCTCTGTTGTCCACGCTGTTCAGCCTCTTGACGCTCACGTAGCTGTCTTCGTACTCCAGCCTTTCCAAGCAACTCTCCACGCTGTCTGTAGGGTAACATTCGTTTATCTTGAATGTGTCCTTGGGGCCACTCCACCCAAGGACAATCCAGGTGCTCTGAGACAGGCCCTGCCCTAATAGATTGGTGATTAGCGATTACATCATATTTTCCTGGATTGCACCCACGTACCCCTGTTTCTATTCCCCTAGAGGCCTTCTGTACAGCACTACACTCTGGGACTGGCTGTCATTTGGGGAAATAAGCAGGTATAGTGCTGTTACCAGCCATCACAGGCTGCCTGTTCACAGCTACGGCATCTCTTGTACTCTCTCTCCTGGGACAGTGACAGGCTTCATTATCACAGGTGTATGTGCTTTGTCGCTAGACGCAGTAATTAGCGACAGCATGGCCTCCCTCGCCTACCACGTGGCGAACCTCTCCCCCGTGGTGGCCGACCCTCTTCCGGTGCTGGTGCCGATGGCGGTGGTGGTGGTGTCGGTGGTGGTGGTGGTGGTGGCGCTGCCGGTACTGCCCGCCGCATGACTTCCAGCATGCCCTGCAGGGCCCCGCACAACTGGACGAAGGGGATGGCCCAGACCTCCTCTCGGTACTCGTGCATCTCCTCATGGACCTGACTCAGCTGCCTTGAGATGGCCAGCAACGTAGTGTTTAGCCGCTCGAGAGCCTGACGATTGCCTGTGGGTTGGACACAAGGTGTTTTGTGAGATACCTCTCCAGTAATCAAGCGTCATACACAAACATGTCACGCATATCCCACCAGATCGTTAATGTGATAGGGTAGAGCCACGTTGACACATGGCTAGGGTGAGACATCAATCTCACCGTAGTATAGGTCATGGACACCACAGGACACGTTCTAGTACGTTGATGTGGGAGGCAAACACAAAGTTCCACAGGCTGCGCTGACACACCCACGTACTGCAGACGTAGCAAGAGGCTTGGCCACAGATAGCTAACACAGGTCCATCATGTAGGTGAGGTGGATCATCAACCAGGGACAAACACAGCTGGAGGGAAGCAGTGGTGATGGGGGGGGGGTAGAGGGGGCCATCCCAAGTGGGGGCACAGTTTGAGGGATAGCCTCAGCTTGGACATGTTACAGAAGATGCTCTATTGACTCCAAGGGATGGTGTAGTAGCACAAGGATATCAGCCCCTACGTGCGCATGTGCACTGCAGCTTCACGTGTCAGACAGCAGAGGGGTTGACATACACCTTGTGTAAAACAGAGGAGGGGTTGGCTACCAGTGTGTGTACACCTTGGGAAACATGTGGAGGGTCTGGACAGGGCAGGGGGAGCAAAGGAGGGTGCAGCAGAGGTGGGCAGACCCCAGGAACACACGGACAGGGTTATGTTTGGAGATCCACAGCAGGTGGTACCCCCTGGGGGAGGGCGGTGATAAACAGAGCTGTGGGAGTGTTTCTCTGATTCAGTTTGGCAGCAGGGCTGGCAGCTGGGGGTTGGAGAGTCCACCAAATCACAACATGGGTCGTTAGGTGACCTTTGGGTCGTGTGTGTGGGTCCAACCCCATGCAATTGGGGGACTCATAGTCAGAGCTACAGGAAGGGGACATGTTGATGGCCTTGTCTGTGTGCCATGCAGTCTATCCAAATTGTTGACATACAGAAGGCCTTGTGGGACCGGTGTGCCGTGCATAACATCTTTACATAATCTATGATCCTGTGACCTCTGTAAGTCCCTGTATGTGGGTATCCTAACACATTTTGACTTCACAATTTATATGTAGTGATTGTTTTCCCCCTGGAGATGCAGATTGGGGGGAATGGAGGCTATGTGACGTTACATGACAGAAGCTGCTTAGCTTTGTTTATGTCTGATCTGATTGTCAAGGGACTATGGGATAGAGGGCATCCTGTTGTCAGCGAGAGAGCTGGGCGTCTGCGAGGAGGCAGACTGCAGCAAGGGCAATGCTTGTTTCTATGTCATGTCTACGTTATGTCACTTCTCAGAGCTGTAAAAACTATCAAGTTAAATATATAATGCAGCTCTACCCTTCACCCATAAGATGATCTATATTATAGGACTCCCTAACATGTACCACATCTTTAGCTTTTCAAGCAACTGGGTCTCAGAATCAGAATGGGGCGACTTATGAAGCACACTTTTTCATGTGAAAACTGCGCCCAAACCTTACATCAACGACCCTTCTTAGTTGCTCAATTTTATATTGAGGCTAAAATAGATGTTGTGAATGTTATGACTTCCATGTTGTTAAATTCAATATTATCAGTGTGACTTTAATCTAAGGATGCTTATCTGTAACACGGTGAGCTTTTTCTCCCAACGCTTGAATTATAGCGCCATAGCGTTTCACATACGAACATTTCTTCAGGGAATACTCATCAGCTTTGCTCCAACTTAATAGCGATCCTTATCCGAAATCCCGTGTCGGCTGTTGATGTTCTCATCAAAAAACGCCGACACGGGATTTCGGATAAGGATCGCTATTAAGTTGGAGCAAAGCTGATGAGTATCCCCTGAAGAAACGTTCGTATGTGAAACGCTATGGCGCTATAATTCAAGCGTTGGGAGAAAAAGCTCACCGTGTTACAGATAAGCATCCTTAGATTAAAGTCACGCTGATAATATTGAATTTAACAACATGGAAGTCATAACATTCACAACATCTATTTTAGCCTCAATATAAAATTGAGCACTAAGAAGGGTCGTTGATGTAAGGTTTGGGCGCAGTTTTCACATGAAAAAGTGTGCTTCATAAGTCGCCCCATTCTGATTCTGAGACCCAGTTGCTTGAAAAGCTAAAGATGTGGTACATGTTAGGGAGTCCTATAATATAGATCATCTTATGGGTGAAGGGTAGAGCTGCATTATATATTTAACTCTATGTCATGTCTGACAACGTGATGGACCTTAGACAACATCCCTCATCTGTCTGCATCTGTAGGTGGTAACTGGTCCAAGGTTGGTCTGCTGTGTGTGACATTTAAATCAACAGTCATATGCCAAACCCTTTGGTTTGCTACACTAACCCCCATCTGCGTGACCCATACATGTAACAGCTGTGGACGGAATGTTGCCACATCCACCACACACACACCAACCAGAGCCCACAGGGTTGTGCATTGTGGATGTGACAGTCTGTTATCACCCACCTTCTGCCTCACGTGCTGCTGCTTCCCTCTGCGCCCTCAGCTCGGCCATCATGATGGCCATGTCATGGAGATATGCGGCTTCCATCTGCCTGGCTCCCATTGCTGGACTGGCTGCAGCCACCACTGTAGGTCCGGGGGCGATGGGTGGCTCCATCATCTGTTCCACCCCATTTGTGCTGGTCCCAGACACAGCAGCCTCGGGCACCTCCACACTCAGAGGGACGGCCAGGTCAACCTCCTCCTCCTCCTCCCCCTGGGCCTCCATTGTACTGTAGTCACCTGCATTGTAAACAATCAGAGACAGCACACATATGTTTATACACTCCACCTATGTATATGTGTGTGCTACAAAAACCACTGAGATGATGGGGGGGGGCCCTGCATGTGGGCTGCATACAGGGCCCACTACACCCTCCCATTCCTGTTTGCCCCCATCATTTATGTGTTTAATTATTTCTTTAGCTATACATCTTTTCTATATCGCCACTTCCTGAGATAAGTGGCGGATTACAGGTAACAAACTTTATTAATAGAGTACCATTATTATTTTACATAGAACAGATGTAGAACATAGAACAATCAACTATTATATGTAACTCTGATACAATGAGATAACAGGCAAGGTAGGAACATTTCAATCTGGGTATGCATGGTACGTGTCTCAAACCCCGAATGCCAACATTAAAGGGACTTAGCTCCATTAATTATAATCTTTTACATTAGCCACAGGCAATTGCATTCATGAGTAATAATAATCTAGGTGAGCAATGGGAATGTGTGGGAAAGATTTTATGCTTTGTCTATGTAGGGTCAATGAATGACTGATGTACGGTGCTCCTCTCTGAGTTTGCATTATCTTCCATTTGTAGGTTATTGTGGTGCAGATTCAATAGTTTGGTTTGTAGATTTTGGATGGATAATGGGAGGTTTTCGATTCCTCTGATGTCAATTGGGAGGTTGTTGCATAACGTAGGGGCAAGGAATGAGATAGCTGTGTTACTTGTCTGCTGACTTGTCTTTCGAATAGAATCAGGGACCTGTATCGTGTGAAGGTTTATTTGTCCTCCTGATTTATTTTCATGTGAGATGTTGATGAGCGTAGATAAGAGGGATGGAGCTATATTTGTGATGACCTTAAACGTATTAATTAAGGACATATAGATGAATCTATATGGAGTGGAGGAGTGGCCTAGTGGTTGGGGCAAGGTACTTCAGGCCAGAAGGTCGGGGGTTCAAATCCCACTAGAGGACAGCAACCTTGGGCTGGAAGGACTGGGGTTTCTAGTCCCACAGGTGCTCCTTGTGGTCTTGGGCAAGCCACTTAACCCTCCATAGCATATGTTCACTATAAAATAGTTATCTCCAAGTTATAATGCCCTGTTCAATGTAATTTCAGTTTGTTCAATGTAAACCGCACTGATGCAGAATAGCGCGGTATATAAGAGAATGTAAATAAATAAAAAAAATAAATGAATCTGCATGAGACAGCCAGCCAATGGAGAGCGTAGATACTCAGGGATATATGATCTTATAGGTTTTCTTCATAGATAATCCTTGCAGTGACTCTTTGAGGCTACTTGGGGTGTGTGTAACTATCTCATAGCGGTCCCTTGGAGATTACCATTACAGTAGTCTAACCGTGGTGTTATAATGTTTGCGGCAAGGATCTGGAGTCATTGTTATCTGTCAGTGGACAATGTTGTTGTGTTGTCCTTAATTTGCAGTATATTGCATTTACGGTTTGTTTGATATGTTTGGTGCGGGAGAGGGTTCTCTGTGGTGTGACTCCGAAGTATACTCCCATGTACCTATCCCGGGGGCACATGTGGGTGCTGTGCCCCTGCACACCTTATTTGGTTGCCATGTTCCTGCTCCTTGTGCCATGCCACATGCTGCCCCCATCCCATCCCTTTCTCCAACTGGCCCAAACATGTCCTCACACACCTGCTCATGGCCCACCCTTCCACATGGTTTTGCCATCCCCTGTATGACTGTGCGTGCCTTTGAGCAGGGCATGGTTTCATCAGACATACTATCCTCTCAGTGCTACATGTGCTTGCCTGTGACCCACTGTGCAGCGGACTACGTCTATCCATCACCTCTGGCCCACTGCCATACACATGCAGCACTGTGCAGATAGTATGTCACACCAACATGCCCTTAGCAATGGCCATCACAATCGGACAGGGGATGACAATCACAGGTGTGGGTGTGGGTGTGGGATGGTGGCTGGTGTGCGTGGACCTTTTCGGGGCAGGTGGGGAGAGGGGCGGGATGAGGGACTCATATAGAATGTGGCCCCGGAACATGCTAACAGAACACGGTGTGCAGGGGTATGTCACACACATGTGCCACCAGAATAGGTACATGGTGGGTCTTGGGTGACAGGTATGGGAGGGTCTTTGCAAATGGCTGATGTATGCACAATGTGAAGTTTAGGCATTGACTGGGAGCTGAAAGTTAACATACATACCAGCCTGCGGATGTGCAGAGTCGAGGGCCTCAGGCAGACCACGGAGGTAGATAGTCCCCAATCTTTCAGCCAGCTCCTGTTCCAGGGGCGAGAGGGATGGTATGAAGGGGCCACCACCACCTGTGCTTAGAGCATGTTGTCTCTCGGCAGACATGTGCTGCCTCACCCCTCTTTTGATGTCTGAGAACCTCTTTTTAAGGCTTTCCACGTCTCGGGGGGTGCCCCCTGCCTCAACCACTGCAGAACGTATCTCCTCCAAAACTGCCATCCTGCTAGCCACAGTTGTGCAGCTACTGAGCCACCCAAAAAGTATGTCATAGTTCTCTATGAACCCTGCAAGGAGGACATGGTTCTCCTGTTCGGAGAACCTTACAGCCCTCCTCCTCTGTGGGGCAGGCACTGGTACCCTCTTAGCAGTGTGGCTGTACTGTGCAGCCTGTGCCCCACCAGATGGTCCTGCCTCTGCCCCCATAGGCCGGCCAGTCCCTGCCCTGGGTGTGTCAGCAGCAGCAGCAGCGGTGGCAGCGGCGGGGCCCACCTCCCCAACCTCCCCCACCTCCCCCACCCCCTCCACCTCCCCCACCTCCTCCCCCTCCCCCTCCCTCTCCCTCTCCCACTCCCTCTCCATCACCCTCCCCCCTCCCCCCTCACCACACACCCCCTCACCGACCCTCACCCCAACACAGAACACAGACCACTCTACAAACCACAGAATACAGGACACACTACACACCACAATACCAAATGCACAATACAAGTTACAAATCACAAAACTACAGAACACGCCTCTCCCTCCAACTCTCTCTCTATACCTCTCTCTGTAACTCTCTCCACCTCTCTCCACCTAAAACTCCTCAAACAACCCTCAATGTGTGCCAGGTGTGGAGGCATATTTATAGGTTTTTTACTTTGTGTACTTCGCGCATGCGCAGTTGTGTGGGTGTGGTGCCTGTGCGCAGCGCACATGTGCTACCTTGCGGATGTGCATCTGTGCGTGGCGACACGCTCGTGCAAGGCGAGGTGCACATGCGCGTGACGCAAAGACTACCGCCCATGCGCAAACATTTGTACAGGCTGTAGGGCGAATGGGCGCGTCCCGCGCATGTGCAATTCACCGCGCAAGTATGTGTCGCCACCCACAGACAGCCCATGCGCAGGGGCGCGACGCACAGGCACCGCGCTTGCACAACTGCAAATGCGCAAGGTACACATTGTCAAGAGGAAACCTATATATACCGGCCTGCATACCTGGTCCACGGTGAGGGGTTTAGGCGGCGGAGAATAGGTGTGTGGTTGCAGAGAGAAATGGAGAGGGTCAGAGCAGGTGTTGGTGTCAGTGTTGGTTGTATTGTGTGTGTGGTTCTTTGTGTGGTTTGTGAGGTGTACACTGTTTAGGGAGGTCCGTGTGTGTGTCTGAGTGTGTTTGTGTGGCTGGGCGGGAGGGGTCTATGGCGTCTATGTATGTTGCTGCATGTGCCCTGAGACGTGGGCAGATGCTGCGGTTGCAGGACAGGGGAGATGGTGACCATGGTGCTGAGGCACAGGGCATGGGTGTAGTCCTGCAGCAACTCAGACCTGCAGCTGTGGGGGCGGTCCAGGCAGGTGCTGTGCGTGCACAGCGCAGAAGGCATGCCGAGGTGCAGGCTCGGCAGCCTCGCCTCTACAGGCCCAGAGCCCAGCTCCAGGCCATGCGTGAGGACCAGGTCATCTCCCTGTACCGACTGAGCACAAGGGCTATTAGGGAGCTCTATGAGGATCTCAGACCTGACCTCGAGCCCCTGACTGATTGGTCCCATGCCATACCAGGTTTAGTTAAGCTCCTTGCTGCCTTACATTTCTTTGCCTCTGGCTGTTTCCAGTCGTCTGTGGCCACAGTGGGTGGCATGAGCCGCCCCACCTTCTCACGCTGTCTCCACCAAGTACTGCGTGCCATGGTCAGCCGGATGGGGAATTACATAGCCCTTCCCCACACTAGGCAACAGTGGGGGACCCTGAACCAGGCCTTTGAGGCGTTAGCTGGGATACCCACGTGATGGGAGCTATTGATTGCACACATGTTGCCCTGGTCCCACCTAGAGACAGGGAGGTAGCGTTCCGCAACCGCAAACACTACCATTCCCTGAATGTTCAGGTTGTATGTGATGCTAATCTGCATATTCTGAATGTGGTCCCTAGGTTTCCAGGGTCCACCCATGACTCCCATATCCTGCATCACTCGGCACTATTCACACAATTTGAGGATGGCCGGTATGCGGACTGTATATTGCTGGGTGAGTATCTCGGGATTACTACTTTATTTATGTATTTCCATATTTATTTTGGTAACATCTCCTCTGTAGCACCCTGTTTATATAACTGCATTTTTGAGATAGGAAATGTTGGACAGACAGAGGTCTGTTCTGAGTTCACATTGGTAAAGGAGTATAAACGTGGGGTAACAGGGAAACTACTTGACATGAGCCATCAGGATTATAACATGTTATGATCATGACCTGCGTATGGTGTTCATGCTACTACGCACGTGTGTGCAGGTCTGTCCTGGTGGTGGATCCATCCTAGTGAGTGTGTGTGTCCAACTGGCCTCATGTGATGGGGGGCGGGGGGGATTGGTGCCCTTCACATCCAGCTGTGATGTCAGTTCATTGTCTGCTAGCTTTTGAATGTTATGTAACATTGATGTTATTGCCAAACCATAAAAATACCCCGTGTCATATTTGTCTGAGGTTCACACACTCTCTCAGTACTGGGGTAGTCACCCAGGAGGCACTACATAACCTGAGGAGGGTCTCGATACATCTGATGGATGTTCAGGACCTTTACAACTGGGGGGACATGTTTGCATATGTCTGGTCACACTTATTGGCTGTGTCAAACCAGGGCAGCAACACAGTATAGGGGGTGCATTACCTTTGGCCGCTGTAGATGAGCAGGACCTAGGCATCGTTGTGTCTTCGGATCCTCATGTAGATAACCATTATGCAAAGGTGACAGCAAAAGCTAGGGGGCTACTTAGGTGCATACAGAGAAGTATTGGGAGCAGATACACAGGAAGGTAGTCTGCCTCTGAATATGGTAGTGGTGCAAACCCATGTGGGCTACAGTGTGCGATTCTGTAGACCGCACCTTCAAAAGGCTCTGAACAGAATGGACACAGTGCAGAGGACAGCTACTGAGACAATTGGTGCTCAACAGTATGCAGCATGTGGAGACTGACTGCTCCATCCTGATATGTGGACCTTAGTGCACAGGGTGTGCAAGGGTGATATGGAGTACACTCTGCCAGACCTCCATGGCATACATATTCTGGGTGTGGGCCTCTTTCAAATGTCAGCACGTCGCTTAGTGGCTACTATGCTGACATGTACGTTGGACCTATGATCAGTGGATCGGTGGAATAGTCTCACAGTGGAGGTGCTAGAGATGGGGACACTAATTGCATTACAATACACATGTGCCACACACAGAGTAACTCTAAAGGTATACAACGGACTGTTGTAGTCTTTGCCATGGGTGTATAGGCTCGATAGGCCATGTGTTCCTTTTCCGTCATCATATGTCTATTGTTCTGAATTGCATAGTTGTGCTGTGATATGTTTCTGTCAGGATGTGTTGTGCGTTTGTTTCTCACATCTACACATTTGTCAGTTGCGGTGAACATGAGCCCCTGCATTCACATGCAAAATTCTTTCCCGCAGGTGATGCAGGATATGGGTGTCGCCCCTGGCTGCTGACCCCTGTGCGTCAGCCACGCACACGTGCAGAGCGGAGGTACAATGAGGCCCATGCCTCCAGCCGCTCTGTCATAGAGCGCACCTTTGGCGTGTTGAAGAGTCGCTTCAGGTGTCTGGATAGGACAGGCGGGGCCTTACACTATAAGCCAATGACTGTGGCAGAGATAATCATAGCCTGTTGCATCCTGCACAACATTGCTCTCAGGCATGATATCCCTGCAGAGATTAATGAGGATCTGGAGGAAGATCCAACATGCCCCCCTGTACGTGCCAGTGGTGACACACGGGAGGGCACAGCGGGCAGGCGGAGGTTGATAGCAGAGATCTTCTCATGTACGTATTGCCTATCTTTCCACCTTCATGTTCTTTTGCTATGTGTGTATTGGTTATAGTGGTTGATGTTTCTGTAAAGATATAATTTGGATGCCACACTGCATTAACATTTGACTGACAATCCCAACGTCACATATAGGCATGAGTGTGCGACAAACAATGTGGGAAGTGCACACCAGCAGTTGGTGGCAGATGACATGGGTGGGTGTTCATACGCCTGTGGGAGGTTTTGAGGGTCACATTCCCAGTTAGTGGCTGCTTGTGATAGCAGCTGCTTTTGTGCAAACTCACTTATTTGTTTAGATGATATGGGCGGAGCACAGTGTCAGCCATATGGTGCGATGTTCACAGTGGGAGGGCAGTCCATATTTTGAGACAGTTGTCCAGTGGGGTGTGCTTATATGATACAGGTTTGCGCTGCTTTTGTGTTTAAGCTCCTGTCAGCTGCCTATGTGTGTGTGTTTGTTATGTGTGTCGCAACATGTCATACATCGCACAATACACATGCTTAGTACTAGTATGTCAGGATGGTATTAACTAAATGTGAGGGGTGTTAACGTCACCCTAAGGTGTGTCTGAATGTATAGGTCAACACGTAGCCCTGACATGGATATGGTGAAGGATGGGGACCTGTGCAGTGTCCAGCCAGGGGGAGTAGCATTGATACCTTTTTTTTTTGGAGAATAGCCCGTCAGTGCAGTGTTGCATATGTACACACATACAGAGGTGATCAGACCGATATCAGCAAGGGGTGGGTTACAGTAGGCACGTTGAGCGCTGAATGTGTGGGTGGCTTGTGGTTTACCAGGTTTCCGGGGAGGAGATGGCATATCTAGCTGATGCTATCTCAACATATGCCATCATGCCTCAGCTACAGGCTGTGTATGTGTGTAGGCCAGGAGAGTACAGTCCACATCAACAGCTACATTGCGCACCCTAGCACGGAAGGGTTATGTCGGCATACACACACTGACTTAGGTGCGAGCTATTTTTCTGAGGGGCACATATAGGCTATCCATGCTTTGACATTCTCAATGACACACAGTGGGATGGCATGCAGACATCCCAGTTTGGTCACAAGCAGACATGGGGGTGTGTTTTTTCTGACATGACACAGACTATTTGTGCACATCATCAGCACACAGCTGTCAATATTATTGAAGGTATGAGATGTACACACCATGATATGTATTTAGTCAGTGGATACAGGAGATGCGCCTGCATATTTCCATGTGTTTCAGCAATTGTCAGTGGGTTAACATACAACATTGGAACAACACTAAACAAGGAGAGGGGTCATTGTTGGCAATATGGTGAATCTGGGCTAATATTGCGACCTTGGTGTGATGTGGCAACATGGTAGGAGCAGACACCACTCTTGACCTGTGTGTACAACAACAGAGAGGTAAGGTAGGGGACAGGGAGATTCCGTACACCTGTAGATAGCCTCAAACACCTCCGTGCTGCCTCTCACATGTGAGAGATCTGTACATTGTTATAGAGAGCAGTCAGTCATTATGTGATGTTGTGGGGTCTGACAGCTGGGGATAGGAAGATGCTGTGTGTGATGCACAGCTAGAACATGACATATGTTTGTGTCTCTTGTGTTTCCCACTGCACAGGACATACTTCGTGAGGATGCTGTTGCTGTGGTGCGTTGGCACGTCACTATACATCACCCAAAATGCGGTGATTTGGGGTAGGTGCATCTACAGCAACATTGTGTGTGCCTGCAGTCAGGGGAAAAACATGTCCTCAGTGATCTGTCATATTGGGCAGATGTGGTGATTTCCTTGTTTCACTTATGCCTCCTTAACCCATCTCTTGCTGTTGTCACACATATCCCCATGTGTTTTTGTTCAGTATGTCCTCTGCCACACTCTCTATGGGATATGTACAACAGAACTGCATGTGTGTGTAGGTTATTTCTTTTGGTGGTGGCCTACACTTGCTCCCTACCCCAACATTGTACCATCAGCCAACAACAGGGGATCACTGCATGTTCACTGGGCCTTTATGTCTACAACTCTCCACTTGTGCACATAAAGGCCATGTGTTACATCTGGCACGCTGAACTTTGCATACTGTGTGGGTGCGTGTTTATAGGTTGCCTGTGTGATGAGGCAGTGTTCAGGCATAGTACATTATCATGTGCTGTGAGGTGTTTGTGCACCTGGGGTGTCATTGGGACTGTGCTACCTCTTCCGTAGTGCTGTTTACCTTGTGAACATTATCAACGTGTTGTGTGCTGTGAGCAGAAATGTGTCTTGTGTTCTGAGGGACCACTGTTGACCACCTTTATTTTATCTCAGATATTGACATGATGTGAACATGCATCAACAGTGGCTTGACATGGTGATTCTACACATTTTGCTGACATTGTCTCCCTTCACTGTGACCTGATATTGCTGTTTAGTGGCTCAAGGGATTGATGATGTACACCTGATGCACACACAAGGTGGGTTGCACCTTTATTATTTGGGGGATTACATCTGGCTTTAACTGTTGATGATTTAATAATTGTCTCATGTGCATGTAATGTTGCCTCTATAGTCACATAAACAGATGCATATAGTGTGTAGCTGTGAGACGCCTGTGTGACATGAGCATGGACATGACCATATCCATGTGACACCCATGTCTGCGTTTACGACTCATAATGTCACCATAATGCGGGTTTGTTTGTATTGCTATCATGTCATGTTTGCCTTTGCATCCCTTTCTTCTGTATTTCCTAAGGTGTAACGGTATGCAATTTGTGCAGTTTTTCCAAGGTGTCTAACATTACAATACTTATCATCTCCTGACACAGGGCAGAGGACATACTGGACGCATCTCTTACAGTGCATCTGGTGTCACCATCACCCACCTATTGGGGGAAACAACACCATGGAACGTTTTCAGGAGAATTGACCCATTGGATGTTTGACCTCTGAGAGTGGGACACATGACTTGGATGGACAGTATTACTCTTGGACTGCTGCTTTCCCCATGACAGAGGTGTCCGACACACTGTTGCTGCGATGCTTTTGCTGGGAGTCCAGCTCATTGTAGAGGACACACATGAACTTTCAAGGACTGTGGCATATTGGTATGTGACACTTGACTATGCATGCCCAGATTTGCAAGAACACTTTTAACCGGACCTGTTGGATTGCAGATACACTTTGCACTTTGGACGCTGTGCACTGATCCCCACGTGTGCAGCAGCGACTGACATGGACACTGTATGTGGTACATTCGTACACAGTTGTGTTATTATTGGGTTTTGGCCATGGGTGTGACATGGCACACAGGATACGCTCATCTGTTTCATTCTACACATGCATACAGCCATGTTTTTGGCATGGGCCAACGATGTGGCGATCCTATTGTCTATGTCCACCTGCTTTCCACCTGGACATGATACAGGTTTTGCCTCAGCAATGCTTTCAAGCACACCACCATCTTGGATTGATGTTTACATTGGCCAAGGGTGTTTACGTGCATGTGTGGCATCACTGTATCATGTTGGAATGTGGATGGTGCTTGTGCATATGACTGACTACGTTTGTGAAACACAACATGTGGACCTATGGCCTCTGTGTGGTTCCCTGTAAGATGTTTGGCCATGATTTCCCTCTTCACATGCTGGTTCTTGTGTTTGTTTACTGTGCGGACTTAACAGTCTGCATGTATGTACCCACCTTGCATTGCACATCTGCACAGTCCTGCTTATGCCCTGTGGTACGGACACTCACATTGCCACATTATGTTTTGAGTGTGGCAGTGTGAGTGACCGTTGTGCTTCTTTAATTGTGCATTCCATGTATTATGCTATATGTGGGCACACACTGTCTACCCAAAAAACAGTGCAGGGGGACCTCCTTCATGGTGTTATCTCTGCAGGTTTCTGCAGGTATTTTGGTTTGTATTCTGTCTGTGTTCCTGTGCCTGTGCTACCTGTTAGCATATGCTCATTGTGATTTGGATGATTGTTTGGGTCTACATTGTTGCAGCTTTGATTCCTAGATCAAGCATTAGGTGAGAGCTGAAACATTACTTTCAGAGCATGTTTTTAACATTAAAACATTGTGACAACATATGCTGTTTTCATTTGTGTGCCTCCTGTGTTGCCAGATGGATATGTTTTGAGGGACAGATGATGTGTGTTGGGTCCTCAGTATACAGCGCCTACTGTCTACATGCACTCATATGTGCGTAACACATTTGAGGCATGCAGCAGCAGGTGGGGGCTGGGGGTCTGCTGGCCAATGCATAGCATGTACCTGATGCACATTATATCTCCTGCCCTTCATTTGTGGTCAAGCAGGTAACCGTTCTGAAGAAGGTGGGTTTGTGCCCTGCTAAAAGTGTTTCCGTATTTCACCAGGGATGTGCTCACCTTGATATTATGATGGCACTGTCTACACTATCTGTGATGTGGAACCCAAATAAAGATATGTATTTGACAGACATTTGACTCTTTTGCTGATTGATCATGGTGACAAACATGCAATGGAATGTGTGCCTTTGAATCAGTCCTGACACCTTGTGACCCAGGAACTCCATTGTTTTCTTGTCAATGTCACTGGATGTAGATTGTCAGGTCTTTCTTCCAAGGTAATGGAGGGTTACGTGACTTGCCCAAGGCCACATGGAGTGCTAGTGTGAATTGAGCCCTGGTTGCTTGGTGGCCAAGCCAGTTTTCTAACCACTAGGTTAGTCCTCCAGTCTTTGAGTACATTGACACTTGTATGTAGTCATTTGCTGGTCATGTACATGGGCCACCTGTGCTCACATCCTTGTACAGTAGCAGCTGTGTATCTGCCAGCCATATGCCACATCACTGGGTATTACAGGTTCCCATACACACCCTCCCTTTGGGGTATTTGTGTAACAGTGTGCTCAGAGTGCTGTTTCTGGGAGTGGCTACAGGCATGTGTTCTAACTCTGTAGTTTTCAGGTTTGATCCCCACATGTGGTTTATCTTTTTATTTTCTGTTGTACTAAATGGACCATAAGGTACCACCAGGTTCCTCACCTCTACACACACCCTTCCCTCTCTTCAATGTACACCAAGGTGCATCCTGTGTGCTGCCTAGCCATCAGATATTCTCTGTTACATAAGTCTCTCACTTTATGGTGTTTACATGGCAGTGCACCTGTGGGTTTGGTATTGCTGTGGTTCAGCTGGTGTGTGGTACACCTTATTGCATGTTGAGCTCTCTCCTGTCCTGATCCAGATTATTAACCTGCTCCACAGAGCGTCCTCTGCTGCCCTTGGGGATTAGTTTTCTCCTCTTTTGCATGCTGTATCCACTGCAGAACATTTCATTGTGTGTGTGCATGTGTCCCTGGTCCCAAATACAGACTGCAATTTGATCTGTACACAGCAGATCTGCATGTGCATTTGGTCATGATTACTGTTAGGGGTTTGCTTGTCCTGACACCCAGCAGGCGTCTTGTGTGATGCCCTACACTCTTTTTGTATGCATCCTTTGCTAATGAGCTCACGTTGGTGGTGTGGCCTACCGGTTTATGCATTGCCATTTGTGGTAGTGGTCGTAGGTGTGCTTTCTCTCTGCCCTCTTGGATTTGTATGCTTGTCCTGCAGAAGTGGTTTTCATTCGTATGACAGTCATATCTGTGGTGATCTGTGTTGTGAGCACATTGTACCCTCATCTGATTTGTGAACCATCCTTCTGTCCATCTTCTGTCTGCCAGCTGTGTGCCATCCTACCCTGATGTGCATGCTGCTAACCCACGTCCTGCACTCCTACACATTCCTGCATTGCAGCTCTCCCTGCTTGCCTCTCCTGTGTGTGCTCTGCATAGCACCTCTACTCCACAGTCATCCTGATATTTCACTTATCCTGCCATTTCAGCCTCCTCTGCTGCCCACATCTTCCCATCCTCTGTCACACACTGTCATTATAACATGGTACATTACCATCACTCTGTGCATGGCTCTAGCTGGCCATGATATGTTTGTCCATTTTTATGGCTGACACATGGGCTGGAGCTAATTTCTGCGGTCCATCAACTGATCTACGTCCTTCTTTTACTTTTTTCTTGCCTTTCTTTTCTGCTCTGTGCAGTGTTTGGGTTACGTGTGTGTTTGGCACATACCTCTCTTGCCATTCAATTTGGGGGATGTTACTGCTCTTGGCTAACGTTTTTGAGTTCACCTATACATCCTTGGGGCATCTTCTGGCAAACCTTCGATTCAGGCAGCTTATGGTGTGCCTACTATGGTGCCTTGGGAGTTGACAACCTTTCAACATGGCCTCTGGGGAAATTAAACTTCGCCTTTGCTGATGAGGTATGTTTAGGATGTGCCTTCTGATGCACCCTAAAGGGTGCATTAATATATGCCACTAGGGTGTGGTTCTTTTTAGATAGCAGCACAGATTGCTGTACAGTTGCATACAGAAAAAGGACATACCTCTGCCAACCTTATTCACTGGAGATTTCAACCCATGACCCCTGCACCATCATTCAGTGGCTTAACCATTTGTCAGCATACATGTCATAGGATTCACGGCTTTTTCCCCAGACCTTGTATTTCATGCAGCTGTGTTACTCTGGTGATGTCAGTCTCCAAAGGTAATAGGGCAGTTTACAAGATGAGATTAACTCTGACACCCTGTTGATATCATTCTCCAGGGCCTGTCTGCAGCCCCTCCTTGCTAAATCAAGAATGGCAGACCTTATGCTGCCCAGTATTAATATGCCGCCAAAAACATTAGCGCGCAGCCTTATGATGCCCAGTATTTCTGTGCCTCATAAATTAATGCCTCAGCTAGCTGTCTTCATTGGGCACTGTGGGAGATTGAACCCCTGATCCCTGCACGGTTGGTCAGTGTCTTAACCATTGTGCTGTGGCTCTGCTCTTTTTTTTTTTGCACTTCAGCGTGCCACTTATGCCTCCCACGCAGCTATCTCATGCGCTAAGGTGCGGGGCGCACATGGGTGCCGCGCACCTTAGCGCATATGTAAATTCCGGCTTTTCTTTTTCAGGACAGAACGCCCACTCCTTATATTTAATTTAATTTAATTTAATTAAACAGTTTCTTATATACTGCACCTTCCAGAGATCAGGTGCGGTTTACATAGAACAACAATGTAACAGGTCAACATCTGTTAATACAGGGAACAATTTGAAACAACTTATATTACATTACATAGAACAGCTTTAAACCATAACATCTTAAATTACATTACTTGAAACAATATGAACTGTTTACGTGGAACAGAGAGAAAACTATATACAGCTGTAAGTGAAACATGGTTGAGTCGTAATATATAAGCATTTGTGTTTCAGATCCTATGTCAAGACCGAATTGACTTAAGAGGACTGGTCTTGTATTATCCGTTTTCTTGTTGGGTAGGTGTGTTTGATAGATGTCCGTAGTGTGAAGTGAACAGGTGTGTTTTAAGTTTTTTGCGGAATTCGATGATCTCTGAGAGAGATCTAATTTCGTCTGGAAGGGCATTCCATAGAATGGGGGCTGCATGTGAGAATGCTTTATTGTTTGTTGTCTTTCTGGCTTTTATAAATTCCTTTGGAGTCTTTAGTTTGTTTGTGTGATCTCTCCTGTGTTGGGATTTGGCAGGTTCTTTAGTGATTAGGTTGAATAGAGTAGGTGGAGCCATGTTGTTCAGAGTTTTGAATGTAGTTATTAGGGATTTATATATTATTCTGCTTTGTATCGGTAGCCAGTGTAAGTACGCCAGGATCGGTGTGATGTGTTGAAATGGGGGGACCTTCATAATGGTTCTAGCCGCAGCATTTTGTGCAATTTGGAGTCTTTTCAAGTTTTGTTTTGTTGTGCCTAGTAGTATTAGGTTTGCAAAGTCAAAATGGGGAGTAATTATGGCTTGTATTATGCACTGAAAGTCCTGTAAGTGCGTTAGTGGGCGAAGTTGCTTCAGGACTTTAAGTTTGAAGTATACTTTCTTGGTTGTGTTTCTTATATGTGTTTCCATGTTAAGATGTGTATCAAGTATTACACCTAGATATCGTACCTCATTTTTTAGTTTGATTTCTTGGTTTTGTAGAGTAATGTGTGTGGGAAGTGAGTATGAGAGGTTTTTTGTTACAATAAGGGCTTCTGTTTTTGCATGATTGATGTAGAGGTTATTTTCATTTAGCCATGTAGAGAGTTCGTTAAAACACTCTGTGAGCAATTGGAGTGGTATGTTGGGGATTGTAAATGGAATGTACATCATTATGTCGTCTGCATATAAGTGGTAATATACCTTGAATTTTTTAAATATATTGCAGACATGCTTTATATAGATATTAAAAAGGAGTGCTGATAATGCCGATCCCTGAGGGAGACCTAGTTCCTGATTGTATGTGTCAGATGTCATGTTACCAATTTTTACTGTTTGTGTTCTATTGCTTAGATAAGAAGAAAACCAATTAAGAACTGTAGATTTTATTCCTATTTGATTGAGTTTATTGAGCATTAAAGCATGGTTAACGCTGTCAAATGCCGCAGAGATGTCTATGAATAGAAGTAAGAATGCTTGTTTGGGATTGTCTATTCCTCTTACAAGGGTGTCAATGAGTACTGTTAAGAGCGTCTCAACACCATGTCGTGGGCGAAAACCATATTGTTGTTCATCGAGTGGAGCTGAGGTGTCAATGTATTCTTGGGTCTGAATTTGTACAACTTTCTCAATTAGTTTTGCCATGAAAGGAATACTTGATATGGGTCTATATGAGTTAGGTAATGTTTTGTCAAGGGTAGCATTTTTAAGTATTGGGCGGATCTGAGCGTGTTTTAGTGTTGAAGGTAGATATCCAGTTTTTAGTGATAAATTGATTATAGGTAGGATGAAGGAGGATAAAGTTGGTAGTGATTTCTTTATCCAGGATACTGGACATGGGTCTAGGTAGGATGTTGTTGTGTTGATATTATATATGGTGTTCTTAAGTACGTCCTTAGATATGTGGTTGAACTCAGACCATTCATCTATATAATGGGTATGATCTTTGTGTATGATGTTAGGTAGGGAAGGGTGGAGCTTAGTTTTATTTATATAGTAATTAGCCAATGTTTGAGGTGAGATTTCTGTGATATCATTGCTGGAGTTGTTAGTGTTGTTCGTTAGTTTTTGAACAATTGAGAATAATTCTCTTGGTCTGTTTAATGAGTTTGTCAGGATAGATGCATGGTGATTTTTCTTGGCATTGTCTATTGCTTCCTTATACAATTTAAGCTGATTGTGGAAAATCTCACTATTAATGGAGTTTTTATGTTTCACACACTACCGGGGCACGCACTTTACCGGGGTTTTAGTAAACATACCCCAAAGAATCTTTAATTTGAGCAACACTTGCCTGCTGAAGTGACTGCACTAGAGAATCCATTTTCACTAATGATTTATCCAAAAAGAAAACTTTTTCATCAAGTTCCTGCAAAGATACAACAGTCTCTTGTAAAAAAAACCATATAAATCAGCTACTGTAGAAGACAACTTTTTATCAATATTTTGAATTACCCCCAAAATGTCCTGTAAACTAACCTCACTGCCTGGCTATACAGAGGGGGATATGGTAACCTTACCGGACTCCCCTAAAAAAAATGGTTTTGGAAAAGATAACTTCGATGGAGCCATCCTGTCCAGGGGAAACACTGCCCATTAGAGTAGAGGACAAGAGTGGAGCTAGACAAGGTGGCAGGGTACATCTGCAACAGCTTAGATTAATCCCTTCAGGTGAAGACTGCAATGCTAGGTGCTGGCACTGATCCATGGGACTGACAATTTTACCTGATGGCCCCGCAGCAACCTGCAACTTAGCCCCAGCCTTGTTCTTGCGCTTCCCCTTAATATCATAGATAAATAAAGCCAATTAAGAAGCAACAAAAAAAAGAGACCTCACTGAAACGCTTTAGTGATGCCGAAGAGGTGCCAAAGGGGCGTAACCTGCCCCTTTGTACATGCCCCTTTGGATCATGCCCTACGGTTGCAGGAAACAAAGGCATGCACTTATAGTCCCAGGTGGTCCTCCAGGGTAGCGGATTGTCCCCTCAGATGCCTGTCTGAATTCTGGATGCCGGATCTGTAGGCAGTGCAATCAGTGGGAGCAGAAGGAGTCTCTGAGGCCAATGAATGGGCCACAGGTATTCCTGTTGAGGGTAAAGGCCGAGGCAGAGAAGCTCACATCTTGGAGATGAATGCATGGCTGCGTGGATGGTGCCATGGACAGCATTTTGGTTTCCTGGATCATGGGATGATGTTTCAAAGGCTGCAGAGCAGAGATGGTATCCATCTGTCCAAGAAGGGTTGAAGTGTCTTCAGCAGCAGACTGGCTAACCTACTGAAGAGGGCTTTAAATATGATTCATTGGGGATGAGTGAAGAAAGCACCCAGGTAAGTGAAAAATTAAAGATCTCTGTAGAAATGGGTAAAAGGGGCAACATCTGGAAAGCGGTGTGTATAAATGCCTGAAGCATGGGAAATAAGATCCCAGATGCCTAGACTTTAATGGAAGAGGCTGACTTGGATTTAGTGGTGGTTCCAGAGACGTAGTTCACAGATAACCATGACTGTGGTATAATTATACCGGGCTATTCTTTGTTCAGAAAGAACAGGGTAGGAAGAAGGTAGGAGGAGTGGCACTATACATAAAAAATAATATTAAAGCTATAGAATTACAGGGACTAAAAGGGAGAGAGGAGGCACTGTGGGTTAAACTAGAAAGAGGGAAAAGAAAATCCATTTGTTTTGAAGTGATATACAGATCCCCCTTACAAGGAGAAGAAATGGATGGAGATTTAATAGAAGACATACGCAGCATTGTCATGAAAGGAGAAGTGCTACTGATAGGTGATTTCAATATGCCAGATGTAGATTGGCACATCCCTGCTGTGGTATCATCTAGAAGTAAGGAGATCTCTACAGGGAGAACTATTCAGGTAACTCGTAACAAAATCCACATGTGAACGGCCATACTGGACTTGGTGCTTACCAATGGGGAAAGTGTTTCTGATGTTATAGTGGGAGATCATCAAGCATCCAGTGATCACCAGATGGTGTGGTTCAGTACTAGAACTAGGGCTGATAAAGTCCATTCAAAAGTGAGGGTCTTAGACTTCAGGAAAACTAACTTTGCCAACATGGGACAATACCTCAAGGAGTCGTTAGCGGGATGGCAACAGCTAAAGGATATAGAAAAACAGTGGACAAAACTGAAAGGAGATATTTTAAGGGCAACAAACCTTTTTGTTAAAAAGGTAAATAAATGTAAAGGGGAAAGGAGGCCGCTATGGTTCTCAAAAGAAGTAGCTGAAAAGGTGAAGAAAAAGAGGGAGGCAATCAGGAAATACAAGAGATCACAGAGAGAGGAAGACAGGCATCAATATTTGGAAAAAATTAGAGAAGTTAGCAAAGTAATCAGGAAAGCAAAGATACAAAAAGAAGAAGAAAAAGCCAATGCAATAAAATGGGGGTCAAGGAAATTTTTTAGATATGTTAATGAAAGGAGAAAGGGCAAAAGTGGTATTGTTAAACTAAAGGGTGAAGGGGAAGAATATGCAGAAACTGTTGAGGATAAAGTGGATTTATTTAACAGATATTTCTGTTCTGTGTTCACAGATGAAGGGCCAGGAGCAGGACCTCAGAAAACACTCACAAACTGGAATAGAAGTGACAGGGAGCTCAAACAATTTTCAGAAGACTGTGTTCATGAGGAACTAGCTAAACTAAAAGTAGATAAAGTGTTGGGACCGGATGGAATACATCCGAGAATACTGAAGGAACTTGGGGACGTTCTTGCAACTCCACTGACTGACTTTTTCAATACTTCTTTGGAGTCAGGAGTGATCCCAGAGGACTGGAGAAAGGTGCATGTAGTCCCTTTACACAAAGGCAGAAATAAGGATGAAGCTGAAATCTACAGGCTGGTTAGATGAACTTCTGCGGTGAGTAAATTATTGGAAATGCTGCTAAAAGAGAGAATAGTGAGTTTTCTGGAGTCAAATGGATTGCAGGATCTGAGGCAGCATGGATTTTCCAGAGACAGATCTTGTCAGACAAATCTGATTGATTGCTTTGACTGGGGATTGGACTGAGGGAGAACCCTAGATGTGCTGTACTTACATTTTAGTAAAGCCTTTGACACCGTATCACACAGGTAATTTATAATCAAACTGAGCATCCTACGGATGGACCCTAAAGTTACTAATTTGGTTAGAAATTGGTTCAGTGGGAGGTGACAAAGTGTACAGGTAAATGGAATCACTCTGAGGAGAAGGAAGTCACCAGTGGTGTGCTGCAGGGATCTGTAGTTGGTCCGATTTTTTTTTAACATCTTTGTAGTGATATTGCACAAGGGCTGTTAATACAAAATCTGCAATAGAACAGACACCCAGAAAGGATTAGATAATATGAGGAGGAATCTAGTTAAGCTTGAAGAATGGTCTAGAATTTGGCAGCTGAGATTTAATGCTAAAAAATGCATGGCCCTGCATTTGGGTTGCAGAAATCCAAGGAACTGGTACAGAGTAAGGGGTGAAGTACTGTCCTCAAAAGAAGAGTGGGAACTGGGTGTGAATGTATCTGATGATCTCAAAGTACCTAAACAGGTAGAAAAGGTGATGGCGAAAGCCAGAAGGATATTTGGGTGCATAGGGAGAGGAATGGCCAACAGAAAAAAGGAGGTGATGGTGCAGCCTCATTTGCAATATTGTGTACGGTTCTGGAAACCACAACTTTAAAGGGATATAAACAGACCTTAATATGTATACTTTAGAGCAAAAGTGCCGGTGATCTACCACCATGAAAATTAAGTTTCAAATTTGTTTCAAATTAAATTTTAACCCAATAAAGTTGAAGGATTTTCCACACCCCCCCCCCCCCCCATTTTTAATGAACCTTCTGTCATTTACTTGGATGTGATCAGCTGTTAAGCAAATGAAGCAAAAACAAAACAGAGAGACAAAGATCCAGTAAGAACTGTGAGGGGAAATGGAAAGTACATTTTTTCTTAAAGTTTTATTGAGTAATAACTTTCTTTAACTGTCTTAATAACTTTAACTTTTATTGAGTAATTTGTGTTAAATTTAGGTAGAGTATTGATCCAGGCTGATCTTGCACAATCTGTAATATTTCGCTCTTGCTCCTTAGTGAGACGTCTGAGCCTGCATTTCATCCACCAGCTTTTTGAAGTTGGGTGAATATTGTGTGAGGGCCAGTCTCAGGGAATCCTGGACATGTTCATCTGTCATGTTGGAACGTTGTATACTATTTGTCATTTTCAGATGGGAAAATGAAGATTCGTACAAATAAGTTGAACCGAAACAGGAGTGTACAGCTTCACTGCATCTTCTCAAGTTGGGTAATTTGTCTCTAGGCACTATCTTCCAAAATGATTCTTGCTCAGCACGGATCTTGAGAAAAATGTAATTTTAAGCGTTAATATTTCATTTTCAAGAGATACCTTGTTCAATGAGTAATTTTTACTGATAGCAGCTGCAGTTTCTTTTTGTCCACATCTACTTTAAATGGGTATGACAAGTACGCCACAACTGTTCCAATTTTTTGGATATTGTCCCAGATGGTCCTGCGTATTAGGAAAATGATCAAAAGTGTTGTTTGCAAGGTCAGTCATTATTAGCTCAAATTTGCTCTTGGAGGATGAAACTGTGCTCATCATCCCGCCAATGCATTTTGTTTTTACCTTGTAGTTCAAGGTTCATATCACTTAGTTCACCTGTAAATTCAGCGAGAAATGCCAGATCACATAGCCACTCCTGATCTTCCAAATCTGCTTTGTCATCTCCCCTCTCCTTCAAAAAACTTCTTATTTCATTCAGCAAATCACGAAATCTTTGCAGAAATTTGTGCCTACTTAGCCACCTTACATCTGTGTGCAAAATGATTTCCTCTGCCCCTTCATCAAGAGTAAGATTGAAAAGCCATCTTTGAAGTGATCTTTCACGAACTGAATTTACAATTTTGAAAGTGATGTCCATGACAGTCTTTGTATTGAGTCTCTTGCTTGCCAAAACTTGCTGGTGAATGATGCAGTGGTAAGAAAGGAAATCTGGGAAGTTGTCATGCTGTCTACAGAGGGCTATGAAACCATTAACCTCACCTGTCATTGCTCTTGCTCCATCAGTAGTGATGGAAACAAGTCTATGCAATAGAAGATTATACTTGGTCACAAAAGAATGGAAAGAACTGAATATTTCCTGACCGGTAGTGCTCCCTTTTAAAGAAATCATTCCAAGTAGTTCTTCTTTAACACTGAAGTCTTCAAAAACCATCCGGATAAAGCCTAGTAACTGGGCTATGTCTCTTATGTCTGTAGAATCATCCAGTTGCAGTGAGAAAGCAACACAATTTGAAACATCCTCCAACAATTGTTCAGTTGTATCTCCACACATCTTTTCTATTCGCCACATGATGGTGTTTCTTGACAATTGTACATCTTGAAAAGCAGCTATGATCTCTTTCTTATTTTTAAATCCTTCAAAAAGATTGTCAGCTGCTTCAAGAAAACAATCTTTTACAAATTCCCCTTCAGTGAAAGGTTTGCATTTCTTTGCGATCAGGTTGCTGACCTTGAAGGATGCTATGGTTGCATTGACCGATTGTGACCTTGGCTCTGCCATCAACTGTTGCTGAGTAGCCAATTTCAATGTAAGTTCTTTGAGCTTCAGTTTACGAATTTCACTTTTGGGTGGAAAATCAGCATCAAACGTATTGCTATGCAGAGCCTTATAATGACGTTCCAGATTACCCTTTTTGGGCAAGGATACTGGGGCGTTACAAATTAGACAACAACACTTGTCTCTCACCATGATGAAGAAGTAGTCCATTTCCCATTCATCATGAAAGTGGTAGGTTTTGCTCTTCTTTGGAACACTCATCTTCGTTATACTGGGGTGGCTGAATGTAAGAAGGCCAAATCCACTAAGCTAGTATAAACATTGGCAGAATCTGGTCCAAAACTGTCACTGTCCAAAAATATTAAAGATCAACAGGAACTGAAGACCTCTGGATGATGTGCAATACAAGGACTGGAGATGCCAAAACCACACATGCAGTTCTAAAAGTAAAAGTACGAATTCATCATACTGGTACCAATCAAATACCACTAAACAATCATCAAAAAAACTCAAACACCTGTTCAGTTGTATCTCCACACATCTTTTCTATTCGCCACACGATGGTGTTTCTTGACAATTGTACATCTTGAAAAGCAGCTATGATCTCTTTCTTATTAAATCCTTCAAAAAGATTGTCAGCTGCTTCAAGAAAACAATCTTTTAC
Source organism: Ichthyophis bannanicus (assembly GCA_033557465.1). Lineage (NCBI taxonomy): Eukaryota > Metazoa > Chordata > Amphibia > Gymnophiona > Ichthyophiidae > Ichthyophis > Ichthyophis bannanicus. The sequence continues at coordinate 349,866,467 of CM066037.1, forward strand.
AAATTCCCCTTCAGTGAAAGGTTTGCATTTCTTTGCGATCAGGTTGCTGACCTTGAAGGATGCTATGGTTGCATTGACCGATTGTGACCTTGGCTCCGCCATCAACTGTTGCTGAGTAGCCAATTTCAATGTAAGTTCTTTGAGCTTCAGTTTACGAATTTCATTTTTGGGTGGAAAATCAGCATCAAACGTATTGCTATGCAGAGCCTTATAATGACGTTCCAGATTACCCTTTTTGGGCAAGGATACTGGGGCGTTACAAATTAGACAACAACACTTGTCTTTCACCATGATGAAGAAGTAGTCCATTTCCCATTCATCATGAAAGTGGTAGGTTTTGCTCTTCTTTGGAACACTCATCTTCGTTATACTGGAGTGGCTGAATGTAAGAAGGCCAAATCCACTAAGCTAGTATAAACATTGGCAGAATCTGGTCCAAAACTGTCACTGTCCCAAAATATTAAAGATCAACAGGAACTGAAGACCTCTGGATGATGTGCAATACAAGGACTGGAGATGCCAAAACCACACATGCAGTTCTAAAAGTAAAAGTAAGAATTCATCATACTGGTACCAATCAAATACCACTAAACAATCATCAAAAAAACTCAAACACCTGTCCAGCAAACCAGATAAAATTAAATACCGCCAAACAAGTTCAAATACCACCACACACAATTTAATAAATTCTGCACACAGTGTAGAATCAATGCAAAGGCAAGGCGAAATAAAATTGCAGTGTAGAATCAACGCAAAGGCTAGGTAAAATAAAATTGCAGAGGCAAGCAAAAGTCACAGTGGTTTGAACCAATTCGAAGGCAAGGCATTGGCAAATTAGAACAAAATTGGAAAAGATCACTAAAATCACCAAATTCTTGACACTTTGTTGTGTCTGCCCGAAAACGTTTAATGAAAGCAAACTATAAAGTGACCAACGACCAGCACATGACACAACTAATACGGTAAGTGTATTCAGGTAAAGCCCGGGCAAATGGATATCGCCCAGTATATAACACACTTCTAAGGGGTATTGGGGCAGGGGCGTGGGCAGGAATGGGTGATTCTGAGAGGCAGGAGACCAGGTATGACACCGGGCCTGTGGCGTCTCGTCACGGGGCGCGGGCGGCGGCCCCCTGGGGTACCCCAAACTATTGGCACGAAAACAACATGCACCTCCAATACACCCCCAGGCAAGATTACCTCAGGCAGGGAAAAAAGACAGGCAAAGGATCAGCGGCGGCGGCAAGATATATAAGATAGATGTTTAAATACCTCTGTGGCATAAATGCACAAGAAGAGAGTCTCTTTCGTTTGAAAACAAGCTCTGCTACAAGGGGAGATAGGAAGAGTGTGAAAGGGAAAAGACTGAGGAGTAATATGTGGAAATATTTCTTTACAAAATGAGTAGTAGATCCGTGGAATAGTCTCCCAGTGGAGGTGATAGAGACGAGGACAGTATCTGAATTCAAAAATGCATGGGACAAACACAGAGGCTCTCTAAAGGTAAAAATGGGATTATTGTAGTTGATATGGAAGGGCATGCCTTGTGGTCTTTTTCTGCCATCATATTTCTATGTTTCTATCCCACCTGCCAGCAATATTCTACTCAAGATCATTCAGCAAAGACTACAACCACACCTGGAACGAGAACAGCCTGAAGTGCAAGCAGGGTTCAGGAAAGGGCGAGAAATGAGAGTCATCATCCGGATATGAGATAGATCCTTGAAAAGACAAAAGAATACAAAAAGTATATCTAGATGTATTTTTTGACTGTGTAAATCATAATAAATTCTGGGCCACATTAAGAAGCATAGGTATACCAGAACACCTAATAGTTCTCATACACAACCTTTACATTGATCAAGAAGTAACAGTTTGAATGGAACAAGGTGAAACAGAATGGTTTAAAACCAGCAAAACGTGTACAACAAGGCTGCATACTTTCCCCCTACCTGTTTAATTTATATGCAGAATAAATAATCAGAGAAGCAGGACAGTGTGAAGACAACAGAGGTGTGAAGATTGGTGGAAGGCTCATCAACAACTTTCACTATGCTGATGATGCCACATTACTTGCTGAAAGTGATCTGAAACATTTTCTTCTTAAGATCCAGGTATACAATCTTAAAATGGGTCTGCACCTTAATGTGAAGAGAGAGATTATTAAAGACATCATGCTTGACAAGATTGAAGGTCAACGCAATAGAAGTCCAGCAATGAGATGGATTGGTACAATAACAGCAGCTATGGATGCCACTCTATCAACAATGAGCCACTTGACTGAAGACCAACAAAATTTAGGACAACTATCCAGAGGGTTGCCATGAGTCGACGCAGACTCGACAACACTTAATAATAACAGGCTTAATAATAGCAGGCTTAACAGGCTTTATGTGGTTTGCAGGACCAAAAATTATTTTTTCTTACTTTGTTGTTTGGTCATTTTATTTTTCTAATCGTGTTTGTACCAGTCTCTGATTTCTGCTTTCCTTTGTCCTCTATTAAGTCTCTCTCCAGGGTTTCCAGTCCAGCTGCCATTTCTTCTCTCATCTCCTATCTTCTTCATTCCTCCCCTACATTCTTTTCAGACATTGATCTTTTCACCTTTCTTCCATATATTTTTCAGTCCTATCCACTCAGATTTCACTCCTTCTTCTTACTATCCATTCCTCAATCTCCCTTTTTTTACTGCATCTAACTCTCACTAACTCTCCTTTCTCTCATCTTCTCACTCTCTCTCTCACACATGCACACATGCACACACACATGCCCTTCATCCAACATATTTTCATTCACTCTCTCTCTCCCTTCTAATCTACCATTTTCCCTTTGTCTCTCTACTCCCCTCTGTGTCCAACATGCTCTTTATGTGTTACTGTCCCCATGTGTCAGCATTTCCCTTCTGTATTTCTACTTCCCCTCCCATATCAGAGCCCCCACCCATTTCTCTAGTTCCCCTCATATCTGGAATCTTCCCTCTCTGTTCCTATGCTCCCTTCTATGTACAACATCTGTCCTCTTGTCTTCTTAAGTCTCCCCCCCCCCCCCCCACCAAGTCCAAGTCCAGCATCTTCCCTTTGTCATCTTATCTTTCCCTGTGCTCAGAATATTCCCTGTCATCCTACTGTCTCAGTGTATATCATCCCCTCTTTGTGTCCTTATCCCACCTCCCTTGTCCAATATCTCCCTTCTGTCTTCATACTCCCGGCAATACCCAGCATCTCCCCTTACTCCCATTCTCCCCATGTCCAGCATCATACTGTACCTCAATGTAACTCGCCTTGATCATCTCCTGGAAAGGCGTGAGCTAAATACAAATAATAAATACATAATAAATACCTTTCTCTGTCCCTATTCCCCTCCTATGTTTAGCATCCCCTTCTGTCTTTTTAACCCTCCCCATGTGTCCAGCTTCTTCTGTCTTCCTATCCCCCCTTATGTCCAACATTTTGACTATTACTCTAACCTCCCCCCAAGAGGGCTATGTTTCTATCTTTCCTTTGGGTATTTATCCCCTTCTATATCCACCATTTTCTCCTCCCCCAATATCAGTTCCTCCCCTCTCTTTCCCATACCAAAAATCAGCATTTTGCTTCCTCCCATCTCATTCTCACCTCTTTTTTTCCCATCGTGATCCAGCATTTTCCTTTTATTAACCTACTCACCAGGATTCCATGTCAAAGATCCCACTTTTTCCTTAAGCAAACATATTGCCTTTATTTCTTCCCTTCTCCAATGCAGCATCCCCTCTTCACCCCTATCCAGCATAGCACCTCTCTTTTTTCCACTGCCTACAACATTGTTGCTGCTTTCCCAGATGTACAGCAACTGCCATAAAACAGAGAGAAGGCATGGAGCTGTCAAGCCTGTGCATGCCATATTCCCCCTCAGAAACAGAAAGTGGATGTCGAAGGGTGGCGCTCATAAGCTCAAAGCCCCTATGCTTTGTCTCTGTTTTATTACTGCTGCTACAGATCTGGGAAGGTGGCGGTAGCATTGCAGGCAGCAGTGAAAAGGGAAGAGCAATGCTAGATGGTGTGGGGTGGGGAAGAGAAGATGCTGGACTTGGGGTTGGGAGAATGGGAGATATGCAGCAGCAGTGGCAGAGAAGATGCTGGACTTGGGGTTGGGAGAATGGGAGATATGAAGCAGCAGTGGCAGAGAAGATGGCCGTAGCAGATGATGCTGGCATGAATGTTGGTAAAACGTTCTGGTGTGTCTCCCATAAAAACAGCTGCCTCACTTGGCTTAATGGTGATCTAAAAAGAAATTAAATAAATAAAAGAGGAAATCAATCGAAAGTTAAACCAAACTGATTTTTTTTAATGTGTACATCCCAAGTAGGGGGCAAAACTGTCTTTAAATATAAGTGAAAAACGAGAAACTTGAATGGGAATGGTACGAATTAAAGGGAGGCCAGGCATAGTGCAAAAGAAACATAGAAACATAGAAACATGATGACAGAAAAAGACCACATGGCCTATCTAGTCTGTCCTTCCATAACAACAACTACAACAGTTCACTTTTTACCTTCAGAGATCCTCTGTGTTGGTCCCATGCTTTTTTGAATCATCTCTACCACCCATGCTTTTTTTAATCATCTCTACCACCTCCACTGGGAGACTATTCCATGGATCCACTACTCTTTCTGTAAAGAAATATTTCCGCATATCACTCCTGAATCTATCTCCCTTCACCCTCATCCCATGTCCCCTCGTAGCAGAGCTTGCTTTCAATTGAAAGAGGCTCTCTCCCTGAACATTTATGCCACGGAGGTATTTAAACATCTCAATCATATCACCTCTATCCCGCCTTTCCTCTAAGGTGTACATATTAAGATCCTTAAGTCTGTCCTCATATGCTTTTTTTTTTTTTTTTAATTCTTTATTTTGCAACGCATTACAGTAACACAAACCAAACCTCCAACCCCCCCCCCGGGGGGGGGGGGGGTACTCTTCTCCCCCCCAGGAGAAGAAACAAACACATATGCGTTGTACAATTTTTTAAAATTACATACCCCCCCAACCGCCCCCCCCTACCCCCCCAGCCCCCCCTTAATGGCCACTTCCCCACCCAAGGACATAGGACCTCGCTTCCCTCTATTAACCTACCCTCTATCCTAAACAATTAGGAGCCCAATTGTAACACCTCATTTCTAGCGCGGGGGCTCAGATCCTGGAGGTAGGGGTCCCACAGCAACTGAAACCGCGGCCACCGTTTAACATTACCCCGGGCATATCGAACTTCCATTAGCATCATCTGATGGAAGGTATTCCGCCATTCCCAGAACGAGGGCGCCCCACGTTCCCGCCAATTATGTAATATGGGACCCTTCCCCACCACGCAGGCCCTACGGACCAACAATCTTTCCCACCTACCCTTGGGCTGATTGAGGCGCAAATAGTCCAGGAGAACAAGGGAGCTATCCCAGGCTATCCGCTGCCCTAGGAGGCGCTCCATATAAGAGGCTATTCTTGCCCAGTACGGCCGAATATATCTGCATCCCCACCACATATGCACCAGATGTGCCATAGGTTCCGAACACTTCGGACACGAGCCGTCCGTGGCCAGGTGAGAGCGAAAGGCTCGCCTAGGGGAGAAATGCACCCTGGTAAGGGCTTTGTATTGCACCTCTCTCCACCGCACCCCCACCGCTAGCTCCCCAATCCGCTGCAGGGCCTTTAGTAGTGTACCCGGGCCAATCTCTCTACCCAACTCCTCTCCCCACCCCAGCTCGACAGACCGATAGTCCGAGGACGGTCGGTACGTGACTAAGCGCGCCTTCAACAAACGAATCGATAATTGTGTTTCGCCGCCCAGGTCAAAAAATTCTAGGATTTGCGCTGAGCGCTCTGCCCGCAATTCTCCTGCCGGCAAGGATGCGAGGTAATGTGAAAGCTGCAGGTAAGCGAATTGATGACCAGCCCCGAGGGCGAAGTCATTACACAGCGTCTGGAATCTCCTGCATCCCCCCGAAGTATCAACCACATGGCCTAGACTGTAGATGCCCTTTCTCGCCCAGACCCGGAACTGTGCATTATCAGATCCCGGCGTAAACAATGCATTACCCTGAATCGGTAGCCAGCTAGACACCCGCCAGTTAGTGTTCCAGTAGGTGTTCAGCTGTCGCCAGGTTCGGCAAACCGGAGTAAAAAGCGCACTCCCCGCCAAGTGAGCAGGAAAGAGGCGGTAGTCTAAGTGTAGAAGAGCTAAAAGGGATGCTGGGGCGGCAAGGGCCTCCTCGAGTCTCCGAGGGGTAAAGATCTCAGTTCTACCGAGCCAGTCCCCCAAATGGCGCGCCTGGCAAGCCAGAGCATAAGCCCCAAGATCCGGAAGCCCCAGCCCCCCACTTCTCCAGTGTCCCACCAAGCGGGAATAACGAATGCGGGTACGCGCTCCCCCCCCACAAAAACCCGCTTAGCATTCGTTCGAGCCGCCTTAAGTCCTTTTGCAAGAGCCAGACTGGCAGCGTCTTCAACCAGTATAGAATCCTTGGCAAGACCACCATCTTAACCGCTGCAATTCTCCCAGATAAAGACAAAGGGAGATGTTGCCAGGCTTGCAATTGTGTTTGGAGGCCCTGCATGATTTTAGTGAGATTACTCTCGTAGAGTTGTGATGGCTGACGTGTCAAAATGATACCAAGGTATTTAAACTGGTTAACCCCCCAATTAAGGGGAAAAACCCCCTGCCAGCTAGCTTTCACTGTGCCCGTTGTATCCAATGCCACGGATTTGTCTAGGTTGATCCTTAGTCCAGCAAATCGGCCGAATATCTCAAATTCTCACATTAATGTAGGGAGCGAGTCTTGGGGTCGAAGTAAATGCACCAAAAGGTCGTCAGCAAAAGCCGCTATTTTAAAGCCAGATGTGCCTATACGCACCCCCCGTATCTCCCGTGAGGCCTCCACCCTTCGTATGAACGGGTCCAATGAAAGAACAAAAAGCAACGGGGAGAGAGGGTACCCTTGTCTAGTCCCCCTGTGTAGTGAGAAAGTGTCAGAGAGCACTCCGTTACAGCATATCGCCGCAACCGGGTCAAAATAGAGACTTTGAACCAGGGCACAAAAGGAGTTCCCAAGCCCGTACCGGGGCAGCAAAGCCCAAAGATAGTGCCAGTCCACTCTGTCAAAAGCTTTCTCTGCATCAAAACTGATTAGCAGAGAAGCAAGATTCCGATTCTGAACCCATTCGATAGAAGCTAGGATCTTCCTTAGATTCCGAACCGCATATCTCCCTTGCACAAACCCCACTTGGGATTCATGAATCAGATGCCCCAGCACAGTCGCCAATCTTTCAGCAAGGATTTTGGCAAGAATTTTGAGGTCAAAATTGAGAAGGGAGATAGGGCGATATGAAGCGGCACATAATAGGTCCTTGCCGGGTTTCGGAATCAAAATCATGTGGGCCAAGTTGCTACCCCAGCGAAACCTGCCCTGTTCGGCTCTCCGGGTATGAACCTCCACCAACAAAGGGGAGATCAAGCCCGCTAAGATCTTGTAAAACTCGGCCCCTAACCCATCAGCCCCAGGGGATTTGTAACAACTCGCCTTGGCTATAACCTGCTGCACCTCTTGAACAGAAATCGGCCGGTCCAATTGTTGCCTCTGTTGTTCAGACAGCCGAGGCAGGTCCAGCCCGTCCAAATACTCTGCCATTTGTTCGTATGTACCCGTCGTCGCGATGTAGAGTTTTTGAAAGAACGAGCGAAAAACGCGCGCAATCTCCGGGTTGTCCCTACGAAATATCCCACGATCATCCTTCAGTGCATGCACCAACGTGGAGGCCCGCGAAGCGCGTAAACACCGAGCCAATAATTTCCCAGGTTTATCCCCATAACAATGGAGTTGAAATCTATAATAGACAACCGATTTTTTGGCTCGCTGGTGCAACAGCTCGTTCAGCATCGTCTGCAGTTCCCAAAGCCTCTTCTTCGAGGCCCCGCTCGGATTATTCGCCCACTTCCGCCTCTGAATGGTAACTAAACGTTCCAATCGGATAATACGCTCCGCCACCAAGCGGCGCTTGCGCGCCATATAGCCGATAATATCCCCGCGCAAGACCACTTTCGCTGTCTCCCAGATCAACTCGGGATCTGCAGCGTGCCCCCGGTGATCTGCTGCAAATTCGCTCCAGCACTTTTGTAAAAACTGACGAAACTGAGAATCCCGGTATAATTCCAAAGGAAACCGCCATAGTCTCGTCGAGGGCCGATTCGCGCCCCACCGCAATTGTAACCAAACAGGGGCATGATCCGAAATTTCTGCGGGTCCTATCTGTGACTCATCTACCATAGCAAACAGGCACTGCGAGGTCAACAAGTAGTCTATCCGTGCACTAGAACTATGCGCCCGGGACTGATGAGTATAGTCCCTTTCAGCCGGGTGTAAGAGTCTCCACGGGTCCACCAACCCCAGTCTGGACCTCAAGCCATTTAAGGCTCGGGCCCCCTGAGAACGCTCCCGGGTCCCCTCCCCCTTAGAGGTGTCCAGCGCCACATCTAACACCCCATTAAAATCCCCCCCTAGAATCAAGGGAAGCTCCGGGAGTTGCTCGACCTGGGCGGCTAGACGAGCGTATAAGTCTCTGTCTAATACATTAGGACTATAAATATTGCCGAGGATAACAGGTTTCCCCTCTAGGAGGCCCTGCAGCAGAAGGAAACGCCCGGTTGGGTCCGCAATTTCTTTGATGACCTCGAAGCGAATCTTCTTATGCAATAGTATGGCTATCCCCCCCTTTTTGTTCTGGGCCGGCACCCCCCACACTTGCCCCACCCAGGATCTACACAATTTAGCATGCTCCCCTGCAGTCTGGTGGGTCTCCTGGAGGAAGGCCAGGTCCACTTTGTGCCGCGCCAGAGCTTGTAATATTTTTGCTCTTTTAACAGGGCTTCCCAAGCCGCAGACATTCCATGTTAGGATCTTCAGTCTGGGTTTAGATCACTCCAGTATTTTAAGCAGGTGCTCAACCATCCTCCAGGAAGAACCCCCCCAGCCCGGGGCTCCACCCTACCGTCCCTTGTTGGGCCCCCCAATGCCCGAAGTCTCATAGTGTGAAGTGACCATCCCACCCCCCCCTGCCCCCCATCCCCTACCCCTCCCCCATATCCCTTACCCCTCCCCCCAGTTCCCCCCTTCCCTGAATCCCCCTACCCCTCCCCCAACTAACCCCACCCTTAACTCTCCCTACCTCTATCCTAGCCCTCCCGTAACTTACCCACTAGAACCCCTCCTTATCCCCCGTCAATCTATTCCACCTATCTACGGGATTCCCCGCGTCTACCCCCACCCACGGGGCCCTCCGGAGACCCCTCTGATCGTGTCCCCTGACCCCGCCCTTGAAGTAGAGCATAGTATTCTGATCCAGCTTACCCGGCCCTGTACCATGGAGAACTAGACTCTCCCCTATCCCCTAACTAACCATCAGAACCAAGGAGCGGGCCCGGGATCGGTGCCCCCTCTTTCTTACAGGCCCCAAACATGGCCCCCCTGTTCTCTAACCCCACCCTCTAGCATACCATAGCGCCCATTGTTCCCCCCACTTCTCCCCCAACAGCCTTAGGCACCTCTACGCAGAGATCCCATGAGGGGCAGCTAGCGGGAGCAGAGGGGAGAGAGAAATCACCCTCCCAAACTCGAGGGCCGTTCGCAGCTGGCCCGCTGCCCGGGCCCCGCTGAGCATACTGCACCAACCCCAAGGCCCGAAGCAACCGGTTCCTATCCACCAGGAATGTATCATTAGCCCCCACGTCCCAGGCATTCCCCTTCTGCCCCCACCACCAGCCAATGCCTGGTCGCTGCGGCCTCCTCCGAAAAGCCGCCGTCTCCTCAACATGAAGAGGCGGCCGCTGTAATTAAAGAAAGAAGGAAGGAAGAAAGAAAGAAGGGGGGAGAAGACCAAAATGGCTGGAGGAATGCCGACCCCTACTAATTAGTACCCGAGCAGCGTGGGGAGGCCCCCTCCCCCCCCCTCCCCCAAACGAACCCCATCATAACTACAAAAACATGGAAGATAAACAGGCCAAAATTTCCAGCACATAATAAGGAAAGGAAAAACAGTAACTGAAAACTTTGCTACTCTCTCTTAAATAAAGCCTGCAACGTCTCTGGGGAGGACAACTAGACACATTGTTACTGAGAGTCTGCAACTCCACATCGAGCCGAAACAGTAGCAAGGTGTGCCGGCCCTGGATACAAGTAAGTTCTCCGCTCTATATGAAATAGAGGGCAATCCCTTTGTCCATGTAGTTTAAGCAGCCTCTGAGAATTTTATTTGGAAGTGGGCGACGCCGCTCTCTTTTGAGTGTGAATCTGCCGGACATACTCCTCTGCCGCAGCGGCCGACTCGAAAGCATGATGGGCCCCATCGGAGAGCACATGGAGCCTGGCGGGATACTGCACTGAGAAACGGACCCCAGCCTCAATAAGTTTTTCACAGAGGGGTGCGTATTCCCACCATTTTTTACTAAGCGCCGCTGAATAATCTTGTGCCACACGTATCTTGGTGTTATTATATAATACCTCCCCCGTCTGTCTGGCTGCTTTCAGGATCCGTTCCTTTAGTGGGTAATGAAGGAACTTGGCTAGAACGATGCGGGGGCGAGGGTCGCGCGTTTGTTTGGCGCCCACCCGGTGCACCCATTCAATGTGTAGAGCTTCGCCAAGGTCTTCGTCCCCCAAAATGTGTTGAACCAGGGCCCCCAGATATCCACGCAGGTCTTTGTCCGGGACTGACTCCGCTATCCCTAGGAAGCGTAGGTTGTTTCTTCGCGACCTATTTTCCAGGTCGTCGATCTTTACCTCCTGCATGGCCATCTGGGACTTTAGGCCCGCCACTTCCTCAGCCAGAGACTCCATCCTCTCCTCCACCTGGCCCACACGTTCCTCGGCTTCATGCACCCGATTGCCCAACTGATCCAAAGCAGAGCGCAAACCGTCCATTTTACTGTGGAGGGCATCGAACTGCGGCAGTAAAGCTGTAGCAACCGCCGACGACATTTCATCGAACGTGGCAGGGGATTTGGGGGAGGCCGGCAAGGATGCCGAGTCTGCCATCTTGCAGGAGCTGGCTGCTCGTTCCCGGTCCCTTCTCATCGATTTCACTGCCGTCGCCATAATCTCTGAGCGCCCCAACCGCACTTGGTTATTCTCCAGGCACTCCGGAACAGCAGAGCTAACTTCCTGACCAGGAATTGTGCTTTTTCACGGTATTATATCGCCGGCATAGGGTGAGGGCAGCGGGACACGATCAAGATGCGACCTCTACCCAGTCCGCATCACGTGGTCTCTGTCCTCATATGCTTTATAATGAAGCCCATTAATCATTTTAGTAGCAACCCTCTGCACTGACTCCATCCTGTTCACATCCTTTTGAAGGTGCGGTCTCCAGAATTGCACACTATACTCCAAATGAGGTCGCACCAAAGACTTATACAGAGGCATTATCACCTCTTTTTTCTGCTAGCCATTCCTCTCCGTATGCACCCAAAACATCCTTCTAGCTTTTGCCGTCGCCTTTTCTACCTGTTTAGCTACTTTAAGATCATCAGACACAACCACGCCTAGGTCCCGCTCTTCTTTAGTGGACAAAAGTACTTCACCTCATATACTGTATTGCTCCCTTGGATTGCTGCAGCCCAAATGCATGACCTGACTTTTTTTAACATTAAATCCCAGCTGCCAAATTCTAGACCATTCTTCAAGCTTAGCTAGATCCCTCCTCATGTTATCTACACATTCCTGGGTGTCTACTCTATTGCAGATATTGGTATCATCCGCAACGAGGCAAACCTTACCCGACAGCCCTTCCGCTATATCACTAACAAAGATGTTAAAAAGAATCGGACCAAGGACAGATCCCTGGGGCACACCACTGGTAACATCCTTCTCCTCAGAGTGAGCTCCATTTACTTGCACTCTTTGTCGCCTCCCACCCAACCAATTTCTAACCTAAGCAGTAACTTTAGGGTCCATCCCTAGGGTGCTCAGTTTGTTTATAAGTTGCCTGTGAGGAACAGTGTCAAAGGCTTTACTGAAATCTAAATACACCACATCTAGAGCTCTCCCTTGGTCCAACTCCCTGGTCACCCAGTCAAAGAAATCAATCAGACTTGTCTGACAAGACCTGCCTCTGGTGAATCCATGCTGCCTCGGATCCTGTAATCTGCTGGACTCCAGAAACCTCACTATTTTCTCTTTCAGCAGCGTTTCCAATAATTTACTCACTACCGAAGTTAAACTAACCGGCCTGTAGTTTTCAACCACATCCTTACTTCCGCTTTTGTGTAAAGGCACCACATGAGCCTCTCTCCAGTCCTTTGGCACCACTCCCGACTCCAACGAGGCATTGAAAAGGTCAGTCAGTGGAGTTGCTAGAACGTCCCCAAGTTCCCTCAGTATTCTTGGGTGTATCCCATCCGGTCCCATCGCTTTGTCTACTTTAAGTTGAGCTAGTTTCTCACGAACACAGTCTTCTGAAAATTGTTCAAGATGTCCCTCGCTTCTGTTCTTATTTGTGGGTGTTTTCTGAGGTCCTGCTCCTGGTTGTTCATCTGTGAACACAGAACAAAAATATTGGTTAAGCAATTCCGCTTTATCCTTATCAGCTTCTACATATTCCCCCCCTGCACCCTTGAGTCTGACAATACCACTTTTGCCCTTCCTCTTCTCACTAATATATCTGAAAAATGTCTTATCCCCCCATTTTATTGCACTGGCTATTTCCTCCTCCTTTTGAATCTTTGCCTTCTTGACTACTTTGCTAGCTTCTCTAAGTTTTTCCAAATACAGATGCCTGTCTTCCTCTCTCTGTGATCTCTTGTATTTCATGAAGGCCTCCCTCTTTTTCTTCACTTTTTCAGCTACTTCCTTCGAAAACCATAGCGGTCTCCTGTTCCTTTTGCCTTTATTTACCATTTTAACAAAAAGGTTGGTTGCCTTTAAAATACCCCCTTTCAGTTTTGCCCACTGTTTTTCTACATCCCCCAGCTGTTCCCATCCCACTAACGACTCCCTGAGGTATTGACCCATCTTTGCAAAGTTAGTCTTCCTAAAGTCTAAGATCCTCACCTTGGAATGGATTCTAACAGCCCTAGTCCTAATACTGAACCATACCATATGGTGATCAATGGATGCAAAATGATCTCCCACTACAACATCAGAAACACTTTCACCATTGGTAAACACCAAGTCCATTATGGCCCCTTCACATGTGGGGTCTGTTACCAATTGCCTGAATAGTTCTCCCTGTAGAGAATCCAGGATCTCCTTACTTCTAGATGATACTGCAGCAGGAATGTGCCAATCAACATCTGGCATATTGAAATCTCCTATCAGTAGCACTTCCCCTTTCCTAGCAATGCTGCGTATGTCTTCAATTAACTCTCTGTCCACCTCTTCCTCTTGTGAGGGAGGTCTGTATATCACACCAATGCAAATAGATTTCTCTTTCCCTCTTTCTAGTTTAACCCACAATGTCTCCTCTCTCCCTTTTAAGCTCTGTAATTCCAAAGCTTTAATAGTAGTTTTTACATATAGTGCCACTCCTCCTCCCCTTCTTCCTACCCTGTCCTTTCTGAATAAAGTATAGCCAGGTATAGTTACATCCCAGTCATGGTTTTCTGTGAACCTTGTTTCTGTAACTGCCACTAAATCCAAGTCAGCCACTCCCACCAAAGCTTCAACTTCAGGGATCTTATTTCCCATGCTACGGGCATTAATACACACTGCTTTCCATATGTTACCCCTGTTACCCATTTCCATAAAGGTATTTAATGTATCACCTACCTGGGGGCTTTCACTTACCTGGGGGCTTTCTTTACCCATCCCCAACGAATCTAGTTTAAAGCCCTCTTCAGTAGATTAGCCAGTCTACTACCAAAGATGCGTTGACCTTTCTTGGATAGATGGATGCCATCTCTGCTCTGCAGCCCTTGGAACAGCATCCCATGGTTTAGGAAACCAAAACGCTCTCGATGACACCATCCACGCAGCCATGCATTCATCTCCAGGATGCGAGCTTCTCTGCCTTGGCCTTTACCCTCAACAGGGAGGATTGAAGAGAACACCACCTGTGCACCTAACTGCTTCACCCTCTGTCCCAGAGCCATGAAATCACTTTTGATACGTTCCGAGGTATACCTGGCAGTATCATTTGTTCCAACATGGATTAGCAACATTGGGTAATAGTCAGTGGGCTTGATGAGTTTGGGCAAACTCTCCGTAGCATCTTGGATTCGGGCACCAGTCAGACAGCATACCTCTCTGGACATCAAGTCTGGTCAGCAGATGGACGCCTCAGTACCCCTCATAAGTGAGTCTCCAACCACCACTACCCTTCGTTTCCTTCTGGTCACTGATTCCACAACTTTGGGGTACTTTAACTCTGGTTCTTCCCTTTCCAGGGATGCTTTCACCTCCTTCACTTCCAGGGCTGCATAATGGTTCTTTAATTCAAGGGCTGGAGAAGTTGGATTGGTGATTTTGCAGGCCCTGGTGACTTGTGTCCAACCATCGACATTCTGTTGGCACCCATCTTCTCCTGTGCTGGAGAGCCTGGTTGCTGCAAGAAGCATCTCATCAATGTACTTCTCACTGTCTTGAATGCTCCTCAGCCTCGCCACCTCCTCTCTGAGTTCCTCCACTTGTTTCCTCAGAGCTTCAGCATGCAGGCACCCTGCACATGGAACCGGTCCTTCAACTGGCATTAGGACCTCTGTCTGGACCGAGGCAGAAGCTGTAACGGGGGCAACAGCTTTAGCAATACGATTTTTCCTAGCCATTGTTCTGTTTGTGGAGCTTAGGTATCTGTTAAAGCAAAAGAGAGAGATCTACCAAGTACCAGCCGGTTTCGCAGCTGTCCTTTCAGAGAAAAAGCAGTTAAATCTCTTTAATTATATACAAATGTGCTGGTCCAATTCACTGTGATTTGTTAAAGGGGGAGGTGCCCTATAAAACAAGACTGCTCACTGTGGGTGGGTGGGAGTCGGGGTGGGTAGGGAGGGAACTAACACCTGATTAGGTGTTAGCAGTTTCTAAACCTGAGGAGGTTACTGGAGTTCAGCAACCTACTGTGCTCAAGGAAAGTTCCCCTAAAACAGCAAAAATGAAAGTAACCTTGCTTTAAAAAATATACACAAAACCCTTTTAAGAGCTCCCAGTCAGAGAGCTAGCAATGTAATATAATAAAACAAACAAAGAAACCCTCAAATCCTTACTGTTTGATCTGTGGAGCCCTGGTTAGGAAAGCCTCAAAAGGACAGGGCACTGGAGCCTTTTATGCAGGCTTCAACTGCACTCAGGAAACAGGCCCACTAACTCCTGATTAGGTGTTAGCAGTTTCTAAACCTGAGGAGGTTACTGGAGTTCAGCAACCTACTGTGCTCAAGGAAAGTTCCCCTAAAACAGCAAAAATGCTGAATCAGAGAATCAGAAGAAAGAGATACCTTAATTGATTACTTTTGTTCTCTTGAAAGAGGGAGTGATGAACCAAATTGAAAAGGTAAGGATATAAAGGACTATGGGAAGAGCACACTGGCATTTATTGAAAAGGTAGCATTTAATGTATTGACAAATCTATTGGATCTCACTTGGTACATCTCAGAATATTGAAGGAGCTAAAGAATGTACTTGACTGTTTCCCTCAGGACCATACCAAACTAGAAATGTGCCCTAGAGGACTAACCAATCTGGCACCACTCCGCCATCCAGCCACATTCAGTAACTTATTTAGTATTACCTATGACATTGACTTACCCCCTGATCTGCCTGGCTGCTGATTTTCCTCTTTGTTCCTTTGCTGTCCTTGCTCTCATTTTCTGTGAGTTTTCCCGTCTAACTAATTGACGTTCTTTTCTAAGTTTTCTCATTTATTGTTGTTTTTATTGTTAACTGCTCTGCTGTCCCCCCTTAGGGCAGTATATCAAGTTCTAATAAATGAAATGAAATGAAACTCACTCTTTTTGAGCTTCCTGAAAGCCCCATATTTATATCAGAGCTCCCTTCTGTGCCTATGCCCTGTGCGATCGCACCATTCCCACAGCCCTTGGTACAGCCCTGGTTCCCCTGACAGCTCTGTTCAGCTTATAACCTGAAACAGTAGAGGTTCAAAGAGACTGGAGAAGAGTGGATGTTGTACCATTCCACAAGAATGAGAATTAGAAGGAATTGGAAAACTAATGACAAAATGTTGTTAAATCACATGTGGATTGTGTTAGATTGCAGGAGGACCTTCTGAGACTGGATGGCTTGGCATCCAAAGGGCAGATGAAATTTAATGTGGATAAGTGCAGTGATGCACATAAAGCCCGATCTCATAATGTGCACATTCGGCCCGTGGACATGTCTAAATTAAAAACAGGCCCTGTTTGAACTGAATTCCATAGCTGCGAGTCTGGATGTGCTGGAATCGGGCAGATAGATGTAATCGGCGCGGCATGGGCAAGCGCTATTTAGTCGACCCCTTGCACACATTCGGGGCACAGGTGCAGGCAAGGACCATGCAATATAAAGGAGAAACATGTCACCGTCAATATTATCAGATGTGGGTAAACGTTGTGGATGTCCCTGTGCCCACTGTATTCTGAAAATTTACACATTTCGGATCCTGCCCGTTCCTGCGATGTACCCACAGACGCCACGCCCCTCAGTAAAAACATGCATCTCCTAAACTGCTCATCACAGACAGTAGTTTGCTGATATACACTAGATATAAATACCAAGAGAAATGACAGCTGCTGCAACCAAGACCATATACCAGTCCTCCTCATGGCCTGAAAAGTGCTAGGTAATCCCTGTGCACCCCAATATGGTATACGAGAATGTAAATATGAATATGTATGTCAGGACATACCTTACATCAAATAGTACATGGCATTAGGGACCTGCGCCAGTGATTCCTGCCCTGGTCACCTCATAAACACGCTTTCAGCTCTAGGGATGGACCCTTGCCAAATGCACAAAACCTGGAACTAACACTGCAATTCCCCAAATGATGCATAAGATTGCTGAGCAACAAATGTATGCTCTTTTCGTGCATATGACCTACATGTGCACTCATTCTGCTGTTATGCACTACCATTCCCTTCTTATCTCTCCCTACACCCCTCCAGAGGGAACACTGCTCTTCTGTCAGATTGTTTCTATCTGTGTCCTTCTCTTCTACTGCGAAATCCAGACGTTGCCTTGCTGCTCCTTATGCCTG
Source organism: Ichthyophis bannanicus (assembly GCA_033557465.1). Taxonomy (NCBI): domain Eukaryota; kingdom Metazoa; phylum Chordata; class Amphibia; order Gymnophiona; family Ichthyophiidae; genus Ichthyophis; species Ichthyophis bannanicus. Next base: position 349,883,668 of record CM066037.1, read on the forward strand.
AAACAAACTACCTGAGTCTGTACATCACACTTCATCTCTGGCACCTCTCAAATCCAGGCTGAGCACTCACCTTTTCATTGCCATGATTGGATCTGATCCGCTTAAGCTCCCTTGTGTTTCCTGACCATTCCCCCTGGATGTATAGTGTCCACAGCTGCTGTGTTGGCTGTCTTGACTAGATTGTAAGTTCCACTGATCTGGGACCATCTTTTATGTGTCTCTGTGCAGTTTTGCATACACCTTGCAGTGCTATACAAATGATCAGTATTAGTAGTAGTAGTAGGGCCTTCTGGCTATAACATCTGAGCCCACCTATCTGTGTACTAGAATTTCTCACAGCAGCTACATCTGTCCCATTGTGGCATATGTCAGTCTGTAGACATCCGCTATCTGTGGGGCAACCCTGTCTCCCTTCCCACAGTCTGCTTTATGGCATTGCTCCCCTGGTCAGTCCTGTGTGGACATGGGATGGGAGATCCCTGTGCCATCACACTAAGTAGCCAGACTCTAGATATATCACCACTCTTGCAGTTCTCATTGATCCTGGCCTGTGTAGGGATGTAGGCCACATGGTACAATCCAGGGAATATTGGCACAACATTAGTCATGTCTTCCAGTGTCTGGCACTGCAGATGAATGGCTGCCCTATCACACTGTCAACAATATCTGATCTTATTAGGGTATGTAATGAAAAATAATCCAGAAGGAATCAGCATAGGTTCCCTATGGCTAAATGTCAAAACATATCCCTGTCAATAATAAAGGACCCTCAGAATAAGAGCATTCAACAGTGCGAACAACACTAATACATGCTCAAAAGCAACACCATTTGTCCCAAAAAATGTGCATTATGGGCATACATTAGTGCTGTTTTCACTGTTGAATGCCCTTATTCTGAGGGTCCCTTATTTTTGACAGGATATGTTTTGACATTTAGCTATAGTGAACCCTCTCTGATTTTGACCGCCCAATCACACTGGCACCTGGAGACGCTGCATTCATCTATACAGTCCAGGTACTGGCCTGGCTTTCACATCCCCAATGAATTGCAGATGAGCACATCAGATCCCCCCATGCTCCCCTTAAACCACACACACAATCTCACTTTCTGTCACAAAACCATAATTCTGCCAAAAAGATGCCCTGAACCTATACATAACAGCTATGACATAACATAATAGCATGGGGTACCAGGACTAAATATATGATCTCTGTTTCTCATCCAAACAAGAATACTTTTCCTGCTCACTCCCATAGTATCCCTACATCAGCAGTCCAATTTTTCAGAAAATGGGAATTGTTAGGGTCCCCCAGATTGGCTCCTTTAGCACAAACAGCACATTCAAGCATAGCAGAATAAATACTATTGTTCTTCTTAATATTTCTGTAAGGGTCATTAGATCATTAGAGAAAGACATCATGCTTGGCAAGGTAGAAGGTCAACGCAAAAGAGGAAGGCCAACAATGAGATGGATCAATACAATAACAGCAGCTATGGGTGCCAGTCTGTCAACAATGAGCCGCCTGACTGAAGATCGAACACAATTCAGGACAACTATCCAAAGGGTTGCCATGAGTTGACACCGACTTGACAGCATTTAACAACAGCAACAACTTACAACATTCCCTCACCTCTGCTCTCTGTACCTTAAAACTGCAACTTGTGTTTTTCCAGACTGCAGTCACACCAGTTCAAAACATACTTATCACAACCATTCTTCAATATAGGCCTACCTTGCCTAAAAATACATCATGAAGCAGTCACAAAGAAAAAGAAAGAACTTCTGTAGCACTCCCTAAACAAACCACATGATCTCTTCAACTTAATAAAGACCCTAACAAAATAGCCTTCCTCCGCCCAACCAAGCTTGCTGCACCCACAGGAATTTGCAGACTGACTACAAGCCAAAGCAAGCCAAACCAAAACAGACATGAATACCACATCTGGTCATAAGCCACCCATCCAACGCCGCTGACCTCATTCACACCTCCTTCCGAGCGAAGCATCAAGGACATCATCACATCCATCAACACCACCACCACCACAACTACAAATGACCCTTGCCCTGCATTCTGGATAAAATCACTTCGCGTAGAATTCTGCCCATTCCTGGCCAAGATCATGGACCTGTCCTTCTCAACAGGGGCATTCCCACTGAGCCTGAAACAAATGTCCATCCGGCCCCTTCTAAAAAACAACAAACTGAATCCCCAGAAGGCAGAATCCTATCGCCCCATCTCAAGTATACCACTGCTGACCAAGGTACTCGAAAAGGCCGTTCAAAGCCAAATCCAACATCACATCGAGACCACCGCTCCTGTCGATCCATGTCAGCATGGCTTCAGGGAATCACATGTGTCGAGACAGTCCTAACCACCCTACTCAACATACTAATCACAGGGATTGACAACATCAGACAAGGATACGCGCTCATCTTCATGGACATTGCCTACACGTTCAATTCAGTCAACCACAAACTGCTCCTTGCACATCTCAAAGAGAAGGGAATCTACAATGCAGCATTAGATTGGTGCAAGTCATTTATTTATTTATTTATTTATTTAAAAGGATTTATATCCCGCCATCTCCTTTAATCAAAGCGGTGTACACAGCAACCAACTGAATTATATTGACATTTGTGTGATCATATAGTGTTATACAGTGAATGAGTGTGTGTGTAAGTTGGCATTGATTCGTGATGGGCTATTTACAGGATGAGCTACTTTACAATGTTATGTACATGAGGGAGAAAGGGTGGGGGGTTGGTATTAGTCCAGGCACAATTATGTGCTATCACCGTAGTGCTCAATGAAGAATGTTGTCTTGAGTTATTTTCGAAAGTCCTTAATGCCTTCTGTCGATCGTAGGTCATCAAGAAGGACGTTCCATATTGCAGATGCCGCCATTGATAGTACTCTTCTTGCGGTCTTCTAGCGAACCTTGGTGAAGTCTTTTGGTGTGTTTATGGTGTCAGAGGTGCCTCTCCTCCTCGGTCTTGTGCTGATGTCGGGTTGTATGAGTGGTTGTAGGCCATGTGCCCATGAGGGAAGGGTTAAGACAGCCATTATAGTTGGTGATTCGATCATTAGGCATGTAGATAGCTGGGTGTCTGGTGGACGTGAGGATCGCCTGGTAACATGCCTGCCTGGTGCAAAGGTAGCGGACATCACGCGCCACCTAGATAAGGTCTTAGATAGTGCTGGGGAGGAGTCTGCTGTCTTGGTACATGTCGGTACCAATGACATAGGAAAATGTGGTAGGGAGGTTCTGGAGGCTAAATTTAGGCTTTTAGGTAGGAAGTTGAAATCCAGAACTTCCAGGGTAGCGTTCTCCAAAATGCTTCCCGTTCCGCGCACAGCACCCAAAAGGCAGGCAGAGCTTCGGAGTCTCATTGCGTGAATGAGACAATGGTGCAGAGATGAGGGGTTTGGATTTGTTAGGAACTGGGAAACATTCTGGGGAAAGGAGGGGCTCTTCCGAAGGGATGGGCTTCACATTAATTGGGATGGAACCAGGCTTCTGGCATTAAACTTTAAAAAGGAGATAGAGCAGTTTTAAAACTAGATAATAGGGGAAAGCCAACAGTCGCCCAAGAGCAGGGCCGGCCCGTCCATTGAGCAAAAATGTTTTTTGCACAGGGCCCCACATTTCAGGGGGCCCCGCGCAAAGAACATTCTGCTTTTTTAAAAATTAAATTTTAAAAAAAAAAAAAGATGGCTGCTGCCGCTGCGGCAGCGGCAGAATGGAGTGTCCCGTGGGGCCCCCTCTGCCCGGCTGAGCCCCTCTGCGCCGGCTTTCAGATACGCGAAGGGAGAGTGTCTCCCTCGCATCTCTGTTAAGCCTGCAGGGCCTGATGGGAAGCAGGGGCTGATGGGAAATTTCCCATCTGCCCCTGCTGGCTTAACAGAGATGCGAGGGAGACACTCACCCTTCGCGTATCTGAAAGCCGGCACAGAGGGGCTCAGCCGGGCAGGGAGAGCTCAGCCGGGCAGAGGGGGCCCCGCGGGACACTCCATTCTGCTGCTGCTGCTGTTGCGGCGGTAGCGGCAGCAGCCAGCTTTTTTTTTTTTTTAAATATTCCATGAGCCGATGGGGGGGGGGGTTAGGACTGGTAATGGGCTATGGGGGGGGTTAGGACTTGAATTTGGGTGGGCTGGGGGGTGTTGGGGGGTTTCGGAATTGTAATGGGCTATGGGGGATTAAGACTGGTAATGGGCTGTGGGCTGATGGGGGCTGTCTGGAAATGGGGTGATGGGGGGTTAGGACTGGTAATGGGCTATGGAGGGGGGTTAGGACTTGACTTGAGGTGGGCTGTGGGCTGTTGGGGGGGTTAGGACTGGTAATGGGCTATGGGGGGGGTTCATATTCATATTCATTCATATTCATTTATTTGATAGACCGCCCTTCATTGGTAGGCAGAGCGGTTTACAATAAAATTACAGAGGAAGGCACAAGGCCAGGAGACGGAAAGGAAGTTACATATTAGATAGGAAAGAGGAGCGAGAGAAGAAATAGAAGGATATAGGAAGGGGTGAGAGGATTAAGGGTCGGGGGGGGAAGGTCAAAGGCAAGGGAGAAGAAATGAGTTTTAAGGGAACGCTTGAAGGTGGGGTAGTGAGGCTCGAGGCGGAGGGGTGGGGGAAGGGAGTTCCATAGAGCAGGGCCGATAAAGAAAAAAGCTGAGGATCGTGTGGACTGTAAATGGGCACTGGAAGGGGATGGTAATACTAGGCGGTTGAGGTGGAAGGAGCGAGGGGTATGACGGGGGGTGTGAAAGCGGAGAAGATCAGATAGGTATTGGGGGGTAGAGGTGTGGAGCGCTTTATGAACCAGTGTAAGAAGCTTAAACTTGATACGGAAGGAAATGGGGAGCCAGTGAAGTTGGAAAAGGAGGGGAGTAACATGAACCCGAGAAGAGGAATGTGTGATGAGACGGGCAGCAGTGTTTTGGATACGTTGGAGTCGAGAGAGTTGTAGTTTAGAGATACCTGAAAGCATGGAATTAGAAAAATCAAGGCGAGACATAACTAGGGCCAGTAATAGCGTGGTTATAGCAGAAGGAGAAAGGAAAGGACGGATTGCGCGAATTTGACGAAGGTGAAAGAAAGAGAGTTTAGAGACGTGAGAGATGTGCGCTGAGAAGGAGAGATCAGAATCAAAGAGAACCCCAAGATACCGAAAAGTAGGGACTAGAGAGATGGGTGCGTTAGGGAAGTATGGCGCCAGAGAAGGGGGTTGATGGCCATAGGAGAACCATATAGCTATAGTCTTTGATAAATTGAGGTGTAAGCAATTCTGAGTGAGCCAATCTGAAACGGCAGCCAGGCAGGCGTTGAGGGGAGCTAAATCAGGGGAGACAGAGGAGGTGTGATGGAGGAGGAGTATATCATCAGCATAGAAAAAAGCGGTGAGTCCAAATTGCTGAATCAATAAAGTGAGAGGAGTGAGAAAGAGATTAAAGAGGAGAGGAGCCAAGACAGAACCTTGAGGAACACCACAAGCAAGAGGAAATGGGTCGGAAGGGGAGAGTGATGAAGATGATGGTAAAACAGCAGCAGAGCGCGGGAGAAGAGGAAAGAGTGAAACCAGCGTAGTACAGTGCTATGAAGACCAGCATCGTGTAGGCGGGACAGAAGAAGGGAGTAGTGATCAACCAGATCGAAGGCAGCCGAGAGGTCAAGTGCAACTGCCACCGAAAAGTCACCACGATCGTGAGCAGCGTGAAGGGAATTAGTGAAGGCCAAGAGGACAGTCTCAACGCTATGCCCAGTGCGAAAGCCAGATTGGCGTGGGTGAAGAAGATTAATGGAATCGAGGTGATGCGTAAGTTGGGCAAAAACGATTTTCTCAAGCAGTTTAGAAAGGAAAGGAAGGTTAGAGACAGGACGATAGCTGTTGGGGTCAAGAGGGTCAAGAGTGGATTTTTTAAGTAGTGGGCGGATGAGGGCGTGTTTCCAGGGAGCGGGAAAGGATCCGGTGGAGAGGCTGGAGTTCAGCATAGTTTGAAGGTGAGGAAGGAGGGATAAGGAGGGGACAAGTAGCCAAGAAGAAGGGATGGGGTCAAGAGAGCAAAAAGTTTTGTTTGAGGAAGTAATGAGATGATGAAGCTCTGCAGTGGAGACTGGTGAAAAGGAAGACCAGGTGTGGGAGAGCGGAGAGGTGGGGGGAGGAGAAACAGTAGAAGGAGGAGGGGGAAGAGGTGGGGGGTGGGAGGGTAAGGAGTCCCTCAGAGTAATAATTTTGTTGGAGAAGGCTGAAGCCAAGAGAGAAGAGGCAGGAAGGGGGTGGGGGGGTTGAGCAGGAGTGGAAGGATGAAGGGAGGTAAGAAAGTTAAGTGTAGAATAAAGGTGACGAGTCTGATTGGGTGCAGAGGCAATAGCGGTAGAGAAAAAGGTGGCTTTAGCGAGGTGGACCTGGGAACGATAAAAAGAATGTTGAGATTTAAAAAAGGAGAGAGAGGCAGGAGAGGGGAATTTACGCCACAGCCTTTTGGCTCTGCGGAGTTGGGAACGAAGTAAACGGAGACCGGGGTGATACCAAGGGTGTGAGGGTCGACGAGTAGACTGACAGGGCCGGAGGGGGGCAATGTGATCAAGAGCGGCGGAAAGAGAAGAAAACCAGATTGAAGCTTGAGAAGTAGGTGACAGGGAAGGGAAATCTGCAGGAAGTAATTCAGAAGCGGGAGGGAAGTGCTCAGTCAAGGAAAAAGTGAGGTGACGGGAGAGACGAGGGGAGAGGGTGGTTTGGCAGGGGTCACTAGAACTCCAGAGTGGTGGCAAAAGACAGAGAGACAGAGATGGTCGGTCCAAGGAAGAGAGTGAGAGGAGAGGTTGGTAAGCGTAAGGGTGGAGGATGAGGGGGTCAAAAAGAGGTCAAGAGTATGGCCAGCGGTATGGGTAGGGTAGGGTTAAGACTGGTAATGGGCTGTGGGCTGATGGGGGCTGTCCGGAAATGGGGTGATGGGGGGTTAGGACTGGTAATGGGCTATGGAGGGGGTTAGGACTTCACTTCAGCTGGGCTGTGGGCTGTTGGGGGGGTTAAGACTGGTAATGGGCTATGGGGGGTTAAGACTGGTAATGGACTGTTGGCTGATGGGGCTGTCTGGAAATGGGGTGATGGGGGGTTAGGACTGGTAATGGGCTATGGGGGGGGGTTAAGACTGGTAATGGGCTATGGAGGGGGTTAGGACTTGACTTGAGGTGGGCTGTGGGCTGTTGGGGGGTTAGGACAGGTAATGAGCTCGGCGGCATTAATACTGGAAATTGGCTGTGGGCTTATGGGGGCTGGCTGGAAATGGGGTGATGGGTGGTTAGGACTGGTAATGGGCTATGGAGGGGGTTAGGACTTGACTTGAGGTGGGCTGTGGGCTGTTTGGGGGTTAGGACTGGTAATGGGCTGGGGGGGCGTTAAGACTGGTAATGGGCTGTGGGCTTATGGGGGCTGTCTGGAAATGGGGTGATGGGGGGTTAGGACTGGTAATGGGCTATGGAGCGGGTTAGGACTTGACTTGAGGTGGGCTGTGGGCTGTTGGGGGGGGTTAGGACTGGTAATGGGCTAGGGGGGGTTAAGTCTGGTATTGGGCTGTGGGCTGAGGGGGGCTGTCTGGAAATGGTGTGATGGGGTTAGGACTGGTGGGCTATGGTGGGGTTAGGACTGATAATGGGCTATGGGGGGCTAGGACAGGAAATGGGCTGATGGGGAGGGGTTAGGACTTGAGGTGGGCTGATGGGGTTAGTACTGGTAATGGGCTGTGGGCTGTTGGGGGGGGTAGGACTGGTAATGGGCTATGGGGGGTTAAGACTGGTAATGGGCTGTGGGCTGATGGGGGCTGTCTGGAAATGGGGTGATGGGGGGTTAGGACTGGTAATGGGCTATGCGGGGGTTAGGACTGATAATGGGCTATGGGGGGCTAGGACAGGAAATGGGCTGATGGGGAGCATTTAGGACTTGAGGTGGGCTGATGTGGTTAGGACTGATAATGGGCTGTGGGCTGATGGGGGGGGGGGGTTAGGACTGGCATTGGGCTATGGGGGGCTGACTGGAAATGAGCTGATGGGGTTAGGACTGGAAGTGGGCTGATGGGGGGTTAAGGCTGGTAATGGGTTATGGGGGGGCTTAAACTGAAAATGGGGTGATGGGGGTTAGGACTGCAAGTGGGTTGATGGGGGGCTAGGACTGGTAATGGGTTGGGGGTTGCTAGGACTGGAAATGGGCTGAGTGGAAGTGGAGGCTTGAACTGCAAATAGCTGATGGGGAGGGGGCTTGGAATGGAAATGGGCTGTGAGGGAAGGGAGCTAGGACTGAAAATGGGCTGATGGAGCAGCTAGGATAGGACTGGAAATGGGCTGTTGGGGGGAGCTAAGATTGGAAATGGGCTGTGGTGGGGGTTTGAATTGAAATGGACTCATTGAGGGGCTAGAACTGGAAGTAGGCTCATGGGGGGGCTTGGACTGGAATTGGGCTGAGTGGAGGGGAGCTAGGATTTGACATGGGCTGATGGTGGGGCTAGGAAATGACTAGAAATGGGCTGATGGGGGGCTAGGATTGGAAATGATCTGATGAAGGGACTCGGACTGGAAATGGATGGGGGAGCTAGGACTGGAAATGGGCTGATGCAGGGACTAGAAGGGAATGGATGCTGGGTGAGACTGGAATTAGAAGGGAGCTAATGTTGGGGAGGATTAGAATGGGATGGGGCTGGGAGAGTAAAATGGAGAGAGGGAAAATATTTTGTGTGGGAGGGATGAAAAATCTACAATTGGCCGGGTATTGGGAGAGAAAGTGGGGATTGAGGATGGAGGGGTAAAATTTGTGTGGATGAAATAGGAATGAGGAAAGAGCAAAAGGAGAAAGATTAGTATGTTAAAGCAGATGTAGAGAGAGAGAATGGAAAAAAAACTAGAAGAGAGAAGAAAGGACAAATGGACAGCAGACGATGGAGAGTTAGCAGAAAACAGGAAGAAACCAGAAGAAAGTGACTGGAGCAATTGCAACTGAAAAAAATGCACAAAAGGTAGAAAGATATCTCTTTATTTTGAATTTATTAACTGGAATATGAAAGCTCTGGGAAATGTGCATCATTAACGTCTGCGCTTTGTTTGGTACAAGAGGAAATTAATTTATAGTTTTATTTCTACGGTGTTGTTGTACATTCCAAGTTTTGCTTTTGGGGGTCCCAGTTTAATTATTGCCTTCCTGTTTCTGAATTGTGATTCCTTGTTTGGTGATGGTCTATGTTCTGCATGTGTAACTGAGCTGAGGTATTCTGTTTATGTAATTTCTATTTGACAATGCCACTTGTTCTCTTTCCCCAGTATTCTCTGAAATGTATTGGTTTAATATTTGCAGTGTTGCCTTTTGATAGGTAGGATATGGTGCTTTGTGAGTCCTGGTAATGCTGTCAGGATATGGTGGGTTTGCTATTTTATTTATTTATTTATATTCTCTTATATACCGTGCTATTCTGCATCAGTGTGGTTTACATTGAACAAACTGAAATTACATTGAACAGGCCATTATAACTGGGAGATAACTATTTTACAGGAAACATGGGCTATGGAGGATTAAGTGGCTTGCCCAAGAGCACAAAGAACACCTGTGGGACTAGAAACCCCAGTCCTTCCAGCACAAGGTTGCTATCCTCTAGTAGGATTTGAACCCGCGACCTTCCGGCCTGAAGTACCTTGCCCCAACCACTAGGCCACTCCTCCACTCCATGGGCTCTAAATGGGCAGCGTTTGTATTAGTTCCTAATGTGCTTGGCGGTTGGCACTGGATTATAGTAATGTAGAAATCTTTTAGTCTTTCTTTATCCATACACTCATTAAGAGACATGTTTACTAAAAGTTAGTGTATGGTAACATTATGCAAATATTTATGCAAATAAGGCCACTTATGCAAATGAGGCCCCACAACGAGTCTCCACACATGGCCCCGCACCCCCCTTGGGCCGCCCCTGCCCAAGAGCGCATGGTTCGGAAGAATGTATCCTTGAAGGATACTACCAAAAGCAGGGAGGTTCCAAAAAAGAGTAAAGTAGCCCAAATGCCCTCGAGTATGGAGCAGACAGAGCTTAAAGATCCCAAATTACCCATGCCTACCAATAGCCAGATTAATATGAATAAAATACAGTCTCTAAAATGCTTGTATGCAAATGCTAGAAGTCTAAAAAATAAGATGGGAGAGTTAAAATATATAGCACTAAATGAGATGTTAGACATGATTGGAATCTCAGAGACATGGTAGAAGGAGGACAACCAGTGGGACACTGTGATACCTGGGTACAAACTATATCGTAATGATAGAACTGCTCAAATTGGTGGAGGGGTTGTGCTCTATGTTAGAGAGGGCATTGAGTCAGAAAGGATTAAAGTTTTGCAGGAAACAAAATTTGCTGTTGAATCTCTATGGATTGAAATTCCATGTAAGAAGGGGAAGGCGATGGCAGTGGGGGTGTACTATCGACCGCCTGGCCAGAATGAACAAATGGATGATGAAATGTTTATATAAATCAAGGAAACTAACAAAAGTTACAGCACAGTAATAATAATGGGTGATTTCAATTACCCAGGTATCGACTGGGTCAGTGTCACAGCAGGACATGCTAGGGAGACAACGTTCCTAGATGAAATAAATGACTGCTTCTTCGAGCAGCTGGTTCATGAACTGACCAGAGGGGAAGCCATATTAGACCTAGTCCTTTGTGGAACACCAGATCTAGTGCAAGAGATAAGTTGTTGGGGCCACTTGGCAATAGTGATCATAGCATGATTGCATTTAATTTAATTAGTGGAGGAGGGATAGTAAGGAAATCCACAGTACTACCGTTTAACTTTCGAAAGGGAGACTATGATAAAATGAGGAAAATAGTTAAGAAAAAACTAAAAGGAGCAGTTGCAAAAGTTAAAGACTTACATCAAGCTTGGGTGTTGTTGAAAAATACTATCTTGGATGCCATACCAGCTGTATTCCATGCTTTAAGAAAAGTGGAAGGAAGTCCAAAAAACTGCCAGCATGGCTTAAAGGTGAGGTCAGAGATGCTGTTGTTGCCAAAAAAGCATCTTTCAGGAGATGGAAAAAAGAGCCAAACGACGAAAACTGGAAACAGCACAAGCACTGGCAAGTCAAATGCAAGGCATTGATAAGGCAGGCAAAGAGAGAATCTGAGAAGAAGCTTGCTGCGGAAGCAAAAACGCGAAATAAAGACTTTTTCAAGTACATTTGTAGCAAAAAACCTGTGGGAGAGTCAGTGGGTCCATTAGATGATAGAGGGGTTAAAGGGGCATTAACCCTGGAATTACCGAGATTTTTTGCACACACTGAATACCGTTGGGGTCATAAATGACCCCATGACAAATTTTAATGGTTAACCATGAAAACTTTAAACTAATCAGACAAAATATTATTCCAAATTAATTATTTATTATATGAAGGTTAAATCTTTTGAAATTTAATGCTTTATCATAAAATTACATGAAGAAGAGTTGCCATGAAAGCAGTTTTTGCATGCACTTGATGAACACAGTAAAGTAGTACAGTCATTTGAATGAAACACAGACAATTTCTGAATGTTCTTTGCAAACATTGTGCTTGCAGGAGTTGCAAACTATGTTGCTTTTCTTGTCTTTTTCTCTGGAACAGCAGTGACACCTTGCCCTTTTCTTTGGGATCCTGACATTGCAAACAGCATCAGTGGCTTCTTCAATGCTGGAAGAAGTCTCGCTGCAATTACTCTGAAGCAGCTGCTTTCCTAATTCCAAGAGGAATAAACAATGTCTGTGCTTTGAATTGGACTGCCATTTTGGATTTAATGAAATCCAAACAATGAAGGTTTTCAAAGCACTGATGTCCAACATGTTGTAGAAGATTGTCACTGGCCAGCGTCTTGTCATTCGTTTTGTGGTATACGTGCGCAACATTTGTTCTGCCTTATCTACTCCACCTTTACTAGAATTATAGTCCAAGATCATGCGTGGTTTTTTGTCTGGACGTGTGTTATCCCCTACTTTTCACTTTGTGCGCGTCAGTGCAGCCTTTATGCAGTTCAGTAGTTTTTCACCCATGTGGTTTTATTACGCTCTTCTATGATTTTAAGGAAGAGCAATTAAAATAGTAGAAACACACGACATACAGCCATCATTTGCCCCTGAGGAAGGCGTTTACGAAACACGGCCTGTGTCGGGCCGGTGGCTAATGTGGAATTAAGAAATAAAAGTATTTTACTTCACGTCTTTTCGTTGCATTCCACGTTTCTTACTGGGTCCTTGGTGCACGTGGAATCGTGCTTAGTTTGTTTGGACGTGTGTTATCCACTTCTTCTTGATCATGCAAACTGCTTGGAAGAACAACCACTGTTCCTTTCTTCGGGCAATAGGAAACCAGAGTGGCGTCATCGCGAAAGGCAAACAGTGAAGTGAATACCTCTTGGCCCTTTGCTGTTATAAATTCTGGAGGTAATTATTTTCTGTTCTTTCAAATTGTCCCCAAAAGTGTCATTTTTTTTCTAGCAATTTCCGTGACAGGGATAAACTGCAGAAGAAATTGTCAAAAGTAACATTTCTGCCAGATCGCGTCAATCCTTCAGTGAGTTGCAGCACAACCCTTTCACCCTGATTCTGTTCCCTGTTTTGTCCGAGCTCCCTTCCTGTATATACTTGAAGACACAGAACATATGACATTGCACTGTCACACAACATCTATAGCTTTATGGCATATTTCCCAGTTTTGCTAGGAATATATTGTCTGAATGGAACACGGCCACAAAATGTAAGCAGTTGTTCATCCACGGTAACATTTTCACCAGGAACAAAGGCATCACTTAGAGTTGCTTCCCAGGTATCAAAAACATGTCTGATTGGAGCAAGCTTATCCACGCCTCATTGTTCACATCTGTTGGTTGCATCATCAAATCAGAGAGTACAAGAAATTTACTGAAAACGGTTATGGGCCATATTTTTGCCGAAAACAGAACGACCATCTTCAAGGTTCCACAACTGAACTATGGATTCATTTCGTGACTTGTACACGCCTGAGAGGATCAGAAGTCCAAGAAAACGTTGAAATTCTCCGTCTGTCAAATCTTTCCAGGTATCGTCATAAATATGTCTTCCTTGTTTGCTCGTCCAGGTCATGATTTCATTCAATAAGTTTTTCCTTATGAACAAGTGGAATGCTGCGAGAGGACCATCAACATTTCGTACAGCATACCTTGTAGGACCTTGTTGTACGGACATGACATTAGCTCTGGCGTATCTTCCAGCAACTTGCTTTATAGGTTTCCTGTTCCATGATGTGGCATCCTTAAATACATAGGCTTCAATGGCAACATTTGTGCTTATAGTTGATGACCTCTTAGCTCCTCTATGACCACAACTAAGATTCCTCACAGATGATACTGACACCGAGGACTCCTGCCTTCTTCCCTGTCCAGCACAGCCGCGACCTTTGCCTCGACCTGTAACTTGACTCTTTGCTGTAGGCGATGTTACCAGCTCAACATCAGTCTCACATTCACTTGGCGACCAACTGCTGTCGCCATCTGAATCATGACTGTCATCATCAGATTTATCGCCCGAACTTAGCTGATATGCTTCTTCGCTTGCTGAATATGCTGCATCATCAGATGACTCAGAGCCATCACTGTCAGCATCTCGTTGTAATATTTCTCTTACTTGGGCAGCTGAATACTTTCGTTTTGACATCATAAACAATAACCTAAAATAAATAAACAAAGATAAAGTTGAATAAAACGCAAAGCAGTTTTAATATAGGTGTACTATAATCGTGATGAACGAGCTGAAAGCCTTTAGATTTCATCAGAAATAATGAGAGAACATATGTATCAATTACATAAAATGTGTAATTTTCATAAAATTAGAGTACAAAAAATAAATGATACATAATTAATGATAAATCCCCTTGTCAGATCAAAAAATTCACAAAACTGCAAATTGTATCATGATCCAAACCAGACCTAAGCAACTGTGGTCAAAAATGACCCCACTGGTACTCTGTGCTGCAATTCATCACTAGCGTCACCTAGCGGATGAAAATTATTCCTCTCATGGTGCAATATAAAGAGAATATTGACACGTGAAAAGTCATAAAAAGATTGCATTCGTGAACAACTAGTTTCCGAGATACATGTTGTGAAACTTGCAATGGGGTCACTTTTGACCCCCATCAGTACTCCCAGGTTTAAGAGACGACAAGGCGATAGCGGACAGACTGAATGAATTCTTTGCTTCGGTCTTTACTGAGGAAGATGTAGGGATTTTACCCATGACTGAAGTGGTATTTAAAGGTGCGGAAGAATTGAAGGAAATATCGATACTTGTGGAAGATGTATTACAACTATTAGATAAGCTGAAGAGTAGCAAATCACCTGGGACTGATGGTATACATCCAAGGGTGTTGAAAGAACTGAAATATGAGATTGCATACCTGCTATTAGTAATCTGTGAACTTTCATTAAAATCATCTGTAATACCTGAAGAGTGGAGGATCGCTAATGTAATGCCACTTTTTAAAAAGGGTTCCAGGGGTGATCCGGGAAACTACAGACCAGTGAGCCTGACGTCAGTACCAAGAAAAATGGTAGAAACCATCATAAAGAACAAAATTACTCAGTCATGCCTAATGGGAGACAGCCAACATGGCTTTAGACAAGGAAGATCTTGTTTTACTAATCTGTTATGTTTTTTTTGAAGGTGTGAATAAACAGGTGGACAAAGGTGAATCGGTTGATATAGTGTATCTGGACTTTCAGAAAGCCTTTGTCAAGGTCATCAGAGACTTTTGGCAAAACTAAAGAGTCATGGGATAGGAGACAGTGTACTATTGTGGATCAGGGACTGATTAAAAGATAGAAAGCATTGAAGCATATGATGTATGAGTGTCCTGGGGTGCAGGTATTTTGGTCACAGGTGTGGGCAAGAATACGAACAATATTGGACCTTGATGCCCCCCTTACTTGGGGGTTGATCGCCTTTCGGTCGGCGATGCCCATCCCTAGTTTGAGAAAGGAGTGCAGATTCCTATTAGATTTTATGATGGGGGTAGCTATCTCTTTATTGGTCCGTAATTGGAAAAATATGGAAGCATCACATTTTCAAACTTGGTGGCATCAGGTGTGTGTTTTTAGTAAATATGAGCAAATGCCCCGCAAGGGTGTTGCCCATGGCCCTCACAGTCTTCAGAAATGGTGCGTACTGAGGGAATTTGTTGATGCTACGCACTGTGGTAATGTTTAAGCGTTGATGGGAGTGTTTGGGATTACTATAAGATGTCACCGTTTTACCCATGAACATGACCATATTCTTTTTCTGTCTGTATAACCAGTTTCCAGTGGTGGGTGGGTGGGTCGAGGGGGGAGGTAAGGTGGGGGGGTTGTTTTGCTTAGGGGTGGGTTTTTGTATATGTTATGATTTGTTGCATTGTTTTTTGTTTTTGTGTGTAGTTTAAAAATGCTAAATAAAACTATAAAAAAAAAAGATAGAAAGCAGAGAGTAGGGCTAAATGGCCAATTTTCCCAATGGAGAAAGGTGAATAGTGGTGTACCCCAGGGATCTGTGCTGGGTCCGCTGCTTTCTGACATATTCATAAATGACCTGGAAAAGGGAATAACGAGTGAGGTTATCAAATATGCAGATGAGACAAAACTATTTAAAGTTGTTAAAACCCAAGAGGATTGTGGAAAATTGCAAGAGGATTTTGATAAATTGGACGACTGGGCATCAAAATCAAAATGGCAGATGAAATTTAATGTGGACAAGTGCAAAGTTATGCACTTAGGGAAGAACAACCCAAACTATGGTTACACAATGCAAGGTTCCACTTAGGAACCACCACCCACGAAAAAGATTTAGGCGTCATTGTGGATAACATGTTAAAACCCTTGGCTCAGTGTGCAGCAGCGGCCAAGAGAGCAAATAGAATGCTAGGTATCATAAGGAAAGGAATGGAAAATAAAACAAAAGATATTATAATGCCTCTACATCATTCCATGGTGAGACCGCACCTTGAATATTGTGTGCAATTCTAGTCGCCGTATCTTAAAAAAGATATAGCGCTATTAGAAAAGGTTCAGAGAAGAGCCACCAAAATAGTAAAGGGGATAGAAGGATACTTCTATGAAGAAAGGCTAAAAAGGTTAGGGCTCTTTAACCTGGAAAAGAGACGGCTGAGGGAAGATATGATAGAAGTTTATAAATTAATGAAGGGAGTGGAACGGGTAAACGTAGATCGATTGTTTACGTTATCAGAATATAGAAAGACTAGGGGACATGCAAAGAAGCTACAGGGTAAACTATTTAAGACTAATAAAAGAAAATATTTTTTCACTCAACGTGTAATCAAACTCTGGAATTTTTTACCAGAGGATGTAGGAAAGGCTGTTAGTGTAGCTGGGTTTAAAAAAGGTTTGGACAAGTTCCTGGAGGAAAGGTCCATAAACCATTATTAAGAAGGGACCCAGGATATCAATGCTTGACCCAGTACAAGCATTGTGGAACCTGTGTCTTTTGGGGAAACTTCTACAGTAGGTACGTATGACCTAGATTGGCCACAGTTGGATACAGGATACTGGGCTTGATGGACCTTGGTCTGACCCAGTATGGCATATATTATGTTCTTATGTTCTGAGTGCTGAGGTCCGGTGTTTGATTTTGAATATGTTTAAGACTGTCTTATATCTGATGCGGGAGCTGATTGGGAGCCAGTGGAGGTGTTTTAGAATGGGGGTGATGTGATCTTGTCTTGATGAGCCAGATATTATGCGTGCTGCTATGTTTTGAGCCATTTGCAGTGGCCTGAGTGTCTTCTTAGTTAGGCCCAGATAGATTGGGCTGCAGAAGTCTAGGATGGGAGTTATTAGTGCTTGACAGACTGTGCGGAAATGATCTTGAGCGAGGAGGGGTTTGAGGCGTCTGATTAGTCTCATCTTGAGGTATGCATTTTTGGTAGTTCTGCTGATGTGTGACTGTAGGTTTAGTTCCTTGTCGAGAGTCACTCTGAGGTATTTCCCATCCGGTTTTATGGATATTGTTGTGTTGTTGTCCTTGATGTACGGTGGAGGAATGAATCTGGAGTTCCGGGTGATGAGTAGTGCCTCAGTCTTGTTATAGTTTATGGTCAGGTTGTTGTCTTGAAACCAGCTGGTCATATGTTTGAGACAGTCTGTTATTTTGGTGTAGTCAGGGTTGTCGAGGTTGACTGGGGTATATATCATGATGTCGTTACCTTGGTGTGACACTAGATCAGCAACTGAACTTCACAACGCACATAAGCCGCACTGTAAAGATCATTTACTACAAGATCAAGACCCTACGGCACCTGAGACCCATGTTGGATCCAGAGAATTTCCGCACAATATTCCAAGCGTTAGTTAAACCCCACTTTGACTACACAAACATCATACTCCACAGACTTCCCAAGAATACCCTAAACCCGCTACAATTAGCTATGAATGCTGCCGCTCGCGTCCTGTGCGGAGCCTCAAGGATGGACCACATAACCCCCATCCTTAGGGAACTACACTGGCTGCCGATAAGTAGCAGGATCTCATACAATGCCCTCCTCATCACATTCAAATCCATTAATAAAATATCTCCCCCCTCAATCACAGACTTACTCACTCTCACCCCTAACAATAGGAGAACATTAGCCGCCAATGCCCTAACTATCCCAAGAGAAACCATAAAATGCACACAATCAACTAATAACAGAGCATTCACATTCTATGCTCCCAGATGCTGGAACAACCTACCCCCCAGCATCAGATTGATCAGCGACCTCAGGCAATTCAGAAAAGCCCTCAAGCACCATTTATTCCTGGAGCACTTTTCACAACCAAACGACTCACCTACTCCCTCCTCACAACCCAATCACTTAATATGAATCGCAAAAAAAGATTAATTCACATAACATAATTCTACTGTTCCAGTACATATTGTTACTTTGTTAACTTGTTACTTGTTATTTTAACTTAATTTTAATTTTATTACACAGTTTTACTTGTATCCTTAATTATCCTACATTGTTTAATTGTTCCCTGTAAACAGTTGTAATATACTGTACTATTGTTTCATGTAAACCGTCTTGACTAGTAGAAAGACGGTATATAAAAACTGTTAAATAAATAAATAAATAACATGTTATATATACCAGACAGTTTTGTAATCCGGCAGTTGTACTGCCCCTGTTGTACATTATTGTAAATAATACCAAGCTGTTAAATGTACATAGTTATCCCAGTTCAACTCCTTGTTAACTCCCTTGTTATATGTAAACTCAGGTCAGATAGGTTACTGTCCTAGAGTCAAATTGTTAACTGTAAACCACACTGATAATAAAGAGTGCGGTATAGAAGAGCTGTTAAATAAATAAATAGATTGTGTATTGTATTTTGTGTTCTTTCATGATGTTGCAGATCGGTTGAATGTAGAGGTTAAATAAAAGTGCTGATAGGGCGGAGCCTTGTGGGACACCTTGCTTGATTTTTGAGGGTCAGGAGGTGTTGGGGCCAATGTTGACCTGAAACTGTCTGTCCGTTAGGTATGAGTTGAACCACTTCAGGGTGGTGCTGTGTAGTCCAATGCTGAATAGTCTTGCTAGCAGAATTCTGTGGTCCACTGTGTCAAACGCTAATGAGATGTCTAAGAAGATCATAAGTGTTCCTCTCTTGCAGTTGTCTATGATTTGGATTATGTTGTTAAAGAGG
This sequence comes from Ichthyophis bannanicus, assembly GCA_033557465.1. Lineage (NCBI taxonomy): Eukaryota > Metazoa > Chordata > Amphibia > Gymnophiona > Ichthyophiidae > Ichthyophis > Ichthyophis bannanicus. The sequence goes on from CM066037.1 coordinate 349,902,387, forward strand.
TATAGGTCATACCTAACAGACAGATGGCAACAGGTACGAACTGACTCCATGACCTCTGAGCCTTTTCAACAAAAACAAGGTGTCCCACAAGGCTTCTCACTCTCAGCCCTCCTGTTCAACATATATTGTCACAACCCCATCCCTTTAGCCATGTGCTTAAAGGTCAGGGTGGACATTATTGTTGTATTGAAGGTAGAAACTTTTGTTAGCCCAGAAGCATTCTAGTACTAGTAGTCCCTTTCTTCATAATGAATAGTTGTGTAAGCCATGTGAATGGTAAAATATAGGGTTTTATTCCCTTAATGCACAAAAGGTTAAAACGAAGATAACAGGATTTTCACCTTGTTCAGGATTTTTACATAAGGTATTTACATAGGTCAAAAACTTGGATATGCTTCACAGTCTTTGTTAGTTATGCAGGGTTCATCCAAAACAGGTTATACAAACAAAAGCAATGCTTCTTCTTTCAGCTTGTCAAACAAAACTGCGTTTCAAAAGTATATCTTGCATGCTATATTTCTCTCAAGGATTCTAAACTCCCAGTACAACAAAACATACAGTCCATAGGGCATTCAGTTAGCAAAGGGTCAGGTTCAGCAGGGTCTATCTGCATAGCCTCTTGTTCTGCTGAGATATCTGTGGCCCCTGAGCTTTCCCCATATATTCCTGGTTTTACTTCAGAACATTTTCCTAAGGCTCTCCAACCTGGCTGTACCCGGTCTGGCAAATGTGCAACAGGACTTTTGGTAAGCACTCTTTCTATAGGTTCCCAAACCTTTCTCCTGCTGCCTTGGCTGCTCTTACGGCTCCCTGGCTTCCAGGCCTTTCTGCGACCCGGCCTCAGTTCCTGGTTCAGATCTGTGTCTCTTAGACTCCTGGGCTGAGTCTGGTTCACCCACCTCTGAACTCCTTGGGGCTCACATACAGGGGAAGAAGCATGAAGGTACCTCTGAACTCTTGGGTCTGTGTCTCTGGTATTCTCCCTACCAGGCACTCTCCCGGTTCTCCTTCTGTCCTTCCTGAAGACTTCCTTCTGGAACTTCCCAGCCTGAAACTGGCTCTCCTGGAACTTGTTCCTTTCCTGTAAGGGCTGCAAGTTCAGCTGCCTTTTCTCCTCTCTTTGGAGCTGTCTCCTTTCTCTTTCTTCTCTATTGGCAGCTGCTGCGGCTCATGCTGCTCCTCTCTCCTCTGGCTTGTCTATGCTTTGCTTATAAAGCTGTTTCTTAGGTAAGGATTCTGTCCCTCTGACCAGGTGTATCTGATTATGCTTTGAATTAGTTCTTGCATCATCCCAACCTGGGCGTGTCAGCCTACCTTCTGAATCTCCGTGCATGCTCCCTCTAGCTGCACTTCTCACTAACTGCACTTTATGTATATCATTTCCTTGAAAGAGATCAGTGTTTTCTTCTACCTCCATGGGTTTACTGGCGTCTGCTTCATCATAATATACACAGCCCATCTGCTCACTCATCCATTTGTTTAACATCTCCTGCCTACTATATGCTGATGATGTACTGCTCTTCATGCCATTCTCCACCGACAAGCCAGATTTCTCGGCATTAACGAACTGCTTTGACGCCATCACTAACTGGCTCCACACGCAGAGCCTCAGAATCAACTTCAACAAAATGGATGTCCTATTCATTACTAGAAATCAAGCCTTTACTCCCCCGCATCAATAAATGTGAGAGACGCCGAGCTCCCAAGCTGGCCCACCATCCGCTATCTGGGTATCACACTGGACTAACAGCTTGACATGAAAGTGCACATAAACAACACCATAAAAGCAATCTATCACAAGATATGAACAGTGTACCACATATGACCTCTGCTAGAGCCAGACGACTTCTGGACAATATTTCAGGCTCTTGTAACCCCCCACTTCGACTACGCCAACTCTATTCTGCATGGACTCCCGAAGAACCCACTGAACCCACTACAGCTAGCAATGAACGCTGCTGTCCGCATCCTACACGGAGCCTCCAGAAGAGACCACATAACCCCAATCTTGAAACAGCTTCACTGGTTGCCGATCCACTGCAGGCTCACCTTCAAAGTGTTACTGCTGACTTTCAAAGCCATCAACAAATGTTCCGCCACCTCCCTCATGGAGCTCGTCCACCCCACTCCACCAAACAGACCCAGAAGGACATTCACAGCCAACACACTTGTACTGTAATCCCCAACACAATAACAAAATGCTCTCAGGCAAGAAAGAACAGAGTCTTTGTGTTCTACACATCTACATGCTGGAATTCCCTCCCAGCCACCATCTGAGCCATTGCTGACCTCGCCCAATTTAGGAAGTCACTAAAGCACCATCTCTTCCTTTTACACTACTCCCACACCAGTGATACATCTCAACCAAACATACCCCCCACCCACCATGACAACATCTCCAGCACGCCCATATCATACTGACGCAACCTCACCACTACTCCAACTACCCAACCTGTACACAGTAATCAAATTTGTAAATAGTCCCCTAAGCATGCATTGTCGTTGCAACATTCCGCAACACCAATGCTCAAGTTGTATATAGTTACCCCCTTGTTGAAATCCAAGTTACCATACCCGTTCTATGTAAGTACAATGCAGGTCCCACCTGATTGCACAAACTAATTTTACCTGAAAACCACACTGATTCTAAAGAGCGCGGTATAGAAAAGATGTTAAATAAATAAATAAGAGCAGAATGTTTTCTAAGTCCTGGCCTTATTCCACGTTTCAGCAGGAAGAACATGGACATTTCTGGAAAACACTTAATACATACATGGTCCTTTCCTGAATACACTTTATATGTCTCTGTGGCTAACCATACCCCCATTCCGCCCCTTCTGGACACGTTCTGAGATCCCCATGCTAGCACCGTGGAAGTGCATGACAGCAATGTTTCAGAATACAGTCGGGGATGTTTTCAACATATAAATGTCCCCACCACATGTACAAACCCCTTATTTGTGTTCTGGAATGAACCCCATAGTAAAATATAACCCAAAATAGAGTTACACTATGTTAGGTTCCACATTGCAGTCACCATCCAAGAAAATATCAAAACATCATTGTGGACAATACATTGAAATCTTCTGTTCAGTGTGTGCCAGTGGCCAAAGAGATGAACAGAATGTTAGGGAATATTAGGAAAGGAAAATAAAATAATATTTTTTTCTTAATATATTGTTATGCTAATGTACAATATTGTTTTGTGCATTTTATGTTTATATTTTTTAATGATTTGTAAACTGCTTTGATGCTTTTTGCTTTAAGCGGTATATCAAGTACAATAATAAACCATAAACGATGAATACATCAAAGAACATCATAACGCCTCTGTATCTCTCCATGGTGCAAATGCACCTTGAATATTATGTTTGATTCTGGTTGCTGCATCTCATAAAAGATACAGCAGAATTAGAAAAGGTGCAAAAAATGGTGACCAAAATAATAATGGGGATGGAATGACTCCACTATAAGCAGTGGTGGGATTCAATACAGCTAAATAATAAATAATAATAATAAATAAACAGGAACCGGTTTGGATCGATCCCACCACTGACAGAACCGAATGGGTGGCAGCGTAGCACCGTTTGCGTTGCCGGCATCATATGCTTGGGCCGCTGGTGGATACCGCAGGGCAACAAATGCCTGGTGGCCCAACAGCCCAATCCCCCCACCCGCCAGTGGTTTGATTGCATCGGGATGCTATTTTCAACCCGGTTCAGTGAATGCAGTCCGTGGCAGGAAATGGTTTGCGTGAACCGGACCGAACTGCCAAATCCCACCATTGCCTATAAGTAATGGCTAGAAAGGTCAGGGCTCTTCAGCTCAGAGAAGAGATGGCTGAAGGGAGGCATTATAGAGCTCTATAAAATCCTGTGTGGAATGAAATGGGTAAATGTAAATCAATTGTTTAATCTTTCAAAAGTGCAAAAACTAGGGGACATGCCATTAAGTTACTAAATAGTACATTTAAAATAAATAGATGAAAACATTTTTCACTTTTCGGCTATTAGCAGTATAACAAGCAATGCTAATAAATAATATATTAATTAATTTAATTAAATTAGGCTCTGTAATTCATTGTCAAAGGATATGGTAGAAACATTGGGTATAGCTATGTTTAAAAAAGGCTTAGCTGAAGGAAACATCCATAAATCGCTATTAAGATAGACCTAAGGGAAAGACACCACTTATCTCTAGGATTAAGCAGCATAAAATTTTGCTATTTTTTATAATCCTGCCAGGTACTTGTTACCTGGATTGACTACTGCTGGAAACCAGATACTGGGCTTGATGGGTTAGCTTAACATCAGTGAAGGATAAGGTAAAGGAAGCATTTGGTGGGTTCTAGAATTACTCTTTCCTGTGGAAACTCAAGGGCAGATTCAGCAGCGATGATATGAAAAGTCTAAGGCAATTTTTTTGTGATATTTGCATACATTTGCATATTATATAATATTGGGCCTGATATTGAAAGGAACTTATCCGGTTAACAGTACCTTCTAACTGGATAAGTGCTGGTAAGTGGCTCTATCCAGTGGCTCTATCCAGATAGTGCCGTTCAATTTTCCCTCTGACCACCTTGGCACTATCCAGATAATACCAGAGCAAATCAGGGGCTGAGCATGGTGGCACCAGGCATTATCTGGATAGTGGTGATTTTCAGTTGTACAGCTAATTATTCACATAACTTAGCAAAAAAAGTTGTCCTAAGTACTATGGGCCCGATATTGAGCTGGGCGAGCTATGAGCCGCGTCAGCGCATAGCCCTGCCCACTCACTCTTAAACCCAGATATTCAGTACCGTGCTGATGGCATTGAATATTTGGTTTGGGAGCCCAGGGGAAATCGCCGCATAGCCTAGTTTTATCCGTGGAGTGCTAACTGGGTAGCGGTCCAATATTGATGCTACCCGGTTACCATCATTCTCCGCCCCCGCTCTACCCTGGAACACCCCCAGCACACCCTGATGTTAACTGGATAGCATCGGGGCATTGACAGGGATATTCGATGGCATTAACCATGTAGGTGTAGTTGAATATTCCCGTTTAAGGCATTTGCACCGTTTAGTGGGCTGTAAACCGTGTAAATGCGCTTTGAATATTGGGCCCTATGTGGATAGGCTAGCCTGAGTAACAGTTTAATGCTGATGCTATCTATATAAGCCCTGTGCTGACTAGAAAATCTGGATATACAGCACCAGCTACTATCTATTTGCTAGTGCTGAATATCTGGATTTTATTTAACTGAAAAACACACTGACCGCTGCAGTTAAATATTGGCCTGATTAATATTAAGTTGTTTGCTAATATTTCTGGTGTGTCTCGTTTGGTTCTTTCAAGGGAAAGGGATTTTAGCAATCCATGTTAGGATGAGAACAAGTATATAGAGAATATGGGGAGTGGAGGGGATCTGAGTGATGGGGAGGAAATGGGATCTTGGGTGAGGGAGATGGAGAAGAAATCATAGAAAGGAGAGAAGGGGATAGGGCATGGAGGGACATCTTCAGGTAAGAGGAGGGTCAAGGCACATAGAACAGGGAGAAAGAGAGCAGGTGGAGAAAGGATTGTAAGGACAGGCAAAAAGATGAGGGGGAGGAGAAAGCAATGGAAGGGAGGTATGGCTTAGTGGTTGGGACTGGTTACCTCAGGCCAGAAGGCCAGGGGTTCATTTCCCACATGGGGACAAGTAACCACAGACCAAAAAGACTGTGGTCTCTAATTCCATGGCCACTCCTTGTGGCCTTGGGCAAGCCACTAACCCTCCATTGCCTCAGGTACACTTAGATTGTAAACCCTTCAAGAACAAGGGAATAAAAAAAGTACCTGTTAGTACAAATATACATGCATGTAAACCACTCTGATGCACAAGTAAAGGGCAGTATATCAAGTTCCTAAAACCATATGAATCCTGGCTCCAATGGCATAAGTTCCAATGAGGGGCCTACAAGCAAAACTTTTCTAAGGACCCCCATTGTTGAAGTGGTGTTCCTGCCCCCATGCAGCACCCTTCCCTTGAGGACCCCCCTTCATGCAGCACCCTTCCCTTGCTGGCCCTCCCATGTGGTGGCAACGGTGGTGGTGGCAGCAAACTTACTCTATCCTCTTTGCCAGTCTTGCAGTGTGGCTGTTAATATGAGAATTTGGCCTGGTAGGGAACAACCGCTGGGCATGTAGCAAACTTGCAAGAGTGGCGGCAGTGCGGCAAAGAGGATTTAGTAGTACGTTTGCTGAGTTGCCTTACCACCACTGTGTGGGCCCCCTTTCTGCCTGGAGCCCTCTGCATTGCAGGGGCTGCTTGGGTGAAATTTACGCCACTGCCTGGATCTGATAGAGGAAGATGCAGTAAAGGAAAGGTAGTGGTGGTGCCAGAGGACTGGAGAGAGGCACATGTGGTCCCTTTACACAAAAGCATATGTAAGGATGTGGTTGAAAATGACAGGCTGGTTAGTTTAATCTCGGTGGTGAGTAAATTATTGGAAATACTGCTGAAAGAGAAAATAGGGAGTCCAGCGGATTACTGGATCCAAGGCAGCATGGATTCACCAAGGGCAGGCCTTGTCAGACAAATCTGATTGATTTCTCTGACTGGGTGACCAGGGAGTTAGACTGAGGGTGAGCCCTAGATGTGATGTATTTAGATTTCAGTAAAGCCTTTGACACTGTTCCGCACAGGCAACTTATAAACAATCTGAGCACCCTAGGGATGGACCTTAAAGTTGCTGGTTGGGTTACAAATTTGTTGAATAGGAGGCAACAAAGGGTACAGGTAAATGGAGTTCACTCTGAGGAGAAGGAGGTTACCAGTGGAGTGCCGCAGAGATCTCTCCTTAGTCTGATTCTTTTTAACATCTTTGTTAGTGATATTGCAGAAGGGCTGTAGGGTAAGGTTTGCCTCTTTGCGGATGATACAAAAATCTGCAATAGAGTAGACATCCAGGAAGGTGTAGATAACATGAGGAGGGATCTAGCTAAGCTTGAAGAATGGTCTAGAATTTGGCAGCTAAGATTTAATGTTAAAAAATGCAAGGTCATGCATTTGGGCTGCAGAAATCTAAGGGAGCAATAGGGAAGTATTCTGTCCACAAAAGATGAGTGGGACCTAGATGGTGTCTGATGATCTTAAAGTAGCTAAACAGGTAGAAAATGCAACGGCGAAAGCTAGAAGGATGCTTGGGTGCATAGGGAGAGGAATGGCCAGGAGAAGAAAGGAGGTGATAGTGCCTCTACATAAGTCTTTGCTGCAACCTCATTTGGAATATTGTGTGCAATTCCGGAGACCACACCTTCAAAAGGATATAAACAGGTTGGAGTTGGTGCAGAGGATGGCTACTAAAATGGTTAGTGGTCTTCATTATAAAGCATATGAGGACAGACTTAAGGACCTTAATATGTATATTTTAGAGGAAAGGCGGGACAGAGATGCATAAATGCACAGGAGGAGAGCATTGAAAGCAAGCTCTGCTATGAGGGGACATAGGATGAAAGGGGATAGACTCAGGAGTAATATGTGGAAATATTTCTTTATGGAAAGAGTGGCAGAGATGAGGACATTATCTAGATACAAAAAAGCATGGGACAAACAGAGGCTCTGTAAAGGAAAAAAGGGGTTGATATGGAAGGGCAGACTAGATAGCCCATGTCGTCTTTTTCTGCTTTTATGTTTCTATGTTTCTAAGAATCACTGTCATGTACCTCCTCCGGATGCTGATTTCTTTTTTCACTGACTTGCATTCTGAAACTCCCAAAGTACCTCCATTTCTTTCATTCACATCACATCCAATTTATTATTTTTATTTTTATTTATTTTATTTAATGGCTCTTCTATACCGCGCTATTCCAATCAGTGTGGTTTACATGTAACAGTCTGGGCTGCATTGTATTTACAATAAGCAGGAACTATAACTTGGACCTAACTGGGGTAACTTTCAACAAATTATTTACAGTAATAAATATATTGTACATACTAATATTTACATGTAGTTGCACCAATGGAGCTAGCTGCTCTACAGCGGGTGTGCTGTTAGAGAAGTCTTGGTGATTGGGGTGGCTATTTGTGAGCTGTCCTCTGAGTAGTGCCGTATGAATACATTGTGCTTCAGCACCTTCCTGAATTGGGCCAGGTCACTGATTGCTCGAATGGCTGTAGGGAGGGCATTCCAACATCTGCGCGCATAGAGCATGAACACCCTATTAGATGTCGTCTGGGTGCATTTTGTTGTTTCCTTTGGAATTATCAGTATATTGACAGCTGTGGTTCTTCTGGAACTGTTCAGGGATAGGGTGGATTAGCTCGATGATGGAGGTGGAGGGTTTGATTGGTTATGGCCTTGAAGGTCATTACTAGGATCTTAAAAGATAGTCTGCTGTGGATTGGTAACCAGTGGAGATTTTTCAGGATTGGTGTAATGTGTTCCATTCTTGAGGCTCTGTATAGAATTCTGGTGGCTGCATTCATTGCAAGCTGGCGTGGATTCAATGATGCTTGTGGGAGCCCATGTAGGATTGCATTGGCGTAGTCGAAGTGTGGGATTACAAGGGCTTGACAGACAGTTCGGAAGTCATCTGGGTCCAGTAGAGGTCGTATATACCGTAGTGTCCGTACTTTATGGTATATTGCCTTGACTGTGTTTCTTATGTGGGTTTTCATGGCCAGCCATTGGTCCAAGGTGACCCCAAGGTAGCGGATTGTGGGTTTGGCTATCAGCTCAGCGTGCTTCACCTTTAAGGAGGCTGGAGGGGTGAAACCTTGGTTCCTCGTGATGAAGAGGACGTCTGTCTTGTGGTTTATATGGAGGTTTTGAGTATGGAGCCAGTCAGCAACAGCGTCGAAGCAGTTTGTTAGTTGGGAGAAGTCTGGCTGGTCAGTTGCAAATGGCATGTAGAGCAGTACATTGTCTGCGTATACCAGGCAGGCGATGTTAAATGAGCGGATCAGGGTACAGATGGGCTGCATGTATATGTTGAACATCAGTGCCGACAGCGAGGATCCCTGTGGCACACCTTGTTTTTGTTGGAACAGTTCCGAGGTTGTGGTGCCGGTTCTTATGTGCTGCCATCTGTTGGTCAGGTAGGATTTTTACCAGCTTAGAGCTGCGTCCTATATTCCCTTTTTCTCGAGACATCCCAAGAGTAGCTCGTGGCTCACGGAGTCAAAAACCGCTACGATATCCACTTATTCACTTTCCTGTATTCTCTACTCCTCTTGTTCATTTTCACTCCTTGATTCTTCCTTCACACCCCACACTCACTCTAATCCCCTTACTCACACTCTCCACACACTAATCCCCTCATTCATATAAACGTTAGAATATAAGATGTATCATACTAGTTCATAGTAGTCTCTGATATTGTCAATGCAGGCTGAAAGTACTTGGCAGGATGCCAAAGAGCAGATCCTTTCCTTATTGTTCATGCCCTGAGATATGCAGTGGCTTTCTCTAGCCTACATGATTAGTAATGTTTTATGGACCGTTCTGCTAGGGATTCAATTAAGCCTTTTTTAAACCCAGCTAAATTAGCAGCCTTCATCACATCTTTCAAGGACCTGTGCAAGGATATGAGGCACCCTAGAGAAACCCTCTCCAAGACCTGCAGTGACAGCAATAACATTAAAAGACAGTGCTTATCCAAAGCCTCCAATGCTGGACTTTGACCAACTGCTTCCGCCATCTCCGATGCAGACTTCCTGTTTTCATGGGGGCAGAAGTGGCTGGTCAAAGTGCAGTACCAAAGGCTTTGGGTAAGCGCTGTGTTATAATGTCATTGTTGCCACTGCAGGTCACTGAAAAAGCTGGCAGTGGGCTGCCTGCAAAACACTGGCACTCTAGGCGACCACCTCTTTTGCCTAATGGTAGTACAGGCCCTGTATCTTTCACACTAACTTCTACAGCTTAATTGTGTGTTAAGTAATACAATGATTTCTCTAATTTGCTTTAAATGTGCTACTAATTAATTTTGTGGAGTATCTTCTCATCTTGGTGCTATTTGAAAGGTAAACAGCCTTCCCCTATTTGCATGTTCTACCCCACAAATAATTTCTATTATATTTCATCACAGTTTTCTCTTCTCCAAGATGAAGAGTCCTAAGCTATTTAGCTTTTCTTCATAGGGAAGCCATTCCATTCCCTTCATCATTTTGTTTGCCCTTTGCTTTACCCTTTCTAGTTCAACTATCTATATGTTTTTAAATGGGGCAACTAGAAGTGCACATAGTATTCAAGCTATGGTCACACTATGGATTGAATCAGAAGTGTTATAATATTCTTAATCAGGGGCGGTTCTTTCATTAGGCCACCTGATGGCACTCTGAGGGGGGCGACACTCCAACGCCGGCAACCCGGCTCTGTTTTAATTTTAGATTTTGCAGCCTCTGGCCTGCCTCTGATTTTCCACTTGGGAAGGCAGAGGCAGGCCAGAGGCTGCAAAATCTAAAATTAAAATGGAGCTGGAGTGCTGCTGGCATTGGTCAAATCAGCCTGATTGCTTGCAGGAACCCTGCAAGCGATCTGACTGATTCGTGCGACAGCGGCGGAGGCGGTAGCACTCCGACTGTTTTTATTTTAGATTTTGCTGCCTCTGGCCTGCCTCTGCCTTGCTGCTACATTTTTTTCTCTCTGCAAGCATTCTTGAGGAAAAAAAACAGTGGGAAGGCAGAGGCAGGCCAGAGGCAGCAAAATCTAAAATAAAAACAACCAGAGTGCCACCGCTGCTGCCGGATGGAGGTGCAGGTGGATGGAGAGGTGCAGGTGGAGGGAGTGGGGACAGGAGGAGGACAACTGAGAGACAAAGGGGAGAGACAGGGGGACAAATGCTGGACAAAGGGGGAGACAGGGGGTAAATGCTAGACAAAGGGGGAGACAGGGGGTAAGTGCTAGACAAAAGGGAGAGAGGGGGGCAAATGCTGGACAAAGGGGGAGACAGGGGACATACTGGAGAAAGGGGAGAGACAAGAAGCAACTGCTAGACAAAGGGGAGAGAAAAGGGGGCAAATGCTGTACAAAGAGGAGACAGGGGGACATACTGGACAAAGGGGAGAGACAAGGGATGAGTGCTAGACAAAGGGGAGAGACAGGAGGCAAATGCTGGACAAAGGGGGAGACAGGGGGACAACTGCTAGACAACAGGGAAGCAGTGCAGGAAGACAAATGCTGGTCAATGGTGGGGGGGGGAGCAGACAAGAGGACAAATGCTGGACAACACTGGGGGGGGGCAGGGGACAAATGCTGGACAATAGGGGAGGGTGCAGGAAGACATGCTGGAGAGGGGAAGCAGGGAGACAATTATTGGATGGGGGAAATAGGGAGACATGCTAGACAATGGTGGGTGGGAGGGACAGGAGGACAAATGCTGGACAACACAGAGGGGAAGAAGAGCTTGGGAATGGAAGGACTGGGGGTGAAGTTTGAAAAGCGGTAAGTAGATGGTGTAAAAAAGAGAGAGATTGAGAATTGGATAGTAAGGAGTAATGAAATCTGGTTGGCCAGAGAGAGAAATAAATAAATGGAAGAAAGGTGGAAAGAAAAAAATCAATATCCAAAATGGAAGGAAGAGAAGAAAACAAAAGGAGAGACAAGAAATGGAAGGAGTCGAGACAAGAAATGGCAGATGGAGTCGAGACCCTAGAAAGAGAGCTAAGAGAAGACAGAAGAAAGCAGAAGCTTCAGATCAGGACCAGCATGATCAGAGTATACAATGGTCAGGCAACAAAGGTAGAAAAAATAATTTTATTTTCAAATGAGTGATTGGACTTTGCACTATTTTTATATTTTACACAGTACAGGGAAATGAGTCTCTTTTATTTCTCTGGTATTGCATTGCATGCAGAGTCTGTCTTCTTGGGATTTCAGTTTAATTTTTGTCTACTTATTTTTATTTTAACTTTAGGTTATCTTTACTTATTTTGCACTTGGTGAGGGTCTGTGTTCTGAGTGTGTGACTGAGGTCAGGAGTTCTGTTAACATGGAGTTTGTACGATGGGACCTGTACTGTAGTAATTTGATTTGTTTAGCTTTTCAATCGGTGTATGGATGTTCTAGGGCCCTCTACAGTATTTATAGTGCTGCTTTTATCTGGGTAGGCCCCTTGTATGAGTTTTGAAAGTTTATGCTAGTATGATATGGTTGATTTGGCCTTGTAGATCATCTGTGACTTTTGTAGAGTTTTGTATTAGTTCCCAATATGCCTAGTACTGGAGAATGTTTGTTAGTGAGATGACCAGAATCAGATTTTTTTTAAATTAGATATTGAGTTTTGTGGGTAGATGTCCTAGTTCTGCTCTGCACCCATTGTTGAGGGGGTGGGGGGGGGGGGGTCTGTGAACGCAAAATATATGTTCAAAAAGAAAAAGCAACAACCATAACACAGTTTATAACAACAAAATACAAATTAGTTATTTAATTTGGTGTTATAAACTGTGCAGTGGTTTTCACGCTTTCTTTTAGTTCCGTGGTATGGAAAAATCTTTTTTATTTCCTCCGCATTATCTAATTAACTTTTTGACTTGGTTCAGTCCCTGACTGCAGTTTTGAGAATGCCTCCCCCCCCCCCCAGCTCGGGGATGAGGGGGGCGCCATCTCATCCCTCGCCTCAGGCAGCAGATTGCCTTGGGCCGCCCCTGTTCTTAATTTATTTCCCATCCTGTTTTAAATAATTCCTAACATTCTATTTGCTTTTTGACTGTCTTCACACATTGAGTTGAAGATTTCAGCATATTATCTATAATGGCTCTAAGGAGCCCTTTTACTAAAGATGTTAATGCAAGTTAATTAAGTTATCACATGTTAAGTGTGCACAGTCCTTTTATTTCTATAGGCACAATGACACTTAATGCATATTAATTTCATTAACACACATTGCAATGCAATGTGTGCCTTTGAGTCAATGCTGAATGCTGACTCCTGGCAACCCAGCAGCTCCTGGGTTTTCTTGGCAGTGTGGCCAGAAGTAGATTGCCAGGTCTTTCTTCTGAGGCACTGGAGGATTAAGGGGCTTGCCCAGTGCACGTCCCTTTAGTAAAAGGTCCCCTAAGATTATTTTCCTCCTTATATGGAACCCAGAATTATACCTATAGTTAGGATTATTATCGTCCAGATACTTTACTTTGCACTTATTCACTATGAATTTCATCTGCCATTTTTGCCCCTGATCCCCTAGACTCACCAGGTTCTCTTCACATCCTTTCATGATTTAACAACTTAGAATCATTTTATGTCATCTGAAAATTTAATCACCTCACTTATTGTTCATTTTTCCAGATAATTTGTAAATATGATAAAAAGCACTAGTCCTAGCATATATCCCTGGGTCACTCGCCTACCTTTCTCCAATGAGAAAACTGACCATTCAGTCATACGTTTTGTTTCTAGCCTATTCCTAAACTGCAATATGGTATTGCCTCCTATCCAATGATTTTTTAATTTGCTCAAGAGTCTCTCATAAGTCTTGAAAGACTACTAAAATGGATTGCTAAAGCTGGAAAAATATCTGCACTTGTAAGTATTTATCTTCTGGGAAATACTCTAAATCTTGGGGAAAAGGGAATTCTTTGGTTTAAAGCTTTAGAATTCAGTGGTTTTGTTGAGTCAGTCAGATCTTAGTACCACCAGAAAGCCTTTTATTTAAATCAAATCAGAGTACAGCTTAGCATAGAAAGTAAATTAGAGTAAATAGTCTTTGAGTAGAAAATAATAAATTTGTTTCTAGAGATCTTTAGACAGAGGCCTTCCAGTTAGGAAGCAAAAGATCTGGGAGGTTGTCTTAAATAGGCATTAAAGGCAGGTGAGAGATCAAAGGGGCAATTTGAAAGGCTCCCTCTATCAAATCCAGGGCTGTGTGAATCACCCAGGAAATTGTGAAGACATTACCTTAGAAGCACAGGTCAGGCCACTTTGTAGAAAGTCAGCTTTTATTAAGTCTTCTTTCCCTTCCACCCACCCCGACTCCCACCTGCCCCAGGCATAATCTTAGCTTTATAGGTTCTTAACCCTTTCAAGGCTGAGCCCAAAACTCTTGGGATCCAAAATTCTGACTAAATCTTCCTATCAAATGGTATATAATGCATGAGCATAGCAGAAGGAAAATCACTATTAGAACATATTGAATAAGATGGGTACAATTTTCCTGAAATATGCAAAAATTAACACGGCTGCAGAATGTGGATTAAAAATTTAAAGTAGGCCTTCAAAGGGTTAAACCAATTAAAGGGAAAGAGGCAGTCAAATTCACTTTCAGGTTCAGCTTGCTATCTTGAGATAAACAAGGTCCATTAAATGTATTAGGTATAGTATTAGTACAAGTATCTCCAGAAAACTTAAATAGCTAAACAAAACCTTAAAACTAAGATGCAGACAGACGTCCATAAGCAAGATGGGGGCTATCCAGTCTTTTGTATTCAGTGTCATATGTATGATTTTCTCTCAGTTGGTGAGTGGTCTTATGTATGCATTAGCTGCAAGGAGCTCTTTTCTTTCAGGGAATGAATCCAATCTCTGCAGGTTAGAATAGCAGACTTGAAGGACATAAGGAAGACAGAGAAGTAGATAGATGAGACCTACAGAGACATAGTACTAAAGTCCCACCTCCGGACTGGCAGCTTCCCTGTTGCCATGGAGGAAAAAGGTCACGTGACAGGAAAGCATCATCCTGCTATGGTAGGAAGTGATGCTGTAGCTAGGGCCTGTCCTCAAGGTGATATAAAACCCTCTTGCACCGAGTATGCTTCTGCAGAACCATGTGCTCATGAGGGAAGTGTTAGAACAACCATTATATTTGGTGATTCAATCATTAGGCATGTAGATAGATGGGTGACTAGTGGATGTGAGGATCACCTGGTTACATGCTAACCTGGTGAGAAGGTAACAGACCTTACATGCCACCTTAACAAATTTTATAGATAGCACTGGGGAGGAGTCTGCTGTCTTGGTACATGTTGGTACCAATGACATAGGAAAATGTGTGAGGAAGGTTCTGGAGGCCAAATTTAGGCTTATAGGTAGAAAGTTGAAATCCAGAACTTTCAGAGTAGCATTCTCTGAAATGCTTCCTGTTCCACACGCAGGACCCAAAAGACAGGCAGAACTCCAGAATCTCAATGTATGGATGAGACAATGTGCAAGGAAGAGGGTTTTGGATTTGTTAGGAACTGGGCAACATTCTGGGGAAAGGAAGGGATTTTCCAAAGGAATGGGCTGTATCTTAACCAGGATGGAACCAGGCTGCTGGCATTAACCTTTAAAAAGGAGATAGAGCAGCTTTTAAACTAGATAATAGGGGAAAGCAGACAGTCACCCAAGAGCGCATGGTTCAGAAGGATGTATCCTTGAAGGATACTAGCAAAAGAGGGAAGTTAGGGCATTGTGAAAGAGACGTTCCAATAAAGGTAAAAGTAACCCAGATCCCCTTAAGTCAAGGGCAGAGAGAGCTGAAAGATTCCAAATTACCTCTGTCTACTGATAAATAGGTTTCTATGAATAAAATACAACCTCTAAAATGCCTGTATGCAAAGCTATAATTCTAAAAAATAAGATGGAGAGTTAGAATATTTACCACTAATTGAGTGATTAGACTTGGTGGAAGGAGGACAACCAATGGGACACTGTGATACCAGGGTACAAAATATATTGCAAAGATAGAGTATATCAAATTGGTAGAGGGGTTACGCTTTATGTTAGAGAAGGCATTGAATCACACAGGATTAAAGTTTTGCAGGAAACAAAATATACTATAGAATCTGTATGGATAAAAATTTGATGCCAAAAGAGGAAAGTGAAGGCAGTGGAGTATACTACCAACTGCCTGGCCAGAATGATGGTTGATGGATGATGGATGATGAAATGCTAAAAGAAATCATGGAAGCTGACAAAAGTTATAACACAGTAATAATAATATGTGATTTCAACTACCCTGGTATCAACTGGGTCAGTGTCATGCAGGACATGGTAGGAAGAAAACATTTCTAGATGAAATAAATGACTGCTTCTTGGAGCAGCTTGTTCATGAACCGACAAAAGGGAAAGCTATTTTGGACCTAGTCCTTAGTGGAACACAGGATCTGGTGCAAGAGATAAGGGTGTTGGGGCCACTTGGCAATAGTGATCATAGCATGAATACATTCAATTTCGTAAAGGGAGGAAACAAAGCAAGGAAATCCACAGTGCTACCTTTTTAACTTTCAAAAGGGAGACTATGATAAAATGAGGAAAATAGTTAAGAAAAAATTAAAAGAAGCAGCTGCAAAGGTTAAAGATTTACATCAAGCATGCACATTGTTTAAAAGTACTATCTTGGAAGCCCAGACCAGATATATTCCATGCTTTAAGAAAAGTAGAAGGAAGTCCAAAAAGCTGCCAGCATGGTTTAAAGGTGAGGTCAGAGAAAACTTGAAAAAAAAGCTTGCTGTGGAAGCAAAAACATATAATAAAAACTTTTTCAAGTACATTCACAGCAAAAAACTTGTTAGAGAGTCAGTTGGACCATTGGATGATAGAGGGGTAAAAGGAGCACAAGGTCATAGCAGAGAGACTGAATGGATTCTTTGCTTTGTTCTTTACTGAGGAAGATGTAGGGAAGCTACCATGACTGAAATGGTATTCAAAGGTAATGCATCAGAAGAATTGAAAAAAAAATCAATAAACCGGGAAGATATATTACAGTTATTTGATAAACAAGAGTAGCAAATCACCTGGACCGCATGGTATAATCTGAGGGTATTGAAAGAACTAAAATATGAGATTGCAGATCTACTATATTCTGTGAACTATCATTAAAATCATCTGTACTACCTGAAGATTGGTGTATGACCAAAGTAACACCAATTTTTAAAAAGGGTTCAAGGGGTGATCCGAGAAACTACAGACTGGTGAGCCTGACATTATTACCAAGCAAATGATAGAAACCATTATAAAGAACAAAATTACTGAACATTTAGATAGTCATGGTTTAATGGGAGGAAGCCAACATGGATTTAGCCAAAGAAGGCTATATCTGTTATATTTTTTTGAAGGTATGAATATAAAAGTAGACAAAGTTGAGCCAGTTGATATAGTGTATCTGGATTTTCAGAAAGCCCTTGACAAGGTCCCTCAAAAGGAGACTCTTGATGACATTAAAAAGTCATGAGATAAGAAGCAGTGTACTATTGTGGTTCAGGAACTGGTTAAAAGATAGAAAGCAGAGGATAGGGATAAATGGCCAATTTTCTGAATGGAGAAAGGTTAACAGTGGGATCTGTGCTGGGTCTGCTGCTTTTTAACATATTCATAAATAACCTGGAAAAGGGAATAACGAGTGAGATGATCAAATCTGCAGATGACACAAAATTATCCAAGGTTGTTAAAACTCAATATGATTCTCAAAAATTGTAAGAGAATCTTGATAAATTGGAAGACTGGACATTCAAATGGCAGCTTTATTTATTGTGAGAAACACAAAGGGCGAGAGACAGATGGGTCACAAGTGCCAAATTTATTGCTGCTTTTGTGAGGCCTTTTGCTCTCCTTGGGTTCCAGCTTTATTTATTGTTACTTTTATACCGCTCCTTCTTGAGATCAGGGGCGGTGTACAAGGAACAACATTATTACAACTAGATGAAATTTAATGTGGAGAAGTTATACACCTAGGAAAGAACAATCCAAACTATGCTTATACAATGCAAGGTTCGACATTAGGAACCACAACCCAGAAAAAAGATTTAGGTGTCATCGTGGATAACTCATTGAAACCTGCCGCCCAGTGTGTAGCGGTAGCCAAGAAAACAAATAGAATGCTAGCAATCATAAGGAAAGGAATGGAGATTAAAACAAATGATATTATAATACCTTTGGTGCGACCACACCTTGAATATTGTGTGCAATTCTGGTCGCCGTATCTGAAAAAGGATATAGCGAAATTAGAAAAGGTACAGAGAAGAGCCACCAAAATGATAAAGGGGATGGAAGGATAGCCCTATGAGGAAAGGTTTTAAAAGTTGGGGCTCTTCAACTTGGAAAAGAGATGACTGAGGGGGGATATGATAGAGGTCTATAAATTAATGAATGGAGTGGAAAAGGTAAACATAGTTTGGTTGTTTATGCCATCAAAAATGTAGAAAGACTAGGGAACATGCAATGAAGTTACAATATAACCCATTTAAGACTCATAAAAGAAAATATTTTTTGTCTCAAACTCTGGAATTCGTTATTAGAAGATGTAATAAAAGTTGTTAATATAGCTGGGTTTAAAATAGGTTTGGACAAGTTCCTGGAGGAAAATTCCATAAATCATTATTAAAAAGGACTCAAAAAATCAACTGCTTGCCCCAGGACAAACATTGTGGAACCTGTGTGTCTTTTTTGGAACCTGCTAGGTACTTGTGACATAGATTGGCCACTATTGGAAACAGGATACTGGGCTTGATGGACCTTGGTCTGACCTAGTACGCGTATGGCATATCTTATGTTCTTATAAAGGACTTTATCAAATGTGTTCTGAAAATCTATATGCATTATAGCAATGGGATAAGCCTTATTCACATTTCTATTAACACCTAAAATCTAACATTGGTAAAGTATTACTTCACTTTGCTAAATCCTTGTTGGTTTGTCCCATTAAGCCATGTTTATCCATATGGCCAGTAATTTTATTTTTCAGAATAGCTTCTACCATTTTGTTCTGCACTGTTGTCAGAGTTATCATTATCTAGTTTCCTGGATCATGCCTGGAGCTCTTTAAAGACTGGCATTACATTGGCTACACTCCAATTCTCAGGTACCATAGCTGATTTTAATGATAGATTACAGATTACGCAGCAACAGTCTGAAATTTCATTTCTGGGTTCTTTCAAAACTCTTGGGTGTGTACCATCTGCTTCTGGTGATTTATAACGCTTTAGTTTGTTGATTTGCTCCATTACATCTTTCATGTTTACTGTGATGCGCTTCAGTTCCTCTGAGTCATCACCACCAAAGAGTGTTTCCAGTGTGGGTATCTTTCTGACATTCTGTTCAGGAGAGATTGAAGCGAAGAATTTATTTAGTTTTCTGCTTTCGTCTTGTACTCCAAGGGTGCTCCTTTTATCCCTTGATCATTTAACAGTCCACCCAACTCTCTCACAAGCTTTTTGCTTCAAATGTACTTGAAAAAGTTCTTATTATTAGCTATTGCCTCTATAGCAAGCTTCTTTTCACATTCTCTTTTGGCTTGCCTTATTAAACTTCACTTCTCATTCTTTATGCTTTTTCTTATTTTTTTTTTCTTTTGGATTCACTTTCTATTTTTCAAAAGATATTTTCTGGGCTTTAATAGCATCTTTTAGCTTATCATTTAAACCATGTCTTCCATCAATCTTATCTAGTGAAATACAATTGGTTTGGGAGTCTAAAATTGAATTTTTATTTTATTTTGTTTGGAATTTTTCTATATCACCTCTGGGGCTTGTTAGGACCCAACGAAGCAGTTTACATAAAAACTTAAAAAGAGGAAAAGAGATATACGATATTGATAAGTAGGGTTAAAGTTTTAAATTTATTTATATTTGCTTCACCCCTTAGGTCAGGGGGCAGAGCATTCCATTGAACAGGACCAAAGTAGCAGAAAGCCACAGCAAACCTTTAATCTTTTCAACCCCTTTTGTTTAATTTCTTTCAAACTAATTTTCCCGTTTAATGAAAATCCCCTCCCCCTTTTAAAGGTTTCCTTAATATCCCTCTTCTAGTGATTTTGACAAATTTGATCATGTTCTGATCCCTATAACCATGAAGTCTTATCACTATTATCCCACTCAGAAGATCATGTATTGCAGTGAGAACTAGATCAAGTGTAGTCCCCTCCCTCATTGGTACTAGGGCTAGTTGCTTCATAAAGCAGCCATTTATTTATTTTTTTTTTTAATTTTATTTTTTATTCATTTTGAACACATGTAGCAACAGTATAAACGGTCATTAACATAGCAGGATCCAAGCAGATGCTATTAATCAAAATAACAAAACAATACAATAACTTTAACAAAACAATACAATAACTTTAACAAGAACCAGTATCAGTCCATGCCAGCACGCCGCCCCCCCCCCCGCTCAATGTGGTTGTAGCAGGTACCATTCCACAAAGTAGACTCCACCAATCGCCTTCACTAAACATAGCTTTGCAGAGCTGTCCATTTCTTACTCAGTTTACCAGACCATGGGTTTTTAGCTATATAAAGTTCTTTGTAGGTCTTGTGTAGGATTAAGAGACTCCACCAATGCTCAAAACAAGCTTTGTCAAGATTCTTCCAGTGTATTAAAACTATTTTAAGCGCTATCCCGAGCATTAAGTCCAGTAGTTGACTATCCCATTTCATCAAAGTAGGTTCCAGAGCTATGGATTTATATATTACTATCCGATAAGAGATAGGAGTTTGAAGGTTGAGGATTTGTGATATGCGTTCCCATACTCTATTCCAATATATTTCCAGGGATTTACAATGGAACAACATATGCGCCAGTGTCCCAATATCCATGTTGCAGGACCAACATCGATTTCCCTCCTGCAGTGTCCATTTCATTTTCTTAACCGGTGTAATATGCGCCCGATGTGCTATAAAGTACATAGATTGTGTGAGAGACGCAGTTCTTGTGATACGTATTTGAGTCCCCCAAAAAGTGTCCCAACTTTCTGGAGTTATATCATCACCGGTTTCAGTAGCCCACACCGACTGTATCTTAGTGCATATCTTGTCACTTTTGGAACGGAGAATCGCTACACATCTCGAAACAGCTTTAGTATCTGTATGCAGTTCTTGGAGCTTCTGTCGCAATGGCCATCCGGTACGTATCAAGACCGGTGACACTCCCGCTTTGCTCAAGCAGTGTCGAAGCTGGCACCATTGGAAATAGCATGCGGTAGGCAATCCAAATTCCGTTCTTAAACTGTCAAAAGTTTTAAAAGCATTTCCACTGATCAGTTGTCCGATGGTTATAAGATCCTGTTCCACCCATTTTTTCCATAAGACAGGCTTCCCTCCAATGATAAAGCGCGGATTCAGCCACAAGGGCATATCTGCGGTGAAGTCTTCACCTCCATCGATACATGATGCCAATAGTCGACAGGCAAGCTGTGTTTCCCGCATAATAGCATTATGTGGTGTAGTCAGGTCTACCACTGTGCCAACCATCAGCCGTGCAGGCAGGGGAGAATGTAAAGCACGCTCCACATTCAACCATCTAGGCCCCTTATCCATGTCTTCAGTGTCGACCCATTGAGCACCCTGTTTCAAAATAGAGGCGGTGTGCAGCCACCCGAGATCTGGGAAATGAACACCTCCTTGCACTCTAGGCAACTTCAATTTCCACGCGGCTATTCTAGGTACTCGGTTGTTCCATAAGAAAGCCATCAGCTGACTATTTATTTTCTTATAGAAAGCTGATGGGAATCGCAGGGGGATCATGCTTAATATATAGCTGAGTTTAGGTACCAACATCATTTTTATCGTCTCTAGCCTGCCCCACCAACTCAAGTGTAGGGGGGTCCACCTGCAGACGTTATCATGTACGATTTCTTGACACGCCCTAATGTTGAGCGCTATAGTCTCATCCAAAGTGGTACCATAGGTCACTCCCAGATATCTAAAGGATGACTTCTCATATTGAAAGGGATATCCACGCGCCGTTTCTTCGCTGACCCGATCATTCAGAGGAATGATTGTTGTTTTATTCAGATTTACTTTATATCCAGATATCGCTGAATAAGTATCTATAAGCTGCAGTGTTTCAGGAAGGTCTGATGGTTGCAGGAAAATGAGCAGGTCATCTGCATATGCTGACAATTTACAGGGACCATCAGCTAACTCAATTCCTTTTATGCTTTCCTTCTGTCGGATCGCTATCAGCAAGGGTTCCAGGGCTAAATTAAAAAGCATCGGGGACAGAGGGCAGCCCTGTCTGGTTCCTCTTTGCAACTGAAAGGGGGCTGAGAGGTGTGAGTTAACCGCTATTCGAGCTGTGGGTTTGGTGTATAACAACTCAATGCTTTTTAGGAATTTCTCTCCTATCCCAAACCAACGCAGGGATCGAAATAAAAAGGACCATTCCAGTCGGTCGAAGGCCTTTTCGGCATCCAATGCTAACCCTATCAGGGGCTCGGCCATAGTTTTGGCAGAAGTCAGTACATGCGCCAATAGTCTCCCATTATCCGTAGTGGATCTATTTTGTATAAATCCGCATTGATCTTCATGTATCAAATCTTTTAAGATCTGTCCTAATCGGTTAGCAAGCACTTTAGCATAGATCTTATAATCAGAGTTTAGGAGGGAGATGGGTCTGTAGTTCTCTATCTTTTGTGGATCCCTGCCCGGCTTCGGGTGAATTATCACCACGGCCTCTGCTAAGGCACCAACCTCTGGGGATTCATCGTGCAGGCCACTGTAGTAGATCTGTAGCATGGGAGCCAATTGAGTATGATATTTATTATAGAATTCCAGTGGGATGCCATCTGGACCAGCGGCTTTGCCACGGGCCATCTGCTTGATCGCATCTTGTATTTCGGTCACAGAGATCTCTTGTTCCAGCGTTCGGCTTTGATGACTGGTCAGTGTGGGTCCTACTATATTGGAGACAAAATCTTCAAAGGCTTTGTCACTACATTGGGTATCCGATCGGTACAATTCCTCATAGAATTCCTTACAGCGGTCTAGTATTTTATCAGGTCTCAACAGAAGGCCCCCGGTTTTATCTTGCATCGCTGCTATAGAGGTCTTGCAGCTCTTTGGTTTGAGTTGCCGAGCTAACAGGGATCCAGAGCGGTTGCTTTCATAGTAGTATGTACTACGTTGTAGCTGGACGCTACTTAGTGCTTCTTTGTTGAGGATAGCATTATATTGGTATCTCAGTTTTTGGAGTCTAATCAATATCATTGAGTCGGCTCTTTTGGTAAGTAGTATTTCCCCGGCTTTTATTTGGAGTTCCAGCTCATCCTTTTCCTTTTTCCTGGCTTTACGCCACCTAATGGTAAAAGTGGTAATGTGAGCTCGCATTGTCGCTTTAAAACCTTCCCACCAGCTCCAAATGGAGGTATCAGCGGGTGTGTTATACTTAAAATAGGTCTCAATTTCCCCGGTCAGTAGATGTATGAGGGAGTCATCTGCAAGCAGGGATTTATCAAATGTCCATCTAGGTGGAACGTGTTGTATACATTTGGTATCCAGCACTAGGAAGATAGCGGCATGATCCGATACCGTTGCAGCATATATCTCTGCGGCCAGCACTTGTTGCATCATCTCTGTAGACAGCAGGAAGAAATCGATCCTTGTTTGGGTGTTATGTGGGATAGAGTAAAATGTATAGTCTCTTTCTTGGGGATGAAGTAGTCGCCACGGGTCTACCAAATGGAGCTCTGCTATGATTCCTTTGAGAATCGCCTGTGATTTGACTTTGTCTACAGCTCGATAGGGTGTGCGATCTAACAGTGGATCCAAAATGACATTAAAGTCGCCCCCTAATATGATATTGGTGTGAGCTGCGGCTGTAACTTCTTTAGCTATCAGTTTAAAGAAGTTAGGATCGTCCAGATTGGGTGCATAAATATTAAAGAATGTATAGAGCTGTTGATTTATTTTCATGGTCACTCTGGCCCATCGACCCTGCGGATCAGTCTGTGTGTCTGTAATGGCAGATTGCAGGAATTTGCGTACTAATATTATTACCCCCCCTTTGCGTTGTGTGGAAGAGGCCGAGGCCGCCACCTGAAAGTATTTAGAGGTTACTTTCTGAGATTCGGTATCTGATAAATGCGTCTCTTGCAAGAGGGCAATATCCGCTTTTTTTTGTTGACAGTACGCTAGGATCTTCTTTCGTTTGACAGGGCCTGTAATGCCTTTTACATGCAATGAAAGTATTAGGAGGTCACCAGACATCAGCACTGGAATGGGCTATCTTATAGGTGAAATCTATCGAATGGATAGGTCTGCTTTGCACTTGCACTTTTGTGTATGTGGAGGGCTTTGCACTGGACTGGACTAACACATTTAACTGCACAACTGGCAAACATAGTTCGCTAAGGTGAACACAATCCACTTAAACAGAAACCAACCCCGACCTCCCATTGCCACCCATACATTTTAACAGAAGTATCTGGCTATTAAATCTAATTAGAACAACAAAAATGCAGTCAGTGTAGTGTTTATCTAGGCTTAAAGGCGTTCTAAAATTTGCGAGAACGCACGGCCGCACCCCCTGAATGTATGTTGAATTCTCTACGCAGTGAGAGTGACCACAATTATGACCTCAGGTTTCCATTCCACATTTTTCTTGGAGGAAAGTTTTTAATTTTTCAGCTTCAACAAAATTCCTCGTTTCATTATGTAGCGTGACCCGCATGGTTCCTGGGTAGTACAGCCCGTATCTTGCCTGTGCACTTTGCAGCATGGGTCTTCAGGCCAGCAACGCTTTCCTCCGATCTACCGTCTGCTTGCTCAAATCCGGATAGAGTGCCACTTTGTGTCCTTGAATTTGCAGCGATCCAGCTTTCCGTGCAGCTTGAAAAATCTGTAGGACCTGTGGGTATCTCAATACTTTCATGATGAGAGGGCGTGGGTATCGGGTATTTTCAGCCTTGTGTGTGGGGATTCGGTGGGCCCGTTCCAGCTCAAAAGGCCTTGCAAAGACAAGCTGCAGCATCTCTGGCAAGATTTTCTCCAAAAATCCGATCGGATCGGTGCCTTCGGCGCCTTCAGGGACTCCAACTAGTCGGATATTATTTCTACGGGCACGGTTGTTTTGATCTTCAATCTGACTTTCTATGTGCCTGACTCGTTTGACCAGAGGGCCCAATTGCTCTAATGCAGCGCCATGCTTTTGAGTTTGCAACTCAACTGCGCTAAGTCGAGTGGTGATGGTGAGGAGTTTCTCTTTTACCTCCATTAGATCTTCCTGGATCATATTCAGTGAACTAGAATTAGCTGCAATCATTTCTTTAACGCATTTCAACTCCTGCAACACTTCGCGTAGGCCACCGGTAATCACTCCCTCCTTCTCTCCCGCGGCCATTTTCTGTGGGGAACCTACTTCGGGTTTAGATCGTTTCGTTGCTGAGCCGGATCCCTGCTGAAATTCCAGCCGGGCAGGCTTCAGGGACGCCATCCAGCAATATTCCAATGTTAGTGATGTAGGAAGGGGGTGCAAGCATCAATTTAATGCCGAGATATGTTCAGGATTCTTGGGCAGCAACGGGAGCAAAAATTCAGGCGTCCATTCTCAAAGCAGCCATTTATTGTATGCAGAAAGTTTACATGTCCCGATGAGACATTTGCCCAGCCATTTCACACTCACTCGTCTCCTCATTCACGCTCTTCTTGCCACCCTCCACTTCTATTACTCGCTTTCCCTCCATCACTGCACACCCTTATCCCCCACTTCCTACATATACTCCAATCCCCTCATTCCATCTTCCTTACCCACCCCCACACTACTTCTCTATTCCCTTACCCTTCCATCCTGGCTTGAATCTAAAAGGAAGACTCGGCTGCATGGCATCTTGGACCATGACCACCTCCTATGCATCTCAGGCTAGTGTCACATTTTGAATTACGCTGGTCATCATAGTGCTGAGTAGTTCAAAGTGCAACAGTAGACCTCAGTGGCAGGGGAAGAAAATGCAGCTCAAGGTGCTGCACTGACACCACCCTCCTAGCCTAAGCTGGGATAGAATGTTAAGTGACAGAACTGCAGGGTTGTGAGTGGTGGATAGATGAGGAGGAGGGTGAGGAAAGTAAAGATGTGCAATAGCCAATTACACTTTGACCTGGCCTCCTGAGGTAACTCTATATTGACCAGCCCATTCTGCAGTAAGGGACTTATTTTGCAACTCTTATCATAATTTCAAAATCATGGGAGATGAGAGGCCCTGATTATTGACAACATTGTCCTAAGTTAATACAATCTTTCCCAAGAAGTTTTATTGTTTTCTTTGGTGAACTAACCAGAGGAGTAGATCAGTGAAGTGCAATGGTTGTGGCTTATCTGGATTTCAATATAGCCTTTGACACTGCTCTAGAAAGAAAATTGGTGGGCAAGCTAGGCATTTTGGGAGCTAGCACAAAAACTATAATGGGCTTAAAAATTGATTGAGTAGAGGGGTAGGCGGCGGGGGAGGGGGAAGGGGAGGAGGGGAGGAGGGAGGGAGGGGGAGGGGTGTGTGACACATCATAATAGAGGGAAACAGGGGGGGAGGGGAAGCAGCAGAGAAATATGTTGCGGATAGGGTCAATAAATGTTAAGGGTTTGAACTCTCCAGGAAAACGGAGCCTGGTGTATCGGGAGGGACAGAAAAATCACTGGGATGTAGTGCTAACACAAGAAACACACCAGAGGAGACAGGATATATGGCGGATGAAGAATAGGCGATTTCCAGAGCAGTTTTATTGGAGCAATAAGGATGGGCAAAGAAAGGGGGCGTTGCGGTATTGGTGAGGGAGGGCTCGGGATTCAGGTGAAAGGCAGCTTTAAGGATATAGAAGGGAGAATAGAAACATAGAAACATGATGACAGAAAAAGACCACATGGCCATCTAGTCTGTCCTTCCATATCAACAACTACAACAGTCCACTTTTTACCTTTAGAGATCCTCTGTGTTGGTCCCATGATTTTTTGAATTCAGTTACTGTCCTCATCTCTACCACCTTCACTGGGAGACTATTCCATGGATCCACTACTCTTTCCATAAAGAAATATTTCCGCATATCACTCCTGAATCTATCTCCCTTCACCCTCATCCCATGTCCCCTCGTAGCAGAACTTGCTTTCAATTGAAAGAGGCCCTCTCCCTGAACATTTATGCCATGGAGGTATTTAAACATCTCAATCATATCACCTCTATCCTGCTTTTCCTCTAAGGTGTACATATTAAGATCCTTAAGTCTGTCCTCATATGCTTTATAATGAAGCCCACTAATCATTTTAGTAGCCACCCTCTGCACCGACTCCATCCTGTTCACATCCTTTTGAAGGTGCGGTCTCCAGAATTGCACACCATAATCCAAATGAGGTCGCACCAAAGACTTATACAGAGGCATTATCACCTCCTTTTTTTCTGCTAGCCATTCCTCTCCGTATGCACCCAAGCATCCTTCTAGCTTTTGCCGTCGCCTTTTCTACCTGTTTAGCTACTTTAAGATCATCAGACACAACCACGCCTAGGTCCCGCTCTTCTTTAGTGGACAAAAGTACTTCACCTCCTATACTGTATTGCTCCCTTGGATTGATGCAGCCCAAATGCATGACCTTACATTTTTTAACATTAAATCGCCAGCTGCCAAATTCTAGACCATTCTTCAAGCTTAGCTAGATCCCTCCTCATGTTATCTACACCTTCCTGGGTGTCTACTCTATTGCAGATTTTGGTATCATCTGCAAAGAGGCAAACCTTACCCGACAGCCCTTCCGCTATATCACTAACAAAGATGTTAAAAAGAATCGGACCAAGGACAGATCCCTGGGGCACACCACTGGTAACATCCTTCTCCTCAGATTGAGCTCCATTTACTTGTACTCTTTGTCGCCTCCCACCCAACCAATTTCTAACCCAAGCAGTAACTTTAGGGTCCATCCCTAGGGTGCTCAGTTTGTTTATAAGTCGCCTGTGAGGAACAGTGTCAAAGGCTTTACTGAAATCTAAATACACCACATCTAGAGCTCTCCCTCGGTCCAACTCCCTGATCACCCAGTCAAAGAAATCAATCAGATTTGTCTGACAAGACCTGCCTCTGGTGAATCCATGCTGCCTCAGATCCTGTAATCCGCTGGACTCCAGAAACCTCACTATTTTCTCTTTCAGCAGCGTTTCCAATAATTTACTCACCACCGAAGTTAAACTAACCGGCCTGTAGTTTTCAACCACATCCTTACTTCCGCTTTTGTGTAAAGGCACCACATGAGCCTCTCTCCAGTCCTTTGGCACCACTCCCGACTCCAACGAGGCATTGAAAAGGTCAGTCAGTGGAGTTGCTAGAACGTCCCCAAGTTCCCTCAGTATTCTAGGGTGTATCCCATCCGGTCCCAGCGCTTTGTCTACTTTAAGTTGAGCTAGTTTCTCACGAACACAGTCTTCTGAAAATTGTTCAAGATGTCCCTCGCTTCTGTTCCTATTTGTGGGTGTTTTCTGAGGTCCTGCTCCTTGTTCTTCATCTGTGAACACAGAACAAAAATATTTGTTAAGCAATTCCGCTTTATCCTTATCAGCTTCTACATATTCCCCCCCTGCACCCTTGAGTCTGACAATACCACTTTTGCCCTTCCTCTTCTCACTAATATATCTGAAAAATGTCTTATCCCCCCATTTTATTGCATTGGCTATTTCCTCCTCCTTTTGAATCTTTGCCTTCTTGACTACTTTGCTAGCTTCTCTAAGTTTTTCCAAATACAGATGCCTGTCTTCCTCTCTCTGTGATCTTGTATTTCATGAAGGCCTCCCTCTTTTTCTTCACTTTTTCAGCTACTTCCTTCGAAAACCATAGTGGTCTCCTTTTCCTTTTGCCTTTATTTACCATTTTAACAAAAAGGTTGGTTGCCCTTAAAATACCCCCTTTCAGTTTTGCCCACTGTTTTTCTACATCCCCCAGCTGTTCCCATCCCACTAATGACTCCCTGAGGTATTGGCCCATCTTCGCAAAGTTAGTCTTCCTAAAGTCTAAGATCCTCACCTTGGAATGGATTCTAACAGCCCTAGTCCTAATACTGAACCACACCATCTGGTGATCACTGGATGCAAAATGATCTCCCACTACAACATCAGAAACACTTTCACCATTGTTAAGCACCAAGTCCAGTATGGCCCCTTCACATGTGGGGTCTGTTACCAATTGCCTGAATAGTTCTCCCTGTAGAGAATCCAGGATCTCCTTACTTATAGATGATACTGCAGCAGGAATGTGCCAATCAACATCTGGCATATTGAAATCTCCTATCAGTAGCACTTCCCCTTTCCTAGCAATGCTGCGTATGTCTTCAATTAACTCTCTGTCCACCTCTTCCTCTTGTGAGGGAGGTCTGTATATCACACCAATGCAAATAGATTTCTCTTTCCCTCTTTCTAGTTTAACCCACAATGCCTCCTCTCTCCCTTTTAAGCTCTTTTAAGTGGGGATAAAATTGAAGATGGGAACAGCGGACACTGTTATTGTGTCGGTGTATGGGCCTAATGGTAACCAGGTCTCATTTTGGAAGGGGATGCGACAGTTGTTGGAGGGGGAATCTCAAGGGAAGCTTATTGGGGATTTCAATGTAGTGTTAAACCCAGGGGTGGATAGGGTGTCGGGGGGGGGGGTGGAAAGAGGGGGAAGGAATAGAAGGGAGTTAAGACAATTGATGCAACAGTTTCAATTGGTAGACGCCTGGAGAGAATTTCACCCCAATGGGAGGGAGTACACCTTTTTTTTCGGCACCTCATAATAGCTGTAACAGGATAGATATGATTTTGGTAGATAAGGAGTGGATGTTGGAGGTCTCGGATGGTAGCATAGAACCGATCGTATGATCGGATCATGGGGCAGTGGAGGTGGGAATTAGAGGGCGGAGGCAAGAGGGTACCAAATTCTGGCGACTGAATGAGAGCTTACTTAAGAGTAAGGAGGTAGTGGAAGATATTAGGTGGGCTATAAAAGATTACCTCTCATTTAATGATACAGGGGAGGTATCCGAGGTGACGTTGTGGGAGGGGCTGAAAGCTTTTATTAGGGGTAGATTTATAATGTGGGGAGAAAAAAGGAAAAAGGCTAGGCAACAGAAGGAGGAAGAGTTGGGCAAGTTACTAAAAGAGGCAGAGCTGTGGTGTCAGAGGTCAGGGGCAAGGAGTGAGAGGAGGAAGGTGGAAAGGCTGCGGGGGGAGTTGCAAGCGTTACAGGTGGAGCAAATTGCATTTGCATTGAGACAAGTAAAACAGAAGTATTATGAATATGGTAATAAATCCGGTAAGGTGCTAGCACGAGTAGCTTCGACGAGTAGCTTCGACGATATATCAGATTCAGGGGGAGGGAGGGGTGATATGCAGGGAAGAAAAGGATATTAGGGAGAGATTTCGGCAATTTTATCAGGATTTGTATAGGCGGGAGGGAAGGATAGGGGAGGATCAGATTCATCGATATTTGGAGGAGGTTGACTTGTTGTCACTTCCAGAGGAGGTGCAAGAGAGTTTGGAAGTTAAAATTACGGGAGAGGAGATAGGGAGGGTGGTAAAAGGGTTGGTGGGGGGAAAGGCCCCGGGCTTAGATGGGATTCCGGGGAGCTTCTATAAGATATTTGTGGGAGAGATAGGGGGGTTGCTTGGAAGGGTTTTCAATGGAATGTTGGAGGAAGGGGGGTAGCTGTCTTCAGGTATGTTAATGGCAGGGATTACTATTTTACCGAAGTCAGGGAAAGACCCAATGATTTGTAGTTCATACAGATCAATATCGCTATTAATGTTGATGTTAAGATATTGGCGAAGATACTGGTGGAAAGGTTGGCTCCGTGGTTAACGGGAGTGATAAAGGAGGATCAAGAAGGGTTTATTATGTGGAGGCAAGCAGCGGATAATATTAAAAGGGCAGTAGGAGTGGTCTGGGAGACGGAGCAGGGGAAAGAGGACTTTCTGTTGATGTCAATTGATGCGGAGAAGGCCTTCGATAGGGTACATTGGGTTTTTTTAATGCAGATGCTGAAGAAAATGGGATGTGGGTCAAATTATGAAAAATGGATAAGGGGTTTATATGAGGGGCCATGAGCACGAGTTAAAGTTAATGGGAGTTATTCAGAGGACTTTGGGTTAGGGCGAGGGACTAGGCAAGGGTGCCCAATGTCACCCTTGCTATTTGCTATGGTGGTAGAGCCATTAGCAGAAAGGATAAGAGCAAATGAAAAGATCCATGGATTGGAAAGAGGAGGAGTTCATCATAAGATTTCCCTATATGCAGATGATATCCTTCTGTATATTAGTAAGCCGCAGGGGTCTTTACCGGAGGTGATGAGGGAGGTGGAAAGGTTTGTGGGAGGTGTCGGGATTTAAAATGAATGTTGATAAGATGGAAGTGCTGAAGGTTAAGGGGGCTAGGGAAGTGGAAGAGCAATTGAAAACGGACTACCCTTTGAGATGGGTAAGAAGATCCTTGAGTTATCTGGGGGTGCAGATCCTGGGGAGGTATGAGGAATTATATAAAGTTAACTACCTGAGAACAGTTGGAGAAATTAATAAAGACCTGGAGGGGTGGATGAGATATGAAACTTCTTGGCTAGGGAGGATAGCGGGGGTTAAAACAAATATTTTACCAAGATTGCTGTATCTATTTCAGGCACTTCTAGTGGGCATACCGGAGG
This sequence comes from Ichthyophis bannanicus, assembly GCA_033557465.1. Lineage (NCBI taxonomy): Eukaryota > Metazoa > Chordata > Amphibia > Gymnophiona > Ichthyophiidae > Ichthyophis > Ichthyophis bannanicus. The sequence continues at coordinate 349,933,678 of CM066037.1, forward strand.
GGGTGATGAGGGGGTTGCAGAGAAAGATTTTTCAGTACATTTGGAAAAGGAAACCTCCTAGGATAGTGAGGGAGGTTATGTATGCCCCTAAAGAAGAGGGGTGGGGGTGGGGTTCCTAACCTGGAGGATTATTACAGAGCGGCTCAAGTAAGACATGTGATGGACTGGAGATCTAGTAAGAGGGTGAAGCCAGGGGTATGGATGGAAAGAGCAAGGGTGAGGGGAGGAAGGTTGGAAGTATGGCTATGGGCGCCTAGGGCAGAGCGGAGGGAAATGGGAATAGGTACATCTGCTATGAGGCATGTGGCAGGGGTATGGGATAAAGTGCGGGTAAAGGATATTAAAAATAGGGGAAGTTGGTTCTCGTTGATGACACCGTGGAGAGGGTGGAAATCCTTTCAACCAAGCTGGGAAGGAGGAAGCTTTGATGAGTGGAGTCGCAAGGGGTTGGAATGTTACTTTCAGTTGGTAGAGGACGGAGAGGTACAGGATTTTGAGGCACTACAGAGGGAATTTGAGTTGGAAGATAAGGACAGGTTTGCATATGTGCAGGTGGGTTCTTTCCTAAAGGGGGTGTTGGGGAAAGTGTGTAAGATGAGGGACGTTTCCTTGGTGGAGGAGGTGTGGTATGGGAAGATGGGCACGAAAAGGTTGATTTCAGCACTATATAAGGGAGTGAGGGGACAACAGGCAGGGTAATTTAGGTATATGGAAGAGTGGGAGAGAGATACAGGAATGACGATGACAAGTGCAGATTGGAAGGGGGTGTGGGATCAGGTGAAGAAGGCGCCATGGTCGAGTAGTATACGGGAAAACTGTTATAAAATTTTATTTAGGTGGTATTATACGCTGGAGAGATTACACAGAATGTATCCAGGGGTTACACCATTGTGTTGGCGGGACTGTGGGGAGGTGGGTTCATTCTGGCATATTTGGTGGGGATGTCCAAAGATACAGGTGTACTGGGGTGGGATTAGGAAGTGGATTCAGCAGAAGCTGGGTGTACAGGTGGAGGGGACACCGGGTATATGGTTATTGTCATGGGGGGGGGAGGACAACAAAGGCTGAGGGGGAAATGGTAATGGTCTGTCTATGTGCAGCTAGATGTGAACTCGCAGCAGCGTGGAAAAAGAAGGAGGTGCCCAGTCTAGAGAAGTATGAGGGGAGACTGCAGTATATTGTGCTTATGGAAAAGTTAATGGCGGCTAGGAAGGAGAGGTTGGGTAAGTTTGAAACAGATTGGGGAGAGTTATGGTGTGTCTTAGGGGAGGGGGGAGGGGAGGGGGAGGGGGGAAGGGATGTAGGCGAAAGGGGAGTAAGGAAGATGTAGGTGAAGGGATTATTCTGGCTGTGGGGAAGGGGAGGGAGGGGCAGAGAATGGGGTAAAAAGTTGGGGGGGGGGGGTTAAATGCTGTTATATGTTCACTTCTTGGCTGACTATACATTGAAATAGAAAATAAAGGAATAATAAGGAGGAAACAGCAAAATATAGGTAAAAGGTTTAAATTAAAAGATTTAATTTGGATAAACATTGTTTTACTATGTGTCTTAAATTTGGAAATGTTAACTGCTGGGTATACTATATTTGTTATGGTAGAAAGATGGGGATACCAGTAGTATAAGGCTAATGTATAAGAACTACCTGAAATGCAAGCAGGGTTCAGGAAAGGGCGAGGAACGAGAGACATCATTGCGGATGTGTGATGAATCCTTGAAAAGACCAAAGAATACCAAAAGGATATCTATTTGTGCTTTATCGACTATAACAAGGCTTTTGACTGTGTAAACCATGAGAAACTCTGGGTCACATTAAGAAGCATGGGTATACCAGAACATGTGATCGTACTCTTGCACAATCTGTACATTGATCAAAAAGCAACAGTTCGAACGGATCAAGGAGAAACAGAATGGTTTAAAATATGCAAAGGTGTAAAACAAGGCTGCATACTTTCCCCCTACCTGTTTAATTTATATGCAGAACAAATCTTCAGAGAAGCAGGATTGTATGAAGACAACAGAGGTGTGAAGATTGGTGGAAGACTCATCAACAACCTTCGCTATGCTGATGATACCACATTACTGGTTGAAAGTGAAGATGATCTGAAACATTTGCTTCTCATGATCAAAGAACATAGTCTCAAAATGGGCCTGCTGATGATACCACATTACTGGTTGAAAGTGAAGATGATCTGAAACATTTGCTTCTCATGATCAAAGAACATAGTCTCAAAATGGGCCTGCACCTTAATGTAAAGAAGACAAAGATCATGACAACTGGCATAATCAACAGGTTCATTGTTGAAGGAGAAGAAATTGAAATTGTGAACAACTTTAACCTACTTGGATCAACTATCAATAAAGAAGCAACAAGCAGTCAAGAAATCAGATGACGCATTGCTCTTGGCAGAATGGCTATGAAAGACCTAGATAAGATTCTCAAGAGCAGAGATGTCTCCATACAAAGATTCGACTTGTTCAAGCCATGGTATTCTCAATAATATCATATGGATGTGAAAGCTGGACAGTGAAAAAGATAGACAGGAAGAAAATTGATGCCTTTGAATTATGGTGCTGGCGGCGAATACTGTGTATACCATGGACTGCCCGAAGAACAAACCAGTTGATACTAGAGGAGATCAAACCTAAGCTTTCTTTAGAAGCTCAGATGACAAAACTTCGACTTTCATACTTTGGACACATCCTGCGAAGAGAGAGATCATTAGAGAAAGACATCATGCTTGGCAAGATAGAAGGTAAACGCAAAAGAGGAAGGCCAGCAATGAGATGGATGGATACAATAACAGCAGCTACGGGTACCAGTCTGTCAACAATGAGCCGCCTGACTCAAGACCGAACACAATTTAGGATAGCTATCCAGAGGGTCGCCATGAGTCGACTCCGACTCGACGGCACTTAACAACAACAACATAAGAATGCCATATACCAATGTTTGTATGCTGGAAATTTTGATAAATAAAAAGTTTAAATTAAAAAAAAAATTGATTGAGCAGCAGATCACAGTGAGTGATAATAAAGGGATTATTTTAGATGCCTTATTTGTGATTTCCACTTTTATAAACAGCCATTTACATGTGCAAATGGCATCGATGTATAAATGGTGATTTTAGAAAGGATTCAGTTTACATGTGGATGTATAGTTTCCATTTCTTATCAGGAACACGTGTATGACTGTAATTGTTTACCAAGGGATTTACACCTGCTCGCTGACATATTTTACAAATGTGCTTGATTTGGCCAACCCTTTACAGGAGGGATTAAGGGGACTTTCCTCCTTAATCCCCTGTTTATTATTTTGCTCTCAAAAGTTAAATTAGACGGAGATGGTGACTTATGTTGTTATTTGTGATACACACATATAATCTGTGAAAACCAGCACTTGCTCTCTTTAGCTCTAGTCTGTCTTCCGGTATCTTTCCTACTCCTTGGAAGCACGCTGTTGTCCGTCCCATTCAGAAATCACACACTTCCGACCCTACTATCCTCTCTAATTGGTGCCCTATCTCTAACCTCTGTTTTCTCTCAAAGCTTCTTGAAAAACTTGTCTTTCACCAACTCTCCTCCCACCTCGAATCCTCTCTTACCCTCCATCCTCGGCAATCCGGTTTCTACTCTGGCCACAGCACAGAATCTATTCTTCTCTCCCTTCTTAATGAACTCCACTATGCGCACGATCACGGACTTATTTCTCTTGTTGTTTCTCTCGATCTTTCTGCAGCTTTTGACTTGGTGGATCATCGCACCCTTCTTGCTCGTCTTCATGACGCTGGTGTTTCAGGTACTGTTCTTCGGTGGTTTCACTCTTTTCTTTTCAACCGCTCTTTCACTGTTGTTTCTGGGTCCTCTTCCTCTGCCCCAACCCCTCTTTCTTGTGGTGTACCCCAGGGCTCCGTTCTTGCCCCACTTCTTTTCAACGTCTTCCTGGCTCCCCTTGCCCTTGTTGTCCAGCAATTTGGTATCTCCACGTATTATTACGCGGATGATATTCTTTTCTTACTCCACACTGACTCTCTTAATCCGGACATTTCACCTCTTAACTGTTGTCTTTCTGCTGTTGCTTCCTGGTTCTCCTTTAACTATCTTCATGTTAACCCTTCTAAGTCGTTTGCCACTTGGTTCACACTAGGGAGCACCTCACCCACATGTGCCCCGATCTTCTCTTCCCAGCCTATTCCCTTGGTTTCTTCTTTTCGTTATCTCGGTGTGGTTCTCGACTCTTCTCTTTCCTTCAGGGAACACATTTCTTCAGTTGTCCAGCGGTCTTTTCTCTCTCTTAAACAACTACGAGCTGTTCGCACTTTTCTTTCTCCTCCTGCTTTAGCCACACTTCTGCTTTCTTTAGTTATATCCAGGCTCAACTATTGCAATGTCGTCCTGGCAGGTCTCCCAAAGTCCCAAATTGCTCGAATCCAGCGTGTTCAGAATACTGCAGTTCGTCTCTTAACTCACGCCTCCCGGTACGATCACGTCACCCCTCTCCTCCTGCAACAACACTGGTTACCGGTACCCTTTCGTATCCACTATAAGATTCTTGTTTTCGTTCACAGGGCCCTCTTCACAGGTGTTCCTCTCTATCTTGCCGATCAGGTTCACTTTCACACCCCCACCGTTCCCTCCGTTCCATTCATCTTAATCGTATGTTCCTTCCCCCCCCCCCCCCTGCACATGCCCATCTGGAATCCACCCGTTCTTCCGCTTTTTATTTCTTGGGTCCACGACTCTGGAATTCACTCCCTCTTTCCCTCCGCTCTGAAACATCTCACCAGCACTTTAAAACAAAGCTAAAAACCCACTTATTCACCATGGCATTTAACCTCCCCCCATAGCCTTGCCCTCTTGTCTGCTTTTCTTTCTTGCTCTCTTTCTGACCTACCTTTGTTGTCGTGTTTCCGTTTTATTTGTTTTGTATTTTTTCTCCTCTTTACTGTTTTTAATGATGGCGTTCTTTTCCTATTTCTGCAGCCATGTAATTTTAATTGTAAACCACCCAGATGCCTATTTTGGTGTGGGCAGTATATCAAATTTTAATTAAACATAAACATAAACATAAACTCTCATGTGTATGGCAAAGATGTTTACCAATTCAGAAAGGGGCATGTCTGGGCCCTTTGCACGTCTCCAGAGGATGTGCGCACACAGCTCCTATTCCACAACCCCGCGTAGACATGCACACCAGAATGTAGAATCGGCGTGTGGCCGTGCTCGGGGAAGCACACCTAACTGGTGGCCTAGTGCTCCATCCTGAGCCACGCACACATATATGCTGTGTGCACACTGCTGTGTTACTGGAGCTGCCCCATGCACCTGCAACCCTGAAAACATCCCCAACTCCATGTCCTGCAGACCATGTGTGACCGGAACCAGCAAGAAGGCCCCCCCCATCATAACTCACACATCAACATAGCTACCAGGCAGTCTAATTTCAGTGAGGCAGAGACGAGACTGCTGGTGACCATGGTCCTGGAGCAGGAAGAGACTCTCCTTGCCACTGGAAAGAGGCAGTCAGCCCACATAGCAGCACGCAGGGGCTGGGAACACATCAGGACTACCCTCACCCAGTAAGTACATCACAACACAGACATACAAACCTGGAAGTAGAGAAAAGTGTGGCAGGCTAGAGCAGCACACAGGTTGGCACAAAGATAGGAATGCACAAAGATGGAGAGGAAGGGCAGGGAAAGTCAAGATCGGCCACAGGAAGAAAGCAGGCAGGCTGCACAGTGACAGCACAGCATAGACAGAGCAGCTCCACAGCAGGGGCCCAGAAAACAAGGGAGAAAAGGATGCAAGCAGGCCCACAGTGAAGGCACAGGGGGATACAGAGACAGATGGAAGGGACACGCATAGTAGACAGCAGTCCCAGAATGTTGGCCACAGCCCCAGGTCAAACAGATGTCCCCTGAGGAGCCCAAAAAATGGCCTTGTACAAGTCCCCAGGCAGGATTAGAACCCAACACTCGGAGCTCCATGGGTCAGGCACAGAACCAGCAGGTTAGAGCAAAGCAAGTCATAGGGGAAGCACAGTGTGAATAGTACAGGTGCAAAATGAAGTATTACAGGCCCCCAGGCAGGATTTAAACCCAGCAATCTGAGCTCCATGGGTTAGGCAGAGAACCAGCAGGCTAGAGCTGTGAGTGGCCACAGGACCTAGGAGGGGAGTTAACTGGGCCCTGTGCATGTACACAAAATGCAATGACCAGATGCAGTCCCCCTGACAGCAGATGTGGACAGGGCACATGATGCATATGCACACAGTGCCAGCAGCACCACCCCATTGAGTAGACAGGTCTGTGCCCTGGCATGGGGGAATGATGAGGTGTGTCTCTACCCCACAGGCATTTCCAGATCCTGCACGACACAGAGGCCTACCATGTGCGATACTGCACAATCTTTATCTTTATTTGCATCATTTGATATACCACCCTTACCGAAGTGTCATGGCGGTGTACAATAAAAAAAAAGTTTAAACTGCTGGAAACAAAGGAGGTAAAAGAACGCCATCAAATTTATAGGAGAGCAAATAGGAAAGGCAGAGAGAAGGATAGCAAGGGACAGCAATAGACAAAAGACACCACGAATATTAGACATGACAAGGGGCTAAAGGTGGGAGAGGGAAAGGGAGGCTGTGACAGATGTAGTCAAATTGGATCATGAGGTCATTGCAAATGGGGGATTTGCCTGGGGGAATGCGGAATGATCGGACGGGGTGGGAAGATCATAAGCCTGACAGTAAAGGTGGGTCTTAAGAAGGGACTTGAACCAGGGAAAAGATGATTCAGTATGGAGGGAATGTGGGAGGGAATTCCAAAGGGTGGGACTTAAAAAGAAGAAAGTGGCATGACGGGTTAATTCAAGATGGGCTTGAGCAGGGGATGGGAGAAAAAGATGATTGCCGTGAGCAGAGTGAAGTAGACGGGGAGTGGGCTGGAGATAGATGATGTCAGCCAGATACTGAGGCATGCTGGTGTGAAGGACCTTATGTGTGATAATGAGAAGCTTGTATATAAATCTAACTTTGATGGGCAGCCAGTAACGGGAAAGGAGACAGGGAGTAACATGATCATGAGGGGAGGAATGAGTAAGAAGACGGACAGCCGTGTTTTGAATTAATTGAAGGCGATGAAGCTGATATTGGGGGAGACCTGAGAGGAGTGAGTTGCAGTAGTCAAGACGAGTGATCATCAGTAAGAGGACGAGGGTAGTGAGGGATGGAGGAAGAAGAAGCGACCGAACAGCCCGAATCCTACGTAGATGAAAGAAGGAACTACGCACAAGTGCAGAAATGTGTTGGTGAAAAGAAAGCGATGGATCAAGGGTAACACCAAGGTAGTGGAGAGTGGGAACCATAGGGATGGGAAGGGTGGACATAATGGGAACCAGGCTAGGGGAGGGGCACTGAAAGTAAACCAAATAGCGGAGGACTTGGAGGGGTTAACATGAAGGAAGTTACTAGTGAACCAACCGGAAATAGAAGCAAGACAGGTGTTAAGAGCAGAGAGATCCGGGGCTGAGGGACTCGTATGGTGAACTAGGAGAATGTCATCCACGTAAAAGTAAGCAGATATACAAGCCTGTTGTATGAGCAGAGCAAGGGGAGCAAGGAAGACATTGAAGAGAAGGGGAGCGAGGATAGAACCTTGGGGAACACCACAGTGCAAGGGAAAGGAAGGGGAAGTGCTGGGACCTGACCAGACAGCAAAGGTGCGAGACAAGAGAAAAGACTGAAACCACTGAAGAACAGTGCCGTGAATACCAAGGTCTGAAAGATGGGTGAGGAGGGTGCGGTGATCGACAATATCAAATGCAGCAGAGCGATCCAAAGAAACAGCAATAGATAAATCACCACGATTGTGAGAACGGTGTATTTCACTGAGGAGTGCCAAAAGGATGGTTTCGGTACTGTGGCTAGCCCTAAATCCAGTTTGACGGAGGTGTAGTGAAAGGGTGGACTCGAGATGTAAGGTGAGTTGCATGAAAACAAGCTTTTCAAGGATCTTTGACAGGAAAGGGAGATTGGAAACTGGACGCCAGTTTGCAGGGACAGCAGGATCGAGAGTTGTTTTTTTAGGAGGGGGCGGACCAGAGCGTGCTTCCAGCTGGCAGGAAAACAACCGGAAGTGAGGCTAGAGTTGAGTATGATGAGAATGTAAGGGATGAGCGCGAGTGAGAGGTCAAGGAACCAAGAGGTAGGGAGTGGATCAAGAAGGCACGTTGATGAGCGTGAGTGAGGGGTCAAGGAACCAAGACGAAAGGAGTGGATCAAGAAGGCAAGTGGTATTGTGAGAAGTAGAGATTGCCTTTACAAGTTCAGTGGAAGTAACAGGCCGAAACGTGCACCATGTGTGAGGGAAGATGTGTGACAGCGAAGGGGAGCAAGCAGAAACAGGGGTGGAAAGAGTGGGGGGGGGGGGTGAGAGAGGAGGGGGACAAAGATCAAATGAGGAGCGGAGGGACTGAATCTTGTCTGAAAAAAGGCGGCAAGTGTAGCTGGACTGGGAGACGGCAGAAATGGTTTAGGCATTTGATATACCGCCCTTTACTTACGCATCAGAGCGGTTTACATGTATATACTAACAGGTACTTTTTTTATTCCCTTGTCCCCGAAGGGCTCACAATCTAAGTGTACCTGAGGCAATGAAGGGTTAAGTGGCTTGCCCAAGGCCACAAGGAACAGCCATGGGACTAGAGACTTCAGTCCCTCCAGCCTGAGGTTATTGTCCCCATGTGGGAATTGAACCCCCGGCCCTCCGGCCTGAGGTAACCTGTCCCAACCACTGAGCCACTCCTCCCTATGGAGAAGAATGGAGAAGAATCAGGAGTAAGGATAAAGGTGAGAGTGCACCCTGAGGCATGAGTTGGGCAAGCCATGTGTTTGGTGAGGCATAGATCATTGAAGAGGGAGAGAAGAACTCTATCACGTGACCTTGTCTGGGAGCTGAGGTGGACATTAAAATCTCCCAGGACTACGAGGTGGGAGGACAGGAGAGCTGTTTCGGAGAGGGAGAGAAGTAGAGAGTCCCAAAGATCAGTGTGTAGGGAAGGGGGAACATAAAGGAGAAGAAAATATATAGGGGTGGAGGACGTTGAATGGAACAGAAGAGATTCAGGATAGCGAGGAGAAGGTGAGATAAGGGAAAAGGGGAGGGACGTCTGGTGAATAACCGCCACGCCCCCAACTGCCTGGTGTAGACGGGGAATATGGAAAGCAGAGTAACCGGGAGGGAGGCATTGGTGGAGAAGGCCGTCCTCTCCCTCATGGAGCCAGGATTCCGTGAGGAAGAGTGTGTCAAGTGAGTGCTGGGTCAGAAGGTCATGTACCAAGTGGGTCTTGGTGCGGAGAGACCGGCAGTTCAGGAGGGCAAATGAAAAGGTCAGGAGTGAAGTAACTGAAGAAAGTGGCATGGGTGGTGGAGGAGGTGGCTGACTGGGCTGGCATAAAAGAAGGTTATGTACATTACTAGCAGCAGCCCCGATTGGTGGAATAAAGACAGGAGAAGGGTGGTGGCCCCAGAAAATGGGGATAGCAGCCATGCTGTTGAGATATAGTGGGTGGCACTGGGAGGCACAGATGAGGAAAGTTCCTTGAGATGAGAAGCTAAGAAAGTCGACGAGGAAGGCTGAGCTAGTAAGAGCACAATAGAGAGTGCTGAGATCCAAATGCAGCTCAAAGAGATGGCTGACCGATGGGGCAGAGCGCCCCCGTCATCGCCCCAAGGAGCTCACCCAAGGAGCAGGTCCTACTCCTTGGGCGTGCTCCTTCGGTGCGGAATGCCGCTGGTTGATCTTTTAAGTACAGTGGGGTACCTGGACGCTGACGCAGACACGTGTCACTTCCAAGAGGCAGAGCACACACAAGCCGGGAAACTGACAGGCAGTACAACAGCACGAGACCTGGGAAGAAAGAAGACAATCAGCAGGCAGCATATGGGCACAATTAGCAGCAGGATACACAATCTGCCACATGCACCTGCAGCTGAGAGGGTGTATCCGGCACCAGCTGTAGAAGGAGCGAGGTGAATAGCAATGCAGATACCAAGTCTGAGCAGCAGGCCAACAGTTTCCCCAGCACTGAGAGGGCACCACATGTAAGTGCACACACCGCTGTGACATGGACACTATGGAAACAGCATTCCCCCACCCCAGGGTCCCAAAACACATAGTCCCGGACCACTGCCCCACATCCTTCAGAGCTGGGATGTGCTGGAACACCCTGTGTGTGTGCCTCCCCCCCCCCCCCCCCCAGTAATCACAGTAATGCAGCAACAGGAAGATATGGTGTGGACATGTGTAGTGCAGCCACCACGATGTCCCACAGAGAGGTATGGGCACAGAGCATTGTAAGGTGACACAAAGAGGCCTACCTGCCCCACCATAGTAGCAGTGACAGGAGAACTATCCGGAGGGTGACACAGGAAATACATACCTGAGGTGGGCCACCCATGGTCCCAGAATGACATCACCCTGTGCCACAGACACACCAGAAACCCAGCTGCCCATGGATGACCTATCAGACATGCAGCAGAGACACCACAGCTGTGTAGCTAACCATGACTTTGTCACACAGAACAGCAGCACAGCAGGAGGAGGAGTCTCCACCCTCATCCCCTGATGGCTCCACCCTGACACTGTGGAGGACTCTGGCGCAGATACGCCTCCAGAACCAGCAGGAGTGGAAGCATGACTTCCAGTGGGGGCAGCAGTAGTGCACCACCAAGCCCCATCTTCCTGTCCAGCCCAACACCATCTGTGGATAAGGAGGAGGGTCCAGTAGGGGAGGCAGCATTCTCCCCCACCACCTCCCCTGAAGGGGGCACAGTCGATGGCAGTGGGCAGAGGGGCCTGTGCCCAAAGCATACATAGGGGACAGTATGCAGCAGTCAGCGGCCAGCTCCCACTGACCGGTACCATGTGCAGGCACAGCAGAGACAGGGTGGTGATCTCTGGACCCACTTCTTCCAGTCCCTGGTGGAGGGGATCTGTGGTGTGAGAGGGAGGGAGGGCAACTGGGGGGCCCATGGATTGTTGTGAGGGAGGCTGTAGTGGCACAGGCTGAGAGGTCAGGCAAGTGGTGAGGGAGTGGCATGTGAGTGCATGGGAGTGAGTGAGTAGCTGGAGGGTGGTGCTGAGGGTGAGGGGACAGCGCATGAAGGGGAAGTTTGTGGGAGGGTGTGAGTGGCAGGAGGGTAGAAGCAAGGGTGAGCATGTGAGTGGCAGGATGGTGGGAGCAAGGTGAGGGAATGGAGGGCATGCAGGGGGAGCATGTGGGTGAGGGTTGATGTGCAAAGTGGATGGGGGTTCCAAGGGTAGGTCTGGGGTGGAGGTAACAGTGTGGCTAGAGGGGGATGTGGATGGTGAGAATGCAGTGGGGGGCTCAGATTATGTAAGCTGGGGCTGTCAGGAGGCTGCAGTGGTGCCATGTCATGATAGTGATGATGTAGTGATGCGGTGGAGGTGCCTGCAGCCAGGTGCATTTAAAAGAGGGGCACCCATATTGATAGGCCACAAAGCCCACCCCTGTCTGATGTGGGGCCCGATGAGGGCGTCCAAGAGGCAGGTGGAGGCCCCAGAGACACACCAGCCATTGGATATCTTGAGCGCGTGCTTGCACGCAGCCTTGCACAACTGAAGAGGCCCCTCCCACCTCTCACACTATGTGGAGGGCCTTGGGGTGATGAGCAGGGTCTGAGGTGCAAGCTCAGGGGTCTGCGACTGCTACTGGAGGTCCACCTGCAGCCCCATACACCACCCCCCACTCGCACAGCAGGCAGCCCTGTGGGGCACTGAGGGGGCCCTACCACCAGAGAGGTGCACAGGAGCAGCCAAGTGGCTGCAGGTGCAATGACAGCCACCAGAGCAGACTGGCCGGCAGTGTTAATTGCACTGTAGGTGCAGCATGGGTTGGGTGCTTTGCGGCAGTGTGTGTGGGCACTGTTTGCCCATATTATGTGTCAGTCCCATGCATGTTTGCTGGTAAATTAAAGTGTTATGCTGTTCAACATGTGTGCCTTGTGTGCCTATGTGTCTGTTGTCAATAGCAACCCTGCACAACAATGGCCCTGGTCATATGTGTAGGGCTACAGGGTAGCTGCTGTGATGCATGCCACGTGCTCATGGTAGCTCATGCATGGCTGAGCCAAATAGCCAGGTAAGCTGGCCATTACAGTAGTCTGGGATGGGGCAGACACCCAGGGGGACAGGATGGTGCCACATAGGAGTGGAGGGTAGCAATGAACATGTGGCAGCAGCATAGCCAGCGGTACATGGGTGCACTGCAGCCCAAGACAGTGGGACTGGCAGCAGCACAGACAATAGTGGTGTGTGCCATTCAGAGGGGGCGGGATGGGGAGAGGGGACAGGACCAGAGTAGGCAATGGATGTGGCAAGGCAAGGTCACTTGGACAGCCCAGCTGTGCAGGCACTGTCAGACGGCTGCCTAGGGGGAGAACTTACACAATCTTGACGATGCATATATTCATATGATTCTTGCAAGGTATTGTGGGTATTGTAGTTCATTCACTCCCAAACACAGCTGATGACAATAATTTGAGTTGTGAAACCAAGTGGTAAGATCAATAAAATACTTCTTTTATTGATGGGGTTTAATTCACCCAGCACATGTATGCTTGATAGCACTATAAATGAGGTTACTTGCTTGCAGTGTTTAAAATGGATAACAAAAAGTCACAAAGTAAACCAGAAAACAACCTTCAGCTTGTCTGGCAATTAGCTAATGTTTTCTTAGCAAATAATTACCAAATACAAAGGCACAAAGTAAAGAATAAACTTTGCTGGTTAGGTTAACTTCTGCTTATTTTCCACGCCGATCTCAGCAGTGATTCTCCCTTGCTCACACACACAATCAGGTGCAGCCCTAATTACTATCAATGGACCAGCTGAAAGCCTTTAGCTGGCTGGCTGCTACTGTGTGAGCCCAAATCCTGCTTTAAGAGCTGTTTGCAGTGGAAATAAAGAACAAAGTTAGGTTTCTTTGTGATGGTGGATGTGTTTGCTCAGAGAAAACTAGTAATAGCATTTAGATAGAGAACAGTCCATATAAACTGTACTTTCATCTGCTGTATCACCCCCTTCATCAACAATCATAGGGTCAATATCATACATTGGCACAGATGAGTCTTTCATTAAGGCACTATCATGAGAATGCTTATTCCCTTGCTGCCATTCTCTATTATAGATAGGGTCTGGATCAGTGTTCATACCTGAGCCTCTCCTGCCATCATAATTCCTCTCTGTAAAGCCTGGCCAATATGTAATCCAATCCTGATGTCCAGCCTTCCAATCTTGATCCCTGGACACTGGATCTCCTCTCACATACCTTCTGGCCTTGGTCTGAAAGTCCCTTCCACATGCAGTCTTCTCTCTTCCAGGTAGCCACTGGTGTTTCCTATCTCTGCCACTCCATTCCTCTGGCTGAATCCAGTCCAATGGACTCTGCTGGCTTTTGGAATACCTCCCAGTATGAGTACTGCCTTGGAATCTCCCAGACCTTCCAATGGCCTTCCTTCTCTTCCTTCCAGAGAGTTTCCTTCTCTCTCTATCTGCTTGGCTTGGCTTCTGTTTCTCCAGGTGATACTGGTGCTTGTAGCCGTTGCTGTCTCTGTATCTCTTCCTCCCTCTGTAGCTGTTCTTGAAACTGGGCTGGAGCTTGTAGTAACTGTTATCTGAAGAATAATCTCTATTCTTATTCTTTCCTAATGTGTGCTGCTCCCTAACACAGTGCAGCTGTCTTGAATCAGGCCCTGCCCTTTGAGATGAGTGCTAAGGGATTACCTCATAGCTCTCTTGATTGCACACACATTTCCTCACTTCAGCCCCTCTCATGGCTGCTGGAAACCTGGTGCATTCTGGGACTGGTAGTCTTTTATGTGAAAACTCTGTTTTCTTGCTTCTACCAGAACTGACAGGTTGCTTGTTCAGAGTCACATCATCTTTTCTATAGCTCCTACCTGAGCTATGATAAGCTTCCTTATCACAGCACCCATGAGGAGGGATGTGGAATGACCCATGACAGAGAGGGCAGGGAGGCATGGCAGAGTGACTGCACAGTCAGGGCTCCATGAAGCAGCGGCCTGGATGTGGAAGATGAGTGGGTGCAGGATTTGCTGCAGGCAGTGCATGGGGCTGAGTAGGACAGGGCCCGCAGCTAACCAGACACACTGTACAGTGACAAGCAAATAGAAGGGACAAGGCCAGGGGAGCCTGGGATGGGCTACCAGTGCTGGCAGCACAATAGGCATGGTGGGGGAGAAAGGAGGTGCATGGGGGTCCCAGGCGTGTAACACATTTGGAATGTGCGGGTCAATGAGCCGTAGGGGGGTCAGTTACGGCATGATGGTGCTGGTGGCAGCATGGGTGAGCTGGGGGAAGGAGCCATATGCTGTCACAGACACCTGTCCCATGCTTGAGGTCACCTGTACAGTGGTCCTGCCACCCCATGGTAACAGGAACAGGCTGAGACAGTATCTGCGGTGTTTGCTTTAACAGATACCTAAGCTCCACCAACTGAACAATGGCTGGGAAAAATCATATTGCCAAAGCTGTTGCCCCCATTACAGCTTCTGCCTCTGTCCTAGCAGTGGTCTCAGTGCCAGTTGAAGGACCAGTTCCTTGTGCAGGATGCCTGCATGCTGAAGCTCTCAGGAAATAAGTGAAGGAACTCAAAGAGGAGGTGGAGAGGCTGAGGAGCATTCAAGACAATGAGAAGTACATTGATGAGATGTTTCTTGTAATATCCAAGCTCTCCAGCAGAGGAGAAGATGGGAGCCTACAAAATGATGATGACTGGACACAAGTCAGCAGGGTCTTCAGAATCACCAATCCAACTTCTCTAGACCTTGAATTGAAGAACCATTATGCAGTCCTGGAAGTGGAGGAGGTGAAAGCATCCCTGGAAAGGGAAGAACCAGAGCTTGAGCACCCCAAGGTTGCAGAATCAGTGACCACAAGTAAGCAAAGGGTAGTGGTGATTGGTGACTCTCTTCTGAGGCGTACTGAGGCATCCATCTGCCAACCAGACTTGATGTCCAGAGAGGTATACTGTCTGCCAGGTGCCAAAATCCGAGATTTTATGGAGAGTTTGCCGACACTCATCAAGGCCACTGACTATTACCCAATGTTGCTAATCCATGTTGGCACAAATGATACTGCCAGGTATCCCTCTGAGTGTATCAAAAGTGACTTCATGGGTCTGGGACAGAGGGTGAAGCAGACAGGGGTGCAGGTGGTTTTCTCTTCAATCCTCCCTGTTGAGGGTAAAGGCCAAGGCAGAGAAGCTCGCATCCTGGAGATGAATGCATGGCTGCGTGGATGGTGTCATTGAGAGCGTTTTGGTTTCCTGGACCATGTGATGCAACCAAGGGTTGCAGAGCAGAGATGGCGTCCATCTGCCCAAGAAAGGTCAACGTGTCTTCAGTAGCAGACTGGCTAATCTACTGAAAAGGACTTTAAACTAGATTCAATGGGGATGGGTGAAGAAAGCCCCCAGGTAAGTGAAACATTAAATACTTTTATGGAAATGGGTAAAAGGGGCAACATATGGAAGGCGGTGTGTATAAATGCCCGTAGCATGGGAAATACGATCCCAGATGTTGAAGCTTTAATGGGAGAGGCTGATTGGATTTAGTGGCAGTTAAAGAAACATGGTTCACAGAAAACTATGACTGGTATGTAACTATACCAGGCTATACTTTATTCAGAAAGGACAGTGTAGGAAGAAGGGGAGGAGGAGTGGCACTATATGTAAAAAATAATATTAAAGCTTTGGAACTACAAAGCTTAAAAGGGAGAGAGGAGGCACTGTGGGTTAAACTAGAAAGAGGGAAAGAAATCTATTTGCACTGGCATGATATACAGACCTCTCTCACAGGAGGAAGAGGTGGATTGAGAGTTAATTGAAGACATACACAGCATGGCTAGGAAAGGGAAGTGCTACTGATGGCAGATTTCAATATGCTAGTTGTTGATTGGCATATTCCTGCTTCAATATCAACTAGAAGTAAGGAGATCTTGGATTTTCTACAAGCAACTGGTAACAGAACCCACACATGAAGGGGCCATACTGGACTTGATACTTACCAATGGTGAAAGTGTTTCTGATGTTATAGTGGGAGATCATTTTCCATCCAGTGCTCACCAGATGTTGTGTTTCAGTATTAGAACTAGGGCTGTTAAAATCCATTCAAAAACGAGGGCCTTTAGGAAAACTAACTTTATCAAGATGGGCCAATACCTCAGGGCGTCATTAGCGGGATGGGAACATCTGGGGGATATAGAAAAACAGTGGGCAAAACTGAAAGGGGATATTTTAAGGGCAACCAACCTTTTTGTTAAAATGGTAAATAAAGGTAAAAGGAAAAGGAGACTGCTATGGTTTTCAAAAGAAGTAGCTGAAAAGGTGCAGAAAAAGAGAGAGGCATTCATGAAATACAAGAGATCACAGAGAGAGAATGACAGGCATCTATATTTGGAAAAACTTAGAGAAGCTGACAAAGTAGTCAAGAAAGCAAAGATTCAAAAAGAGGAGGAAATAGCCAATGTAATAAAATGGGGGTGGGGGAGGGGGCGTAATAAGCTATTTTTCAGACATGTTAATGAGAAAAGGAAGGGCAAAAGTAGTATTGACAGACTCAAGGGTGAAGGGGAGGAATATGTAGAAGCTGATAAGGATAAAGCGGAATTGCTTAACAAATATTTCTGTTCTGTGTTCATAAAGAACCAGGAGCAGAACCTCAGAAAACACCCACAAACAGGAACAGAAATGAGGAGCATCTTGAACAATATTCAGAAGACTGTATTTGTGAGAAACTAGCTAAATCTAAAGTAGACAAAGAGATGGGATCAGATGGGATACACTCTAGAATGCTGAGGGAACTTGGGGACATTATAGATGCTCCACTGACTGACCTTTTCAATGTCTTATTGGAATCAGAACTGGTGCTAAAGGACTAAAGAGAGGCACATGCGGTCCCCTTACACAAAAGTGGAAGTAAGGATGCGGTGGAAAACTACAGGCTGGTTAGTTTGACGTCGGTGGTGAGTAAATTATTGGAAGCGTTGCTGAAAGAGAAAATAGTGAGGTTTCTGGAGTCTAGCGGATTACAGGATCCGAGGCAGCATGGATTCACCAGAGGCAGGTCTTGTCAGACAAATCTGATTGATTTCTTTGACTGGGTGACCAGGGAGTTGGACCGAAGGAGAGCCCTAGATGTGGTGTAATTAGATTTCAGTAAAGCCTTTGACACCTTTCCTCACAGGCGACTTATAAACAAGCTGAGCACCCTAGGGATGGACCCTAAAATTACTGCTTGGGTTAGAAATTGGTTAAGTGTGGGGGGGGGGGGCAATAAAGGGTACAGATAAATGGATCTCACTCTGAGGAGAAGGAGGTTGCCAGTGGTGTGTCCCAGGTATCTCTCCTTGGTCCAATTCTTTTTAACATATTTGTTAGTGATATAGCAGAAGAGCTGTCGGATAAGATTTGCCTCTTTGCAGATGATACCAAAATCTGCAATAGAGTAGACACCCAGGAAGGTGTAGATAACATGAGGAGGGATCTAGCTAAGCTTGAGGTATGGTCTAGAATTTGGCAGCTGAGATTTGATGTTAAAAAATGCAAGGTCATGCATTTGGGCTGCAGCAATCCAAGGGAGCAATATAGTATAGGGTGTGAAGTGCTTTTGTCCACTAAAGAAGAGCAGGACCAAGGCATGATTGTGTGATGATCTTAAAGTAGTTAAACAGGTAGAAAAGGCAATAGCAAAAGCTAGAAGGATGCTTGGGTGCATAGGGAGAGGAATGGCTATCAGAAGAAAGGAGGAATAGTATCTCTGTATAAGTCTTTGGTGCTTTCTCATTTGGAGTATTGTGTGCAATTCTGGAGACCACACCTTGAAAAGAATATAAACAGGCTGGAGCCAGTAGAGAGAGTGGCTACTAAAATGGTTAGTGGTCTTCATTACAAAGCATATGTGGACAGACTTAAGGATCTTAATATGTACACTTTAGAGGAAAGGTGGGATAGAGGTGATATGATTGAGACATTTAAATACCTCCATGGCATAAATGCACAGGAGGAGAGCCTCTTTCAATTGAAAGCAAGCTCTGCTATGAGGGGACATGGGATGAGGGTGAAAGGGGATAGATTCAGGAGTGATATGCTGAAATATTTCTTTATGGAAAGACTGTTGGATCCATGGAATAGTCACCCAGTGGAGGTGGAAGAGATGAGGACAGTATCTGAATTCAAAGAAGCATGGGACAAACATAGAGGATCTCTAAAGGAAAAAAAGTGGACTATTTTAGTGGTTGATATGGAAGGGCAGACTAGATATGCCATGTGGTCTTTTTCTGTTGTCATGTTTCTATGTTTCTTTGATGGCAGCCTGGATGGTAATGCGCTGAGAGTACCATGTGTATGCGGCACACCATGTGCATGACCTACCCCCCCATGACAGCTGCCACATGTGCGGCACTGGCAGCAGGCAATGGGTGAGTGATGGCTGCACAAGGGGCAAGTGGACTGTGCAATTGTGTGTCCCAGCTATGGTAGCCATGGGCACCATGCCATGGATGCACATGTCCGGACATGTGGGCCCACAAATAGGGCCTCATTTGAAGAAGCCACTGGACACATATCACAGCACACATGGGGTCCGGTGGGGGGGGGGGGGGCAAGGCACATGTCTGGGTGGACACCGTACCTCTGGCACATGTCAGCAAAAATATATGCTGGGCAGGCTCCAAACCCAGAGGCACTGCCCATGCCAGCAGCCCATGGTGGCACTGCTGTGACTAATGTCCCAGGCAGGTAATGTGCACATCGCACAGAGGCATGGGCTGGCCACATTGGCCATGTCTGCATGATGTGGACATGCACAGGCCCACATTGGCTGTGTTACATTCCCCAGCCCCTCCCCAGGTGCTGTCATGAGTATTTGATTGTCTGTGCGGAGAACATATGGCTTAGGCAGTCAGACAAAGTGTGCCTGGACAAGGCTGTCATGTGCCTCCACCCCTGGTCTGGACTGTGCGCCCTGGGGTGCGTTTGAAGCAGTATCTGGCTCATTGCCTTCACCCTTGGCTGGATCAGGCTCATCTGGTAGTGGCTGCTGGTGCTGCAGGGCATAGTTGTGAATCATGCAGCATGCCATGGTGATCTGGCAGACATTGCAAGGCTTGTAGAGAAGCTCCCCTGCCCCCCCCCCCCCCGTCCGGTCCAGGCATCGAAACTTACACTTCAACTGGCCGAAGGTGCGCTCGATGAGCCCCCTTGTGGTCCAGTGCTGTGATGGGCTACTAGGGTGGAGTATGGGGGTCAGCAGCCAGTCGCGTAGGAGGTAGCCCCAGTTACCTGTAGTTGGAGCTAGAACAGTGAATCATTGATCAGTTGGCGTGCTAGTGAGGGGGTTATGTGTTAGTGACATGTTGTGTGCTGTGGACAGCTGACTGTATATGCATGGCTGTGCCCACTGTCTGGATAGTCCCAGGGGTGCCAATGAGGCATTGTGTGTCCGCAGCCCACCATATGTGCAAGGGCACCCCCAAATCCACAGAGTCCCTGCTGGGGGGTGGGCCTGGGCATCATGGGAATGTACAGTGCCCTTGCCCTGTGCCTGGCCCACATCAGGCACCTCTGGGATGGGGGAGATGGGACTGCATGGCCTGCTGCTGCCATTCCAGTCACTTATCTTCATCCCTCACTGAATGCACAGAGCCACTGTGTGCACTGTGGGGGAAGGGGGTGGGACACGTGCAGAGGGTGGGTGTGGGGTGGATGGGAGCAACCCCTGGATGTACAGGGCCATGGTGTACCATGGCCATGTATGTCAGTGGAGTTCGCCAGGGGGGGCACCCTACACATAGCCCCACTGTGGTTTCATGGATCATGTTGCCCCCCTGTATGTTCCCAACAGCCCCCCCAAAGCCCCCACATGCATGGACTCAGGGTCATGGTGGGTTGGCCAACAGCACCTGCCCAATACACAAACCCCCATGAAGTGCCCCATGCCTCCCAGTCTCAGGGTATCTGTGCATATGTCCACCTAACAACCATCTGCCAGTGATGTGGCCCCCGTCAAACTGGGCATGGAGCCCTGACCAGATCAGGATGTAGATGTCATGGCAGGACCCCAAATACATTGTGCAGATGTCCGTTATCTCCCCTTGTGCATTGCACACCATCTGCACATTGACAGTGGAAGGTCTTGTAGTTCTAATACGCAGCCTCACTCTGTTGCAGGGGCTGGAGTGTGACGTATTTATTTTATTTATTTATTTATTTACTTTTCTTTTATACTGCGTTATTCAACATCAGTGTGGTTTACATGAAAACTGAAATATACACAGAACATCAAGCTGTTCCGTGTTTACAGAGAACAGGAATAGAAACTTGGATAACATGGGGGTAACTATTTACATACAGGCGTCGAGACAGTACATGTTAAACATTACTCGTTGTTGTCTGGGTAGTATTTGAGGAAGAGGTGATGCTTTAGTGCCCTCCTAAACTGGGTTAAGTCGGTGATTGCCCAGATACTGGGTGGAAGTGCGTTCCAGTATCTTGGGGCGTAGAATCTAAAGGCTCTGTTCGCTGTTGTTTGGATGCATTGGGTTAATGCCTTTGGGCTTACTAGTGTATTAATTGTTGCGGATCTTCTGAATCTATTTGTGGAGATGGTGTGGATGAGGTCTGTTAGCGAGGAGGAGGAGAGCCCATTGATGGCCTTGAAGGTCAGCAGTAATGTCTTGAAAGTGAGCCTGCCATTTATAGGGAGCCAGTGGAGTTGTTTCAGGATGGGCAAACCACATGGTCACTCCTCGAGGCCCCGTTTAGCACTCTTTCCGCGGCATTCATCGCGAGCTGTAGAGGGTTCAGGGTGGATTGTGGGAGGCCTTGTAAAATAGCATTCGCATAATCAAAGTGCAGTATGACCTGTCATGAGGCGTGTGTCAATAAAGATGAGTGGTTGAAAAGAAATCCAGTTTCTTTTGAGGAACTAGGTGTGCAATTACCTCCAGGCACAGCTAGAGGGAGCAGGAACAGACATTCGGGAGTTAATGAGCCTAGGAACTCTGATGACTTGCACCTGGGAAGAAACCCGGAAGTCAGCTCAAGCACTTTGCTTTATAAGTCAGAGCAGAATGCTTCTAGAAAAGAAACAGAAGTAGAGAAGGCTGAGAGCCACCGAGAGAAAGAAGTAGAGAAGGAGGTGAAGGCTGAGAGCCAGCGAGAGAAGGCTGAGAGCCACAGAAGAAAGGAGCAAGAGAAAGTTGAGAGGCATCGGGAGAGGACTGAGAAGAATCTGACTGGAAACAGACTTCACAAGGTTGGGAGCCAGAAGGCCCAAACTGACCCTGCTGCAATAGGGAAGTTTGATAGAGCCAGCTCTAAGGTGAGAGTGTCTGCCACGCCCTGTTCTCACAGTCTGCCTGAAGCCAGAACAGAGAGACAGAAGCTAAGAACCAGGGGGAAGGGTTCTGAGAAGAGCTTACAATCTCTAAAGGATTATTGCCAAGTTTTATCATGTCAGAGAGGAAAGCACTTTTATGATCGGCTGGAGTTCTTACCCAGAGAGAGAGGAGAATCCAGGACAAGTTTTACTCAACTGCCTAGAAGCCCAGCTGTGTCCAAAGCAGGCAGGCAGAGGCTCAGCTACCAAGGGAGAGTGGCTGGAAGAGAAAACACGGTGCATTCCAACTCAGCTAAACCCAGGTATGAAACATTAACCAATGACTGTACCTGTTGTGCTCCTAAAGGCTTTGCTAGAACCCACGCTCCTTATGTAAGGGAAAAGAAACCAGATTGGTTCAGTAAAATTCCTGAAACATTGAGAACCCCTGGCTATAGGAAGCCAGACTCCAGAGTTTTAACTTACAAGGCTGAGTTAGACAGGGACAGTGAATACTCCTCAACTGAGTACAGTGAAGGAGAGTCCATGGAGATTGATTATCCAAACACTGTTCCCTCACCTATGCCAGAACTCATGGAATGTGATTGGTGCACTGCCTCAGCTCCAGAGTCTGTATGCTCCATGTAATGAAGAAGAGTGAATGAAATGTAATTGCTGTTTCGTGTATTGAATTCTACTTGTGAAAGCCTGCCTTAACTGTGAAGCAACAGTTAAGTAACCCACTGTAAATACTGGTACCTTTTGACACAAAGGACTTTCTGTTTCATGGATTATATCTTATGTTGAACCTTTGCATTAACCAGGGAATAAAAGCCTTTATTTCCCTCCACCTGGTCTCATTAATGAGTGCTCCTAGGTAGTGGAATCTGTAAAGCCACTTCTCTCAACTTCGCGGAGTGGATTTACATTCCCTGGACTACCTAGCAAAATCTTTGCCCGGGCTCACCCCAACATGAGTATTAAGGCGTAGACGGGGCTGCCACCGCGACAAATGGCGTAGTTGTTCGGATTTGGATATAATCCTAAGAGATACAACAAAGAAAGTAAGAAAATTGCCAGTATTCATTTTGGAAAAAAAAAAAAAAGAAAGAAAAACCTGGACCGGAGTACCAGAAAAACCGGACCGGAGTTAAAGGAAAACCTGGACCGGAGTGCCAGAAAAACCAGACCGGAGTAAAAGGAAACTTGGACCGGAGTGCAAGAAAATCCGGACTGGACTTTAAAAAGAACCGGATCGGAGTTGGAAACGTGGACTGGACAGCAGCAAAATCCGGAACGGAAGGCGAGGTTCCTGGAGGGTGCTACGATGCAGAGCCGCACCACCGTTGCTGAGAGCCCGAGTATACACTTCTACCAGGTAACGGGTAGAAACGCATAACTTGTGTGGATACAAGTAGCGGTTTAAAAGGGAGAATTTGAGAAGGAAAAAAAAAAAAAAGAAGGAAGTGTAGGGCTTATTTTTGTACAGCCACACTTGGTTTTTCTTTGTTTCTTTTTTTTTCAGGGATTTTATCGCGATGGAGCAGCGCGAGATGTTTAACTGGATGGCCGCCCAATTCAGCAAGCAGGCGGAACTGGCTGCACAGTCCCAGCAGCATGCGATTATGGCCATGCAGGAGCAACAAAAGCCAGTCCTGCAGATGCTGGAAAGTTGGATGAGCCATCAGCAGAAGACTCAGGAAGCAGCCGCTGGACTTATGAAGCAGAGCTCGGGACTGAGCCATGGTCTGGTAGGACTAGGGTCCTACGAGACTCTAACTTTAGGGAAGTTGGGGGAAAAGGACGATCCAGATGAATTCCTGGATGCTTTTGAAAGAATTGCCCTTTCTGTGGGTTGGCCAGAGGACCAATGGTCCATCAGACTGGCAGTGTCCCTTACGGGAGAGGCACTGTCAGCCTACAGGGCAATACCTAGTGGAAGGTAGCGGTATATAAGCAACTGTTAAAATACCTGCTGCGTTAGCTGCTGATTATAGTGAAGTGACAAAGGCCATCAGGGAACACCTGGGCTTGACCCCACTTGTCTATAACCGCAGGCTACGTGCAGCGCATCTTGAAGTAGGTGAAACGCCTAAGTCATTGGGTCACCGACTAAAGCGCTTAGCTGAAAAGTGGATAAGGCCCAGTGAAAGATCTGTGGAAGCATTAATGGATATGATGGTTCTCGAGCAATTTATGACCGCAGTACCTGGTAAAATAAAGAGCTTCCTTATTCTCCAGAATTGTCGCTCTACTACAGAGGCGATTGCCTTGACAGAGAGGTATTTGGAAGCTGAATTAGTTACCCAGCCTACGGGGGAGGTACCTAAAACAGCCATAGCAACATTCAATCCAGTATCAGGAAGTCTCTACCAGTCTAAAACACCTAATGTAAAATTTGATAAAAAGATAGAGAAAAGTCTTTCTAAAAGATGTTTTAGCTGTGGGAAGTTAGGTCATGTCATAAGTGAATGCAGAGTACGTACTGCTCTCATAGGAGAGCGTAAGCAATTATTGTCAGAAGGTTTTGTACTAGATGTCACGGTGCAAGGAGTAGCTGCCGAAGCCTTACTTGACTCTGGCGTGGACCAGACAATGATTTCGCGCAAGCTCTGGTCTACCATTCAAGAGCAAGCTGTGTCCGCCCCAGACCGACCAGAAGGTCAAGTAAAGATCAAGTGTGTACATGGCGCTGCTACCTTGTATCCCGTGTACAAATTGCTGGTCAAAGGTTTGGGAATAGAGAAAATTATGCTGATAGCGGTAGTGCCTAGATTACCCAAGGAGCTGGTCCTAGGTAGGGACTGGCCACAATTTGAGAAGGGCCTAGAAAAAGGTTCAAACCCACGAGAAGTTCTCGTGTCCAAAAGTACTCCTTTCAAGGGTAGGGTGGTCCCCAATCCCCTTTTAGGGAAAGTTAAGGGCCCAAACCGGAAGATACCAGAGGAAGCAGAAAAAAAATTTGTCTTAAAGTTTTGCAAAACCTCACCGGAAGTTCGAAGCCCCTGTCGAGCCACTCCACAGGCCGCAGGGTATGACTTATACAGTGCGGAAAATTACATAGTCCCTAAGGGAGGCAAGGCGCTGATTAGCACCGACATCCAAGTAGAGATTCCACCGGGATGTTACGGTAGGATTGCGCCCCGCTCAGGATTAGCCCTCAAATACTTTATTGATGTTGGCGCTGGGGTAGTAGACCCCGACTACAGGGGATAATAAAGGTCCTGCTATTTAATTTTTCAAAAGAAGATTTTGAAGTAAAAGCTGGAGAGAGAATAGCTCAGCTCATATGTGAGCGAGTCGGCTTCCCACCTCTAGAGGAAGTGTCCATGATAAGCCCCACCAGCCGAGGGAGCAGAGGATTTGGCTCCACGGGGCAGACCGAGATGAGAAGCTTGGTAGCTGTGGGGGAAAAGCCAATAGAGGAAGATTTGGGCCCATTGTTGTCCGACTGTAAAGTTAGTCCGGAGTTACGTGTGGGCGAGGAACTCTCAATAGTGCAAAGGCAACAACTGTTCAGCCTGTTGAAGATATTCAGTGATGTGTTGACATCCGTTCCCGGCGAGACGAACTTGGTTGCGCACGAAATCCTCACTCCTCCTGGAAAAATTGTCCGGCAAAGACCATATCATTTGCCCGAAGCCAAACGACAAGAGGTCATCGCGCAAGTACAAGATATGGTGGAGATGGGAGTGATAGAAGAGTCCCAGAGCCCTTGGTCCAGCCCTATTGCCCTGGTCCCTAAGCCAGACGGAATAATGCGTTTTTGCCTTGACTTCCGACAGGTCAATGACATTTCCACCTTCGATGCGTATCCTATGCCCCGCATAGAAGAACTTCTAGACCGGCTGGGTCAAGCTAAATATCTCACCACACTAGATATGACGAAAGGCTACTGGCAGGTTCCCCTGACCAGAGAGGCACATCCAAAGACAGCCTTTACAACACCAGTTGGCCTGTTTCAGTTTCGACGCATGCCTTTCGGTCTACATGGAGCCGCGGCGACCTGTCAGAGGCTAATGGATATAGTCTTACGACCTCATCAAGAGTATGCTACAGCTTACATGGATGACATAGTTATCCATAGCGCTACGTGGAACCAGCATTTAGTCCAAGTAAAAGCAGTCTTAAACGCGATGCGGCAAGCTGGTTTAACTTTAAATCCAGGAAAATGCATGTTTGCAGCAGGCGAAGTTAAATACTTAGGACATGTAGTAGGCAGAGGTACTGTCCGTCCTTTGTTAGACAAAATTGAAAGCGTGCGCAGTTTCCCCGCACCCCAGAATAAAAAGCAGCTAAGGAGCTTTTTAGGGCTCATAGGGTACTATAGACGCTTCATCCCACATTTCGCGGAAGAAAGCGCCATCTTCACAGAGATGTTGCGGAAAAATGCCCCAAACACGCTAGCCTGGACAACTGAGGCAGAGACTGCCTTCAAGACATTGAAAGAGAAGCTATGTAGAGCTCCCATTCTAAGAAGGGTGGATTTTCATCAGCCATTTTTACTCCAAACAGATGCATCAGAAATCGGCCTAGGAGCCGTCCTTTCCCAAATGCAGGAGGGAGCTGAACACCCCGTCATGTTTTTAAGCAGAAAACTTTCACCAGCCGAGAAGAAGTACTCGACGATTGAGCGTGAGTGCTTAGCTATCAAGTGGGCTGTTGAAGCTTTGAAGTTCTACCTCATGGGAAGGAGGTTTACCCTCATCACCGACCATGCCCCGCTCAAGTGGTTGAGCCAGATTCGCAACAATAATAGCCGATTGACTAAATGGTACATGGCCTTGCAGCCGTATGAGTTTCAAGTGCAACACAGAGCAGGGAAGCTGCATGAGAATGCCGATGCCATGTCTAGAATTACGTGCTGTAATGAGGGTCATTCAGCCCGTAATATTTTAAGAGGGGGGATGTGTCATGAGGCGTGTGTCAATAAAGATGAATGGTTGAAAAGAAATCCAGTTTCTTTTGAGGAACTAGGTGTGCAATTACCTCCAGGCACAGCTAGAGGGAGCAGGAACAGACATTCGAGAGTTAATGAGCCTAGGAACTCTGATGACTTGCACCTGGGAAGAAACCCGGAAGTCAGCTCAAGCACTTTGCTTTATAAGTCAGAGCAGAATGCTTCTAGAAAAGAAACAGAAGTAGAGAAGGCTGAGAGCCACCGAGAGAAAGAAGTAGAGAAGGAGGTGAAGGCTGAGAGCCAGCGAGAGAAGGCTGAGAGCCACAGAAGAAAGGAGCAAGAGAAAGCTGAGAGGCATCAGGAGAGGTCTGAGAAGAATCTGACTGGAAACAGACTTCACAAGGTTGGGAGCCAGAAGGCCCAAACTGACCCTGCTGCAATAGGGAAGTTTGATAGAGCCAGCTCTAAGGTGAGAGTGTCTGCCACGCCCTGTTCTCACAGTCTGCCTGAAGCCAGAACAGAGAGACAGAAGCTAAGAACCAGGGGGAAGGGTTCTGAGAAGAGCTTACAATCTCTAAAGGATTATTGCCAAGTTTTACCATGTCAGAGAGGAAAGCACTTTTATGATCGGCTGGAGTTCTTACCCAGAGAGAGAGGAGAATCCAGGACAAGTTTTACTCAACTGCCTAGAAGCCCAGCTGTGTCCAAAGCAGGCAGGCAGAGGCTCAGCTACCAAGGGAGAGTGGCTGGAAGAGAAAACACGGTGCATTCCAACTCAGCTAAACCCAGGTATGAAACATTAACCAATGACTGTACCTGTTGTGCTCCTAAAGGCTTTGCTAGAACCCACGCTCCTTATGTAAGGGAAAAGAAACCAGATTGGTTCAGTAAAATTCCTGAAACATTGAGAACCCCTGGCTATAGGAAGCCAGACTCCAGAGTTTTAACTTACAAGGCTGAGTTAGACAGGGACAGTGAATACTCCTCAACTGAGTACAGTGAAGGAGAGTCCATGGAGATTGATTATCCAAACACTGTTCCCTCACCTATGCCAGAACTCATGGAATGTGATTGGTGCACTGCCTCAGCTCCAGAGTCTGTATGCTCCATGTAATGAAGAAGAGTGAATGAAATGTAATTGCTGTTTCGTGTATTGAATTCTACTTGTGAAAGCCTGCCTTAACTGTGAAGCAACAGTTAAGTAACCCACTGTAAATACTGGTACCTTTTGACACAAAGGACTTTCTGTTTCATGGATTATATCTTATGTTGAACCTTTGCATTAACCAGGGAATAAAAGCCTTTATTTCCCTCCACCTGGTCTCATTAATGAGTGCTCCTAGGTAGTGGAATCTGTAAAGCCACTTCTCTCAACTACGCGGAGTGGATTTACATTCCCTGGACTACCTAGCAAAATCTTTGCCCGGGCTCACCCCAACATGAGTATTAAGGCGTAGATGGGGCTGCCACCACGACAGACCAATGCCTGATAAATTGACCGGAAGTCCTCCGGCTCTAGCAGGGTGCGTAAATGTCTGAGTGTCCGGATCTTATGGTAGACTGCCCTTACTGTGTTGCTTATGTGCACTTTCATGTCCAGGCATTGGTCTAATGTTACGCCAAGGTATCGGATTATGGATTTTGTTTGTAGCTCTGCTTCCTTAACCTTTAAGTGGGGTGGCGGTGTGAAATTTTGGTTCCTTGTAATGAAGAGTACCTCCGTTTTCTTGTGTTGAATTCAGAGGTTTTGGGACTGGAGCCAGTCGGATACTGCATTGCAGCAGTCTGTCAGTGGGGAGAGGTCTAGATGCTCTGTAGAGAACGGCATGTATGTGCCGTCCACCACACCTAAGACTGATGGGAACCCTGCCACAGCATAAATGTCCTGCATTGTCTGGTGCTGGTCCTGCTGAGTTGTTGAGAAGCAGATGTCCTGCGCCATGGACTGCAGGTAGGCGCCCAGGAAGTGTGTGAGGCACCAGGATACTGCAGGCTGGCCAAGTCCTCTGACAGCTGATAGCACCGTCTAGAATGAGCCTGTCACCAAGAAACCCAGTGTGGTCGTCACCTTCAGGTGTATTGGTATCGAATGGCCCCTCTGTGTGTGGCTTTCGAGCCATGGCTCCAGGTGCTGGCCGAGGTCATGTATGGCAGCCCTGTAAAACCAGTACCTTGCCATACATGCCACATCACTCATGTCCATGTACTGGACCCTCTGCTATGGGACTTGTGTGTGTGGGCACTTCCGCTCCATGTCCTGCCCACCATGGTCACAACTGTGCAGTTGGACCAGTGCATACCATCCCTGGATGTCCTGCATGTTGTCCCATTCCAGCCAGTTGGCTGTGCACTGCTGGGCACTCATTACACACATTGTTGCATAGCTTGGTAAGCTGCAGTTGATATCTTCACCGTCCCACACTTTATCAGTCCTGTTTCAAAATCGTTCAGGCCTGAGGGCGCACTGGCATGTCCACGGCACATGCGCAAGGCACACGTACACAGACACGGGAACGTGTGGTGCCATGTAGCTGCACACGCACGTCGATGCAGCATAAAGATTGCCTGCATATGCCAGGACACTTCCATGTTCTGTATCCCCTTCATACATACTATGGCTGCTTCATCTCTGGAGACTGCTGCTCATCTATTGGCATTTCCCTCCATTGTGCCAACTATGGGAGGCAAACCACTGACCTTCTGCATTCCATGCACATGCCATACCCACCACTCTGTGCGGCTGCATTACTGAGGAGGGGGGGGGGGGGTGTGCAGACGTAGATACATGTGCTTGCGTCTGTGGGAACATCAACGCAGAGATGTAAATATTGGCACATTCTGGCATGCATGTCCAAGACGGGCCTGTCCCAGGCCTCCGGGCATTGCCTGTGTGTCAGAGACAGTCCATGTAATGGCACTTAACATCACTACCAGAAAGGCACGGTTCTCTGAGGGTGAGGTGACATTCATGCTGGAGGAGATCCTCCAGCGGCTGCCACAATTGGTGGGTGATGCATCCACACATGTGGGTGCCTATGAGAAGCAGCAGCAGTGGCTTGATGTGTGCTGCAGTATCAATGCCATCTATCACTGGAACTGCAACATCGGGGAAGTGAAGAGCAGATGGCAGCAGGTGTACCACGACACTGCCCAGAAGGAATGGCAAGGGGCCAGGGGTGTGCAGGGGGAGCAGTTCACTGAACCTGAACAGTACCCCCAAGAGACGTTTAAACAGGTAGATGTACATGTGATCATGAGATGTGGCAGCGCATGCAGCAGGAAACAGGACAAAGCAGCATCCCCTCCCCTCACCCATGGAAGCAACATAACAGAGGAGACAGCATGGCCACTGAACTGCCAAAGTTCTTAGTGGAGGAAAGCCAGCTCTTCTGTAGCCTTGTACTCAAGGAGGAGGTGCAGCTCTCCCCAGCCTCCTCTGCAGACCCACACAAGCTGCAGCACATAAGAAAGGGGCACACATCCAAAGCACCCTGGCACAATGAGTATATTAACTGTGATACACACAGAGGGTGATGTAACAGCAGGCAGGGAAATCAAGCTGACAGATAAGCCAAATGGGATTTAGGAAGCCAATGCCGACTGTGTGACAATACAGAGTAACTTCAGCAAGGAGATGGCAGCATATATGCAGAAGGGTAGAGACTGCAAAAGACTGATGCTGGCAAGCACACATTGTAGGAGGGGATGCACACATGGGCAGGATATGGGCAGGAATGGGAGCAGGAGCAGTATAAGAAAATAAGAACATAAAAATTCCATACTGGGTCAGGCCAAGGTCCATCAAGCCCAGTATCCTGTTTCCAATAGTGGCCAATTCAGGTCATAAGTACATGGCAGGTTCCCCATAAGGCACACAGTTTCCACATTGCTCGTCCCAGGATAAGCAGTGGATTTCCCGGGTCCTCCTTAATAATGGTTTATTGACCTTTCCTCCAGGAACTTCTCCAAATCTTTTTTAAGCCCAGATAAACTAACAGCTTTTACTACATCCTCCAATAATGAATTCCAGAGTTTGCTTACATGTTGAGGGAAAATTTTTTTTCTCTTATTAGTCTTAAGTGGCTTCATTGCATGTCCTCTAATCTTTCTACTTTTTGATGGCATTTTGGTATCCTTTCATCTCATTTACCATTTTTGTTGCTCTCCGCTGTACCTTTTCTAATTCTGCTATAACCTTTTTAAGATATGGCGACCAGAATTGCAAACAATTTTCAATGTAAAGTTGCACCATAAAATGATACAGAGGCATTATAATATTCTTGTTTTTATTTTCCTTTCCTTTCCTTATGATTCCTAGCATTCTACTCACTTTCTTGGCCACTGCTGCACACTGGGCAGAGGGTTTCAACAAGTTATCCACGATGACATTTTCTGAACCATACGCTCTTGGGTGACTGTCAACTTTCCCCTATTATCTAGTTTAAAGGCCTGCTCTATCTCCTTTTTAAGGTTAATGCCAGCAGCCTGGTTCCAGCCCGGTTTAGGTGGACCCCATACTTTTGGAAAACCCCTCCCTTCCCCAGAATGTTGCCTAGTTCCTAACAAATCCCAAACCCTCTTCTTTGCATCATTGTCTCATCCATGCATTGAGACTCCAGAGCTCTGCCTGCCTTTTGGGTCCAATAAATAATGGTCTTCCTTTGAGCGTTTACTATCAAGTAATAAAAAACCTCCTAAGACGCTGACTGTTATCAATATGGGACTCAGAACTTCAATGTGGAACTTAAAGCTTTTGCCTTTTGGGTCGTGCATGTGGAATGGGAAACATTTCAGAGAATGCTACCCTGGAAGTTCTAGATTTTAACTTCCTACCTCAAATCCTAAATTTGGCTTCCAGAACCTCCCTCCCACACTTTTCTATGTCTTTGGTACCAACATATACCAAAACAGCAGGCTCCTCCCCAGCACTATCTAACACCTCGTTTAGGTGGCATGTGAGGTCCACTACTTCTGCACCAGGCAGGCATGTTACTAGGTGATCCTCATGTCCACCAGCCACCCATCTATCTACATGCCTAATGATCGAATCGCCAACTATAATGGCTTGTCCTAACCCTTTCCTCATGGGCATATGGCCCTGGAGAAACCTCCTCAGTGTGAGAGGGTTTTAACATCACCTGGAGAACAGGTCCTAGTACAGGATCACTTTCTGTTGCACCAAGGTGATACTCTCCTTTCACTTGACCTTTCTCCTTCCTGGCAGCTGAAAGGCTGCTAGACTGGAGGTGGGACTTCAGTACTATGTCTATAGGTCTCATCTATATAACTCTTTGTCTTCCATATGTCCTCGAAGTCTGTCACTCTAGCCTCCAGAGATTGGACTCATTCCCTGAGAGCAGAGAACTCCATGCACCTAGTGCACACGTAAGACCCCTCACCAACTGGGAGAAAATTGTACATGTGACACTCAATGCAAAAGACTGGCTAGCTCCCCTCTTGCTGCCAGACTGCTGTCTGCTTCTTAGTTTTAAGGTTTTGTTTAGCTATTTTTTTAATGCAAATTTGAAAATACAAACCTAGTAAACAAACTTGTACTGAATCAGCATGGGCATTTAAACAATATAATCCCTCACTTGTCCCAAAGTACAAGAGAAACAAAGAAAAAATAATAATTTACTATCCAAAACCCTTTAGCCCTTCACCAAGAGAGAGATCCAACTAAGAATAAAGCATTACAAATACATGAGAAGAAAGGTAACAGAAACCTACCCCAGGCTCTAACTAATACACTGTGGATAGCTAACAGCTAGTATTAGCCTAGGTGATAGTGGGCAAATGGGCACTTATAAAGGATGCAAACTGAGAAGGGTCATAAAAAATGTAGGCCACAGACTGCAACTTTACCATATATTTACAAGGAGATTTAAGGAAAAAAAGACCCCCCAATTGAACACCCCAGGTTTCAAAATCAAAAATTCCCTCCCGCTCTTATGGGTCTCCCGGCTAGGTCTGGAAACATTCGTACAATCAAACCTTTAAATGAATCATAATGTTTCTTAAAGTACAATTTGAGTAACCACTCATGATCTGAAGGCAGCTCCAAATTAATTAGAAGAGTCACAGGTGATACGTTTTCTGTATATGAAGATTCCAACATCTCTAAAATGTTTAAAACATCCATAAGTTGTAGCTCTCCATGGGATAATTGCAAAGGGACACCTGAAACATTCTTACCAGCTGGTATACTCGTAATAAATCTTGATAAGTGGGGGATGGGACTCAACCGGTACCCCTAAAACATCAAACAGATAGCATTTAAACATCTCTCTTGCTAA
The DNA here is from genome assembly GCA_033557465.1 of Ichthyophis bannanicus. Classification (NCBI taxonomy): domain Eukaryota; kingdom Metazoa; phylum Chordata; class Amphibia; order Gymnophiona; family Ichthyophiidae; genus Ichthyophis; species Ichthyophis bannanicus. The sequence goes on from CM066037.1 coordinate 349,966,296, forward strand.
AATCAGGGGTAGTTAGGAAAATTTATTAAACGCAGATAGGAGGCACAGATTTGGTTTTCAAGCACCTCCATCTTAACTTTCATTCCCATGAAGTCTTTAGTGAAAGGAAGCAACCTGTCCTCCAATTGTTCCACAGTAGTTTTAACTGCCTCTGTATTTATTCTCATGGCTGCAATATCACTTACTGTATATCCTTCTGAATAAATATAACATTATTATATACCACAGATAATATCTTATTTGATTGCAGCACGTTGACTCGCTCAGTTTAGATATGGCACACCAAATTGTTTCTAAAATGAAAGTTTCCAGACTCTCCATCGCAAAGGGGGGAATAGACCACTGCACAGCCCAGTCATCTTCACTCTCTGCAGGCATCTGTATTGATATTAATAGCCCATTCATTGACTTCCCCATTGCTTGCTCCTCTCCTGCAGTCACACTGTGTCCAGTAGGTCGCCTGATTCCACCTTCCTGCCACTCAACAGACAGTGCAGCAGGACTTTGCTCTTCCACTGGACCTCATGTTCATGCACCTAAGGGCCTGAGAGAGGAACATAAGAACATAAGATATGCCATACTGGGTCAGACCAAGGTCCATCAAACCCAGTATCCTGTTTCCAACAGTGGCCAATCTAGGTCATATGTACCTAGCAGTTTCCCCAAAAGACACAGGTTCCACAATGCTTGTACTGGGTCAAGCATTGATATCCTGGGTCCCTTCTTAATAATGGTTTATGGACCTTTCCTCCAGGAACTTGTCCAACCCTTTTTTAAACCCAGCTACACTAACAGCTTTTACTACATCCTCTGGTAACAAATGCCAGAGTTTGATTATACATTGAGTGAAAAAATATTTTCTTTTATTAGTCTTAAATAGGTTACCCTGTAGCTTCATTGCATGTCCCCTAGTCTTTGTATATTCTGATAATGTAAACAATCGATCTACGTTTACCCGTTCCACTCCGTTCATTAATTTATAGACTTCTATCATATCTCCCCTCAGCTGTCTCTTTTCCAGGTTAAAAAGCCCTAACCTTTTTAGCCTTTCTTCATAGGAGTATCCTTCCATCCCCTTTACCATTGTGGTGGCTCTTCTCTGAACCTTTTCTAAAATCACTATATCCTTTTTAAGATATGGCGACCATAATTGCACACAATATTCAAGGTGCGGTCTCACCATGGAACGATATAGAGGCATTATAATATCTTTTGTTTTATTCTCCATTCCTTTCCTTATGATACCTAGCATTCTATTTCCTGGCCCTGGAGAAACTTCCTTGGTGCAAGAGGGTTTTACATCACCTGGTGGACAGGTCCTAGTTACAGGATCACTTCCTGCCACACCAGGTTGATGCTCGCCTGTCACATGACCTCTCTCCTCCATGGCAACGGGGATGCTGCCAGACTGGAGGTGGGACTTCAGGACTATATCCCTGTAGGTCTCGTCTATGTACCTCTCTGTCTTTCTTATGTTTTCCAAATCTGCTACTCTAGCCTCTAGAGAACGTACTCATTCCCTGAGAGCAAAGAGCTCCTTGCACCTAGTGCACACTTAAGACCTCTCACCAAATGGGAGAAAATCATACATGTGACACTCAATGCAAAAGACTGGAAAGCCCCCATCTCATTGCTGGACTGCTGTCTGCATCTTAGTTTTAAGTTTGTGTTTAGATCTTTAAGTTCTTTACTTACTAAGGGTTGCTAATGATATTTATACTAATAAAACGGTACCTAATACGTTTAATATACCTTGTTCACCTGAAGCCTAATTAATCTCAGTTCCTTAGTGTATGACTGATTTGGGTAACGAGCTTCACCTGAAAGCACCTCCTGCCTTTTAAGATGTGTAAATACCTATAAAGCAACGATTATCCCAGGGGTGGGTGGGTGTTGGGGAGGGAGGGAAATAACACTTATTAAAAGAAGGCTGCTACACAGTACCCTGTCTTGTGCTGCTGAGGTAACTAATGTTAAAAAATGTAAGGTCATGCATTTGGGCTGCAGCAATCCAAGGGAGCAATACAGTATAGGAGGTGAAGTACTTTTGTCCACTAAAGAAGAGCGGGACCTAGGCGTGGTTGTGTCTGATGATCTTAAAGTAGCTAAACAAGTAGAAAAGGCGATGGCAAAAGCTAGAAGGATGCTTGGGTGCATACGGAGAGGAATGGCTAGCAGAAGAAAGGAGGTGATAATGCCTCTGTATAAGTCTTTGGTGCAACCTCATTTGGAGTATGGTGTGCAATTCTGGAGACCGCACCTTCAAAAGGATGTGAACAGGATGGAGTCGGTGCAGAGGGTGGCTACTAAAATGATTAGTGGGCTTCATTATAAAGCATATGAGGACAGACTTAAGGATCTTAATATGTACACCTTAGAGGAAAGGCGGGATAGAGGTGATATGATTGAGATGTTTAAATACCTCCGTGGCATAAATGTTCAGGGAGAGAGCCTCTTTCAATTGAAAGCAAGTTCTGCTATGAGGGGACATGGGATGAGGGTGAAGGAAGATAGATTCAGGAGTGATATGCGGAAATATTTCTTTACAGAAAGAGTAGTGGATCCATGTTATAGTCTCCCAGTGGAGGTGGTAGAGATGAGGACAGTAACTGAATTCAAAAAAGCATGGGACCAACACAGAGGATCTCTAAAGGTAAAAAGTGGACTGTTGTAGTTGTTGTTATGGAAGGACAGACTAGATAGGCCATGTGGTCTTTTTCTGTCATCATGTTTCTATGTTTCTATGTTTCTATATTCTGATTTGATTTAAATTATAGCTCTTTGCTGCTGCTAGGCTCTAACTTATTATGAAATTTAAACTACAAGCTCTCTGCTGGGTTCTAAATTTAACCAGAAAGCTCTCTCTGTGTTTTAAATTTAAACTAAAAGTACTTTGCTGATGCCATGCCATGACCTCCAGCAGTCTTGGGTACGTACCTCACCTCTAGGCACACCAACTGGCAGGCAGGAAAGGCAACGATAGGGGGAGGAGGGAGGAAGATAGAGGTTTAGAAACAGGAAATGTGGGAAATGCCTGATGTACATGGGTACATTATACCTACCAGGAACATTCAAAAGCAAAACAAAAGCTTTTTTACTCTCACCATTAGCTTGGCTTCTTGCCGTCTCATTGCACAGGATAGCAGGTGTTTAACAAGCACAATTATACAGCTTCAGCTTGTTCTCACTTCTCAGCATAAGTTTCCCCTCTTTAACGCAGGGAATTCAAAAAACATCTTCCTTGCTTTTCAAGGTTGCCTTGCTCTGGAGAGTTTCCTCTTAAGGTTGGCTTTCCTTCAACCCCTCTGTAGCTAAGGCTTGGTACAAAGAGCAATCCATGAATATATCTTCCTCATTCAAAGCTGCATCAGGCTCTCCTAGTTGCATTGGTTCTATCTCTTGTTCTAGCTCACTGGGCTTAGCTGACAGCCTCTCATTAGAGCTGAGAGTGTCTCCTGCAACTCTGCACTGCTCAGTATGGGACAGGCTTCTAAGGCTTGTACCTGTGCCTTGGCTTGTAGCAGCTTCTCCTCTCTCGTGTTCTGTACCTCTCTCGGGCTCTTTCCAGCACTCTCCTCTCCTGCTGTTCCTGTTCCTGTTCCCGTAGCTGCTCCAACTCTCCTTGCTCTCCTTGCTAACCTCTGTATAATCTAACCTAGGCTTAAATCTACAGGGTTCCAGCCCCACCTCTTCTCTTCCCAGGTGACGGAGATCAGCTTGCCCTCTGGCACCTGGGTAATCAGGGATCTTACTGACGTTAGCGTCTTTTACCTTGGGTCTGTATTCACTCTCCCTTACTCCACTAGGGGAACTCTGAAACCTGTTCCAGCTGGGGATTTTCTGGTTTCTAGGTGTGGTTGTGTTTTTATTTCTCTGACCTTGCAAAATAGGTCCTTTTATTAGGGTGAATTCTTTGTTTTTTTCACTTTCTCCTAACTCAGGATGAGATTACTTACCACATACCCCCCTACCCAAGATATTGCGGGCTGGCAGAGGTTGTGAGAGTTCCTCCAAACAGTCCGTAATCCTTGCTGAGACATCATTGTTTTGATGTGGTTTTCCTGCCCTATTTCCTGCGCTGGGTAGACTATCCACTGCAGATCTTACTTGCCAGGGCCTAAGCACGTTTATGTGATAAATCTGCCTGCGACCAGTATTACTTTCTACTTCATATGACACCGGGCCTACTTGTTTGGTCACTTTCCATGGCCCTTTCCACTGAACCTCAAACTTGGGAGTGGCACCTGCTATCTGTACTAGGACTTTCTTTCCCAGTGCTAACTGGCGAGGCTTGGCCTTCTGGTCGTATCGCTCCTTCTGGTGAGCTTGACTGTCCTGTAAATTCTTCTCGGCCACTTGAGAGGTCCTATTTAACTGCGTTCTTTAATCGCGTAAAAAATGAGGGACTCCCTTAGCCTCCTTTTCCGGTTCTAACCACTGCTCCCTTAATATGTCTAAGAGACCACGAGGGGCTTGACCATACATCAACTCATAGGGAGATATGCCCAGGGAAACCTGTATCCGTTCCCGGCATGCGTATAGAACGAAAGGAAGTAACGTGTCCCATTCCGACACATTCCCGGCTAAACCTCTTCTTAACATTTGTTTCAAGGTTTGATTCAGCCTTTCCACCAGGCCAATATATCTTCCTCATTCACAGCTGCATCAGGCTCTCCTAGTTGCATTGGTTCTATCACTCATTCTAGCTCACTGGGCTTAGCTGACAACCTCTCATTAGAGCTGAGAGTGTCTCCTGCAACTCTGCACTGCTCAGTATGGGACAGGCTTCTAAGGCTTGTACCTGTGCCTTGGCTTATAGCAGCTTCTCCTCTCTCGTGTTCTGTACCTCTCTCGGGCTCTTTCCAGCACTCTCCTCTCCTGCTGTTCCTGTTCCTGTTCCTGTTCCCGTGGATGCTCCAGCTCTCCTTGCTGTCCTTGCTAACCTCTGTATAATCTAACCTAGGCTTAAATCTACAGGGTTCCAGCCCCACCTCTTCTCTTCCCAGGTGACGGAGATCAGCTTTCCCTCTGGCACCTGGGTAATCAGGGAGCTTACTGACGTAAGGGTCTTTTACCTTGGATCTGTATTCACTCTCTCTTAGTCCACTAGGGGAACTCTGAAACCTGTTCCAGCTGGGGATTTTCTGGTTTCTAGGTGTGGTTGTGTTTTTATTTCTCTGACCTTGCAAAATAGGTCCTTTTATTAGGGTGAATCCTTTGGTTTTTTCACTTTCTCCTAACTCATGATGAGCTTCCTTACCACAACATGCACAAGACCAACTGTCCTCCCCTGTGTTGTGACAGGCTGGTCTCAAGCCTGTGACCTTTGATTCAGTGGCAGACATCTAGCCTACTGAATTACAATCTACATGCAGCCCAGCTGTCATTAACCTGATGCTACTCCCTATGGCTTGACTGGCCCAAAGTATCTCCTCTATGCACTGCAGCCCAGTGGATTATGCAAACTTGATTGTAAGCCTTGTCAAACCTACGAAGCATCTGAGTTGCAAAGCTACCCGGTTCCAAGAGTGTGCTGTCTTTTCCAGTTCTGGTTTTCTAAATGCAGTGAAATGCAGCATGGTGTGTATAGCCCCTGATGGAATCAGTCTCATAATGCCGCTGGATGAGATTATAAGATCCAGGACTTTGTATGTATGTATGTAATTGCCATACTTTGTTTTACCCCATACTTTGCTTTATCCCGAATTAACTATTGCTCCGTGTCACCATAATTGTTTTCCCATTCTGTCTATTGTTCTGTGTTGTCTTGACTAGATTGTAAGCTCTGACAAGCAGGGACTTTTTGCTTAAATTCTTGTACAGCGCTGTGTGCGTAGCGCTATATAAATGCTAAATAGTAGTAGTAGTAGTAGTAGGACTGACTTCAAATCTCACACATCAAACAGGAGAAACTGGCAGCAGTGGAACCAATTGTTGGGAAATATGTCACAGATATCTCATGTTGCCTTACACATGTGCCACATATGCTGTGACCTCAGGTCCAAGTGAGGGCTCAGAAACAGTGGCCAAGTGTAAGTACTATCACATTTGTTCCATATGTTATTCATGCAATGGATCTGCATACTGCATAGGGAAAGTTTCAAATACTATACATTGACATGGGGGCACCGGATATGTTACATAGGAACATAACAACTAGCAATCCAGGGAACAAGTATCCAAAGATCAAAGCTGTAGTCTCTAGAAGATGACCAGATAGTGGTACCATGGCAAACATTAGGAATAACAGCACATAAACGGGGGAGCATCATCAGATGTATTAGCCAGCAAGCCATGACAAACCTCTGTAGGGATGTTGGCATGCTTCCTACATAGCAAGGTTTGAGATCAGCCTCTGCCAATCAGAACAGTAATGCTAATCATTTCCAGGTGCCCAGCTTTTTACAACTATGGTTTTTAAGGTGGATGTTGCATGCTAGCAATAGTCCTGATATGGACAGACCCCACTTGCAGCTATATGAACCCACAATAAGCAATAAATCACAAATCTGAAGATGACACAGGAAACAATACAGACCTAAGTCTTTTTTGGGGCTAGCAAGCCCCAGTCTGCACAGATGGTGGCATGCCTGTGCACTATAGAGGTTGTATGGAGGGAGAGGCCTCTATATAGGGAGAACAGTGGTGAACAAAGAGGGGGTAGCCTACAGTCTGCAGCAGATATGATGCTGCCTTATAGATAATGGTCACTAAGGGAGGGGCAATGCAAGGCCTACAGGGGGATAGGAGAGCATCACCCCGGTGTGGCAGGAAGTGATCCTGTAACTAGGACCTGTCCTCCAGGTGATGTAAAACACTCTCGCACTGAGTAAGTTTCTCCAGGGCCATGTGCCATGAGGGAAGGGTTAGGACAGCCATTATAGTTGGTGATTCGATCATTAGGCATGAAGATAGCTGAGTGGCTGGTGGAGGTGAGGATCGCCTGGTAACATGCCTGCCTGGTGCAAAGGTAGCGGACCTCATGCGCCACCTAGATAAGGTCTTAGATAGTGCTGGGGAGGAGTCTGCTGTCCTAGTACCTGTCGGTACCAATGACATAGGAAAATGTGGTAGGGAGGTTCTGGGGGCTAAATTCAGGCTTTTAGGTAGGAAGTTAAAACCCAGAAATTCCAGGGTAGCGTTCGCCGAAATGCTTCCGATTCCATGCGCAGGACCCAAAAGGCAAGCAGAGCACCAGAGTCTCAAAGCGTGGATGACACGATGGTACAAGGATGAGGGTTTTGGACTTGTTAGGAAATGGGGAACATTCTGGGGAAAAAAAAGGAGCTCTTCCAAAGGGATGGGCTTCACCTTAACTGGGATGGAACCAGGCTGCTGGCATTAACCTTTAAAAAGGAAATAGAGCAGCTTTTAAACAAGATAATAGGGGAAAGCCGACAGTCGCCCAAGAGCACATGGTTCAGAAGAAGGTATCCTTGAAGGATACTATCAAAAGCAGAGAAGTTACAAAAAAGAGTAAAGTAGCCCAAATGCCCTTGAGATGGTGCAGACAGAGCTTAAAGATTCCAAATTACCCATGCCTACCAATAGTCAGATTAATATGAATAATATACAGTCTCTAAAATGCTTGTATGCAAATGCTAGAAGTCTAAAAAACTAAGATGGGAGAGTTAGAATATATAGAAGGAGGAAAACCAGTGGGACACTGTGATACCTTGGTACAAACTATATCGTAATGATAGAACTGCTCAAATTGGTGGAGGGGTTGTGCTCTATGTTAGAGAGGGCATTGAGTCAGAAAAGATTAAAGTTTTGCAGGAAACAAAATTTATTGTAGAATCTCTATGGATTGAAATTCCATGTAAGAAGGGGAAGGTGATGACAGTGGGGGTGTACTATAGACCGCATGGCCAGAATGAACAAATGGATGATAAAATGCTCAAAGAAATAAAGGAAGCTAACAAACGTTACAGCACAGTTATAATAATGGGTGATTTCAATTACCCCGGTATCGACTGGGTCAGTGTCATGGCAAGACATGCTAGGGAGATAAAGTTCTTAGATGAAATAAATAGCTGCTTCTTGGAGCAGCTGGTTCATGAACCGACCAGAGTGGAAGCCATATTGGACCTAGTTCTTAGTGGAACACCAGTTCTGGTGCAAGAGATAAGGGTGTTGAGGCAACTTGGCAATAGTGATCATAGCATGATTGCGTTTGATTTAATTAGTAGAGGAGGGATGGTAAGGAAATCCACAGTACAACCTTTTAACTTTTGAAAGGGAGACTATGATAAAATGAGAAAAATAGTTAAGAAAAAACTAAAAGCAGCAGTTGCAAAGGTTAAAGACTTACATCAAGCGTGGGTGTTGTTTAAAAATACTATCTTGGAAGCCTAGACCAACTGTATTGCACATATTAAGAAAAGTGGAAGGAAGTCCAAAAAACTGCCAGCATGGTTTAAAGGTGAGGTCAGAGAGGCTGTTGTTGCCAAAAAAAGCATCTTTCAAGAGATGGAAAAAAGAGCCAAACAATGAAAACTGGAAACAGCACAAGCACTGGCAAGTTAAATGCAAAGCATTGATAAGGCAGGCAAAAAGAGAATTTGAGAAGAAGCTTGCAATGGAAGCAAAAACGCGTAATAAAGACTTTTCAAGTACATTCGTAGCAAAAAACCTGTGAGAGAGTCAATTGGATCGTTAGATAATAGAGGGGTAAAAGGGATAGTAGGAGGGCACAAGGCTATAGCGGAGAGACTAAATAAATTCTTTGCTTCGGTCTTTACTGAGGAAGATGTAGGGATGTTACCCATGACTGAAGTGGTATTTATAGGTGATACTGCAGAGGAATTGAAAGAAATATTGCTACACCGGGAAGATGTATTACAACTATTTGATAAATTGAAGAGTAGCAAATCACCTGGAATGTGTGGTATACATCCAAGGGTGTTGAAAGAACTGAAATTTGAGATTGCAGACCTGCTATTAGTAATCTGTGAACTTTAATTAAAATCATCTGTAATACCTGAAGACTGGAGGATCGCCAATGTAACGCCAATTTTTAAAAAGGGTTCCAGGGGTGATCCGGGAAACTACAGACCAGAGAGCCTTACCTCAGTATCGGGAAAAATGGTGGAAACCATCATAAAGAACAAAATTACTCAGCATGTAGATAGTTATGGCCTAATGGGAGACAGACAACATGGCTTTAGAAAAGGAAGATCTTGTCTTATTAAATCTGCTATGTTTTTTTGAAGGTGTGAATAAGCAGGTGGACAAAGTTGAGTCAGTTGATATAGTTTATCTGGACTTTCAGAAAGCCTTTGACAAGGTCCCTCATCAGAGACTTTTGGCAAAACTAAAGAGTCATGGGATAGGAGTCAGTGTACTATTGTGGATCAGGAACTGGTTAAAAGATAGAAAGCAGAGGGTAGAGCTAAATGACCAATTTTCCCAATGGAAAAAGGTGAATAGTGGAGTACCCCAAGGATCTGTGCTTGGTCCGCTACTTTTTGACATATTCATAAATGACCTGGAAAAAGGAATAACGAATGAGGTTATCAAATTTGCAGATGACACAAAACTATTTAAAGTTGTTAAAACCCAAGCGGATTGTGGAAAATTGCAAGAGGATTTTGATTAATTGGAAGACTGGGCATCCAAATGGCAGATGAAATTTAATGTGGACAAGTGCAAAGTTATGCACCTAGGAAAGAACAACCCAAACTATGGTTACACAATGCAAGGTTCCACATTGGGAACCACCACCCAGGAAAAAGATTTAGGCGCCATCGTGGATAACATGTTAATACCCTCCACCCAATGTGCAGCGGCAGCCAAGAGAGCAAATAGAATGCTAGGCATCATAAGGAAAGGAACGGAAAATAAAACAAAGGACATTATAATGCCTCTGTATCATTCCATGGTGCGACTGCACCTTGAATATTGTGTGCAATTCTGGTTGCCTTATCCTAAAAAGGATATAGCGTTATTAGAATAGGTACAGAGAAGAGCCACCAAAATGGTAAATGGGATGGAAGACTGCTCCTATGAGGAGAGGCTAAAAAGGTTAGGGCTCTTCAACCTGGGAAAAGAGACGGCTGAGGGGAGATATGATAGAGGTCTATAAATTAATGAATGGAGTGGAACTGGTAAACGTAGACCGATTGTTTACGTTATCAGAATATAGAAAGACTATGGTACATGCAATGAAGCTATAGGGTAAACTGTTTATGACAAATAAGAGAAAATATTTTTTCACTCAATGTATAATCAAACTCTGGAATTTGTTACCGGAGGATGTAGTAAAGGCTGTTAGTGTATTTGTGTTTAAAAAAGGTTTGGACAAGTTCCTGGAGGAAAGGTCCATAAACTATTATTAAAAAGGGACCCAGGATATCAGTGCTTGATCCATTACAAGCATTGTGGAACCTGTGGGGCTTGTTTACAAAGCCGCGGTAGTGGTTCGCGATCGCGATCGCAGCCGCGGCCCCATTGAAATCAATGGGGCCGCGGCTCCGATTACGATCGCAAACCGCTACCGCGGCTTTGTAAACAAGCCCCTGTGTCTTTTGGGGAAACTGCTAGGTACATATGACCTAGATTGGCCACTTTTGGAAACAGGATACTGGGTTTGATGGACCTTGGTCTGGCCCGGTATGGCATATCTTATGTTCTTTTGTTCTTATGATAGACCACCAGGGTTTGCCCCTGAGTGGGCAGCAAGGTGCAGGCACACTAGGAAGACCATATAACCCATAGGTCCTCTCAAGCCACAGCCCTGCTTATTCACAGAACCCACAGAATTGCCTCATGTTTGGGCCTGTCCCAGCCACACACATTGAATAAGTGTCCCTGCTTAGGCTGGAAATATCAGTCCAAATTTACTCCAGTGCCACCCTTCCTCCTGTGGCCTATGGACAGCTGGGCACAAGCTACAGCATATATGACTAACATGTGGTGGGAAACAGCTATATGTATGTATTCCAAGTCACCCTGCATGCCACCATCATAGTAACATGGTAACATAGTATATGACAGCAGATAAAGACCAGTATGGTTCATTGAGTCTGCCCAGTAAGTTGGCTAGAGTGGTTGTAACTGTAGCTCCATGCAGTTCACTCCCCTCTATGCTACTGCTACTACTACTACAGTACTAATCATTTGTATAGCGCTACAAGGCATATGCAGCACTGTACATATAGATGTAGGACACAGTCCCTGCTCATCAGAGTTTACAATCTAATCAAGACAAAACGCATTGGAGGTCATTCTGAAAGGTGGGTTGTGGTGCTACACTTCCCACTGGAACGTGCAGCTGCACAGCCGCCTGTATCCTATTCCCCCACCGGCTCTCCCTATACATCCTGTGCATCAGGACGGGGAGATCTGGTGAGGGGTGGGAGGTGGCAGGATTGGTCCTACCAGGCCTGTTGGGACGTGCTGCTCATACCATCTTAGAGGTAGTATAAAGCAGCACAATCAGGAGGATTGGGGCAGGTGGTCGAGTGCAGAAATGTCCCTGCCGCCCGATTCAGGCCATGATAGGCCAGCCATGGGTCAGATGGTGGAGATTTGGGTATCTGAAACCACAGATGTCTGGGGTGCCTCTGAGGAGGATGTCCCCATAGGCAGAAGGGGCACGTTGGGTCATCCTCGGGCCCGATTCTGGCTCCTGTGGGAACATTTGGTTCCCGCAGACCAGAATTGGGTCCAAACATCCCCATCTTTGTCAGGGACGTCCAGATGGTCCGGACATCCCCTTCCTGGAATCAGGAAGTGAAACTGTGGTCTAGAGTATGGTAAGATACACATAAGTAGTGGACAAGAGAGTGAGGAGCATCAGGATCCAAAAGCAGCTTTAAAAGGGTGGGTTTTTAGCTGGATTTGAAAAGGTCTAGAGAAGGGGCCTGATGCACAGACTCAGGTAGTTTGTTCCAGGCATATCGAGCAGCAAGATGGAATGAACAAAGTCTGGAGTTGGCAGTAACAGAGAAGGGCACAGATAAAAGGGATCTGCCTGTGTTTAGGGTTATTCTCCATGCAGGTCAGCCCTCATCTATTGAAGTATAAAAGATATTTAAGTTTATTTTGATTTCATCCTCTTATTATAAAGAGATCCACTGTGTCTGTCCCATGCCATTTTTAATTCCATCACTGTATTTGCCCCCACCACTTCCATTAGGAGGGCATTCCAAGCATCACAACCTTTTCAATAAAAAAGTATTTCTTGATGTTGCTTTTAAGTTTACCACCTTCCAGCTTCATTGTATGGCCTCTAGTTTTACAGTTTCCTCTTATTTGAAAAAGGTTTGTTCATTGATACCCTTTAAAGTATTTAAAAGTCTGCATCATATCTCCCCTGTCTCACCTCTCCTCTAGGGTATACATATTAGGTCTTCAAGTCCCTTCTCATACATCTTCTAGCACAGGCTTCAAATCATTTTGGTCATCTTCTTCTGAACCATTTCAAGTATTTTTATATCCTTTGTGAGATACAACCTCCAAAGCTGAACAGAATACGCCAAGTGAGGCCTCACCATTGACTTGTACAGAGGCATTAGTACCTCCTCCTTTCTGCTTGTTATTCCTCCCTGCATGTAGCCCAGCATCCTTCTGGTTTTGGCTACCACCTTGTCGCATTGCTTCTCCAACTTGAGATCCTCAGACACTAGAACTCCAAGTCCCACTCCTGGTCTGTAAATATCAATTTTTCTCCTCCATTCACATAAGATTCCTTTGGATTTCTGCATCCAAAGTGCATGACTCTGCACTTCTTCACATTAAATCTTAACGACCAAGCATTAGACCATTCTTCCAGTGTTTTTAGATCTTTCTTCCTATTGTCCACTCCCTCAGAAGTGTCTACTCTATTGCAAAATTTTGCATCATTTGCAAAAAGGGAGGTGAGGTGAGCAGGAGAGCAAGTACCTCCCCGATTACCACCACGAGGCCAATCAGGCGCTCCATCAGGGGATTTAAATAAACAGAGCGCTTCCAGACACACGCCTGAAGGCTTCTCCAGAGGGCCCTTTGGCATGGCCCTTAGGCGGGACCGTCAACAGCACAGAGGAACACTGGGAAGTCATACAACTAGCCATATAAACATACCATGAACAAAGCGACCTGGCAAAATACAGAAGAACCTGAATCCACTACATTTAACTATTCTCTGGTGAGCAAGCAACCACATAGCCAACCATGATACTCCACATGCTCTTACTCTACATTGTGATTCTGCTCACTCTGCTCGTCCTGCAAACAACCACACAGGTGCTTGCACAGCAACAGCATTCCAGTCCTCAACAGGCCAAAGCCTCTGCACCTAAGCCCTTGCCTTAAAGTACAGTACTCAAAATCAACACACAGGCTTCTACAAATCAATACCACTCTATATACAACTTACTGACACTGACATTATGTGCATCTCAGAAAGTTGGATCTCAAGCTCTGAAAACATACTCATCAACCAATTGCTTTCACCTTATTCCAAGCTTTTTAACCACCCCAGAAGAGGTGGAGGGGTTCTAATACTTGCAAAAAAACATCCAAACTTCACCATGGTCAACTCACAATCCCTATAAACATTAGACTTCCTCACCATCTCCAATTGTGAACACACTATATGCTTAACATACAGAAAACTCTCCACCAACACCGATGAACTCTCAGTTCTACTAGATGAGGTATGCACACACACATCACCCAACAAACAGTTCTTCTTCATCAGTGACTTTAACCTCCCATCCATATCAACAAAGCAAGCCAGTACATTCATGAACGCCATGGAAACATTTTAACAAAGCCAGATAATTGACACACCCACTCAGTCAGAAGGCACACTCCTTTATCTCATATTTGTACCAAACATATTACAAAGAGCTGATCTAAACATCCAAATCGACCCAGTGCATTGGTCAGACCATGCTACGATCTCACTCATACTTCCAAACATTATCCACCTGCCAAACCTCCCCCAACAACAACAACACAGATGGTTATTCAAAGCATTTAACCCACAATCTTTCCTCGATAATGTCTCTTCGCTTATAGAAAATGATATACCCGGGGAGACAGAGCCATCAGCGGGTTAAGATGGCCGTTTAATTGTCATCCTCCGCTGAATCCTGACTAAATCCTGTCCTCTCAGGCAGAATTGCAAACTTTTCTCCCTCTCTTCGTCCTAACGAGAAGCGTTGAGATGGTGACGAGTAAACCCATAAGATTGGATTATGGAGCAGCAGCGAATACAGGGGCAAAGAGAGCTAAACCCGACCCTCCCTCTCCACAAAAGATGGCAAGCCAGTGTGATAACGTGGACGGAATGCAGGAAGTCTTAATGGAAATCAGGCCCGTGAGGGAGATGGTGTCTGCTAAAGGGGAAACCCTAAATGGAGTCCAAGCAGACATAAGAACATAATAACATAAGATATGCCATACTGGGTAAAACCAAGGTCCATCAAGCCCAGTATCCTGTTTCCAACAGTGGCCAATCTAGGTCATACGTACCTAGCAGTTTCCCCAAAAGACACAGATTCTACTGGGTCAAGCATTGATATCCTGGGTCCCTTCTTAATAATGGTTTATGGACCTTTCCTCCAGGAACTTGTCCAAACCTTTTTTAAACCCAGCTACACTAACAGCCTTTACTATATCCTCCGGTAACATATTCCAGAGTTTGATTACACGTTGAGTGAAAAAATATTTTCTTTTATTAGTCTTACATAGTTTACCCTGTAGCTTCATTGCATGTCCCCTAGTCTTTCTATATTCTGATAAGGTAAACAATCAATCTACGTTTACCTGTTCCACTCCGTTCATTAATTTATAGACTTCTATCATATCTCCCCTCAGCCGTCTTTTTTCCAGGTTAAAGAGCCCTAACCTTTTTAGCCTTTCTTCATAGGAGTATCCTTCCATCCCCTTTACCATTTTGGTGGCTCTTCTCTGAACCTTTTCTAAAATCGCTATATCCTTTTTAAGATACGGCGACCAGAATTGCACATAATTTTCAAGGTGCAGTCTCATCATGGAACGATATAGAGGCATTATAATATTTTTTGTTTTATTTTCCATTCCTTATCATACCTAGCATTCTATTTGCTCTCTTGGCCGCTGCTGCACACTGGGCCGAAGGTTTTAACATGGTATCCACAATGATGCCTAAATCTTTTTCCTGGGTGGTGGTTCCTAATGTGGAACCTTGCATCATGTAACCATAGTTTGGGTTGTTCTTCCCTAGGTTCATAACCTTGCACTTGTCCACCTTAAATTTCATCTGCCATTTTGATGCCCAGTCATCCAATTTATCAAGATCCTCTTGCAATTTTCCACAATCCTCTTGGGTTTTAACAACTTTAAATAGTTTTGTGTCATCTGCAAATTTGATAACCTCACTCGTTATTCCCTTTAACAGGTCATTTATGAATATGTCAAAAAGCAGCGGACCCAGCTCAGATCCCTGGGGTACACCACTATTCACCTTTCTCCATTGGGAAAATTGGCCATTTAGCCCTACCCTCTGCTTTCTATCTTTTAACCAGTTCCTGATCCACAATAGTACACTGCCTCCTATCCCATGACTCTTTAGTTTTGCCAAAAGTCTCTGATGAGGGACCTTGTCAAAGGCTTTCTGAAAGTCCAGATACACAATATCAACCGACTCACCTTTGTCCACCTGATTATTCACTCCTTCAAAAATCATAACAGATTAGTAAGACAAGATCTTCCTTGTCTAAAGCCATGTTGGCTGTCTTCCATTAGACCATGACTATCTACATGCTGAGTAATTTTGTTCTTTATGATGGTTTCTACCATTTTTCCCGGTACTGATGTCAGGCTCACCGGTCTGTAGTTTCCCAGATCACCCCTGGAACCCTTTTTAAAAATTGTCGTTACATTGGCGATCCTCCAATCTTCAGGTATTAGGGATGATTTTAATGATAGTTCACAGATTACTAATAGCAGGTCTGCAATCTCACATTTCAGTTCTTTCAACACCCTTGGATGTATTCCATCCAGCGCAGGTGATTTGCTATTCTTCAGTTTATCTAATAGTTGTAATACATCTTCCCGATGTATCGATATCACAGGTACACTAAAAAAAATTTTTTTAAACTGCCTCTAATGTTTCGATTGATTTTTACGTTTTTTGGTGCGCTGAATCCAAATCTGGTAACCAATTTGCTCCATCACGTACAGATTTTTTGCTACATTGGGTTAGCAGTTTGAGGTGAACGTTTCAGATTGAGTGCGATCGAGATAAAGGTTTCTTGGATGAATTCTTTATACTAATTGTTTAGTAGTTATTCAAATAAGAATAAAGAAAATTGTAACAAGGCAGCACATAAGAATAGAGTAATGTCAACAAAACACACTGTGATGGTAGCAAAATTGTCTGCACTTAAAACAGCCACATACATGTGCACAAACATTGAGCATATAAGAGCGAGGTTAGACACAAAGCAAAGCAAAGAAATGTGCAAAAAATGTTGTACAGGTATGTATGTAAGAATAGAAAACGCAAACCGCACCATTGCAATACATGAAGACAAACACCCGATGGTGTGAAAATAAAATTCTAATAAATGAGATCCGACACTGTGGTAATAACTAGCAAATTTTTATTTCAAAGTTTAGTAAAAACACAATATTTGTCAACACAGTTTAGATTTTAAAGTCATTCTTGGGTCAATCAATCTCCTGGTGGGCCCGTTTCTTCTTCCCCCGAATGCTTCTCTTGGTGCGCTGCTTGGCGTATTTTTCATCTGGGGTTGCCCGCAGCAGCAACCAGCAGAAATCAGCCATCATAGTGGTGTTCCATCTTCCTTGGTACCTTCTCTCTGCGTCCTTGATGTCCTGGTGAAACCTTTCACCTTGTTCTTCACTGTACGCCCCCAAGTTTTCGGGAAAGTAGTTCACATGGGAGTGCAAGAAATGGACTTTCAGGCTCATGTTACAGCCTTGTTCTTTGAAGGCATTGAGCATCCTGGCAACAATATCCTTATAGTTCTCATCCCGCCTGTTCCCCAAGAATTTGAGAACAACATCCTTGAAGGAATCCCAGGCTTCTTTTTCCTTCTCAGACATCGTTTCAGCGAATGCTCCATCTGAAATGAGTTTCCTTATATCAGGGCCAACAAACACTCCTTCCTTTAGCTTTGCTTCAGAAAGTCGGGGGAACTTTGAGCAAAGGTACCGAAAGCACTCACCATCTTTTGGAAGGGACTTGATGAATTGCTTAATGAGACCCAACTTAATGTGGAGAGGTGGTAATAGAATTTTATCATGAGGTACCAAGCTCTCATGAAGAACATTTTTCTCACCGGGTCTCAAATACTCCCGAATTGGCCAGTCTTTTTTCCCCCAGTGTAGGTCGCGGGTCCGGCTATCCCACAAGCAAAGGAAGCAGGGATATTTGGTGAAACCGGATTGCTGCCCTAATAGCATGGATAGAATTTTAAAGTCTCCACAAATCATCCACTTATGCTCATCATAACGAATCTTCTGAAGAATCAGGGCCAAATTCTTGTATTTTTCTTGGAGAATAACAGAGTGAGCAATAGGAACTGAAGCGAATGTGTTGCCATTATGAAGAAGAACACCTTTTATGCTGTCTTTTGACGAATCAATGAACAGCCGCCATTCAGCAGGATCATACTTGAGTTTAAACTTTTCCATCACTCCGTATATATCGTTGCAAAATACCAAATCTTCCTCTTTGCTGAAATACTTCAAAAATTGTGTCTCGCGGTTGCGGTACCAATAAAAAGTTGTTCCTGGTGACAATAGATTTTTCTGTTTAAGCCGAGAACCTAGCAATTGGGCAGCATCTTTTGGGAGTCCTAAATCCCGGACTAAATCATTCAATTCAGCTTGAGAGAAAAGTTCAGGTTTCGGATCTGATTCAGTTTCAAACTCGGAAGTACTGGACTCATCGGGAAAAGCCATCTGATGAGTCTCATCATGATCAGAACCGTCCACACAAATATGATCCAAAGATTTTGGTGGTTCAGGCACAGGTACTTCGTTGCTATGAGGCATAGGCCTAATTGCTGAGGGAAGGTTGGGATAACTTATTACGTTCTTATTTTTTAAGTTGTATCCCTTCACAATGCAAGAGCAAAAATAGCAGTCACTGCTGTGGTCTCTTTGTTCACGCCACATCATAGGTATTCCGAAACGAAATGCTTGTTTTTTATCTTTCATCCATAAGCGTAGATCTTCCTCACATGTCTTGCACACTTTGTGAGGAGCCCACGGTTTGTCTTGATTGCCTAACTTCAAACCGAAATAGGCAAAATATACTTTTTTAATAAATGCAGAAATGTTCCTCTGCCGCTTTTTCACGGTATATTCCCCACAAATAAAACAAAAACTGTCCGGAGAGTTGACGCAACCTCTGGCTCTGTGAGCCATCACAAATACACAGCACTGCAAACTACAACTGTAGTGAACCACTTTGGAATAAAGCTGGATTACGACTGAGCAAACAAAAGGTAATAATGAACTTGCAAGAAACTGAAATTTGACAGGAACGTTCATGTCGCAACCACCGTGTTTGAGCGAGCGAACGAGGCGAGGTGAACAGGAAAGAGCATGCGCCAGCGCGAGTACTGGATTTAGCCCCCCGCCTCCCAATTGTCCTGTTAATGTATAAAATGAATACAAAACACTCTAAAATATCATGAGGGAGTGTTTCTAGTTAGTTAACCATTACAACCTCTATTTTGGGCCAAGAAAATAAACTGCAGTCGGCTAAAAAGAAATTATGTGAACATTCCTTATATGGGTAAGAAATCTAATTTTGCAAGAAAACGTGACGTGATGGAACATTTTGGCTATTTTTCCTGGATTCAGCACCCCAAAATCTATAGGAATCAGTTGCAAAACTGGAGGCAGTTTTTTGGTAGTGTACCTGTGTATTTATTTCCTCCGCACCTTTAAATACCACTTCAGTAATGGGTAACATCCCTACATCTTCCTCAGAAAAGACCAAAGCAAAGAATTCATTCAGTTTCTCCACTATCACCTTGTCGCCTCTTAGTGCCCCTTTAACCCCTCTATCATCTAATGGACCAACTGACTCTCTCACAGGTTTTTTGCTACGAATGTACTTGAAAAGGTCTTTACTTCGCGTTTTTGCTTCCGCAGCTAGCTTCTTCTCAAATTCTCCCTCTGCCTGCCTTATCAATGCCTTGCATTTGACTTGCCAGTGCTTGTGCTGTTTCCAGGTTTCGTCGTTTGGCTCTTTTTTCCATTTCCTGAAAGATGCATTTTTGGCAACAACATCCTCTCTGACCTCACCTTTAAACCATGCTGGCAGTTTTTTGGACTTCCTTCCACTTTTCTTAAAGTGTGGAATACAGCTGGTCTGTGATTCCAAGATAGTATTTTTCAAAAACAGCCAAGCCTGATGTACGTCTTTAACCTTTGCAACTGCTCCTTTTAGTTTTTTCTTAACTGTTTTCCTCATTTTATCATAGTCTCCCTTTCGAAAGTTAAAAGGTAGTACTGTGGATTTCCTTACTATGCCTCCTCCACTAATTAAATCAAAGGCGATCATGCTATGATCACTATTGCCAAGTGGCCCCAACAAGCTTATCTCTTGCACTAGATCTGGTGTTCCACTAAGGACTAGGTCTAATATGACTTCCCCTCTGGTCGGTTCATGAATCAGCTGCTTGAAGAAGCAGTCATTTATTTCATCTAGGAACTTTATCTCCCTAGCATGTCCTGACATGACACTGACCCAGTCGATACCGGGGTAGTTGAAATCACCCATCATTATTACTGCGCTGTAACGTTTGTTAGCTTCCTTGATTTCTTTGAGCATTTCATCATCCATTTGGTCATTCTGGCCAGGCGCTCGATAGTATACCCCCACTGCCATTGCCTTCCCCCTTTTACATGGAATTTCAATCCATATAGATTCTACAGCAGATTTTGTTTCCTGCAAAACTTTAATCCTTTCTGACTCAATGCCCTCTCTAACATAGAGAGCAACCCCTCCACCAATTTGATCAGCTCTATCATTTCGATATAGTTTGTACCCCGGTATCACAGTGTCCCACTGGTTGTCCTCCTTCCACCATGTCTCTGATATTCCAATCATATCTAACCTTTCATTTAGTGCTATATATTCTAACTCTCCCATCTTATTTTTTAGACTTCTAGCATTTGCATACAAGCATTTAAGAGAATGTATTTTATTCATATTAATTTGGCTATTGTTAGACATGGGTAATTTGGGATCTTTAAGCTCTGTCTTCTCCATAGTTGAGGGCATTTGGGCTACTTTACTCTTTTGTGGAACCTCTCTGCTTTTGGTAGTATCCTTCAAAGATACATTCTTCCGAACCATCCGCTTTTGGGCGACTGTCGGCTTTCCCCTAATATCTAGTTTAAAAGCTGCTCTATCTCCTTTTTAAAGGTTAATGCCAGCAGCCTGGTTCCATCCCGGTTAAGGTGAAACCCATCCCTTCGGAAGAGCCCCTCCTTTCCCCAGAATGTTCCCCAGTTCCTAGCAAATTCAAAACCCTCATCTTTGCACCATTGTCTCATCCACACATTGAGACTCCGGAGCTCTGCTTGTCTTTTGGGTCCTGCGCATGGAACAGGAAGCATTTCTGAGAATGCTACCCTGGAAGTTCTGGATTTCAACTTCCTACCTAAAAGCCTAAATTTAGCCTCCAGTACCTCCCTACCACATTTTCCTATGTCATTGGTACCGACATGTACCAAGGCAGCAGACTCCTCCCCAGCACTATCTAAGACCTTATCAAGGTTGCGCGTGAGGTCCGCTACCTTCGCACCAGGCAGGCATGTTACCAGGCGATCCTCACGTCCACCAGCCACCCAGCTATCTACATGCCTAATGATCAAATCTCCAACTATAACGGCTGTCCTAACCCTTCCCTCATGGGCACATGGCCCTGGAGAAACATCCTCGGTGCGAGAGGGTTTTACATCACCTGGAGGACAGGTCCTAGTTACAGGATCACTTCCTGCCACACCAGGGTGATGCTCTCCTGTCACGTGACCTCTCTCCTCCATGGCAACAGGGATGCTGCCAGACTGGAGGTGGGACTTCAGGACTATATCCCTGTAGGTCTCGTCTATGTACCTCTCTGTCTGTCATATGCTTTCCAAGTCTGCTACTTTAGCCTCTAGAGAACGGACTTGTTCCCTGAGAGCAAAGAGCTCCTTGCACCTAGTGCACACGTAAGACCTCTCACCAACTGGGAGAAAATCATACATGTGACACTCAATGCAAAAGACTGGAAAGCCCCCATCCCGCTGCTGGACTGCTGTCTACATCTTAGTTTTAAGTTTGTGTTTAGATCTAAGTTCTTTACTTACTAAGGGTTGCTATGGATATTTATACTAATAAAACTGTACCTAATACGTGTAATATACCTTGTTCACCTGAAGCTTAACTAATCTCAGGTCCTTAGTGCATGACTGATTTTGGTAATGAGCTTCACCTGAGAGCACCTCCTGTCTTTTAAGATGTGTAAGTACCTATAAAGCTACGATTATCCCAGGGGTGGGTGGGTGTGCGGAGGGAGGGAGGGAAATAACACTTATTAAAAGAGGGCTGCTACACAGTACCCTGTCTTGTGCTGCTGAGGTAAGCTATATTCTGATTTGATTTAAATTATAGATCTTAGCTGCTGCTAGGCTCTATCTTCTTATGAAATTTAAACTACAAGCTCTCTGCTGGGTATGAAATGTAACCAGAAAGCTCTCCTCTGTGTTTTAAATTTAAACTTAAACTGCTGCTACTAGGCCCTGACTGATTTAACAAAAAATAGTGGGTTCACAGATTAATTAGCTTTAATACAAAGAATTCCTTTTAGAAAATTACCAGAAGTATATACTCACAGTTGCAGATCCCTCTCCAGAAGTAACAGTCCCTTTTTCTAGTCCTTCAAGACAGCTAAAGTTGATGGGAATTGCAGGAATCATCGTAGCGATATGTTTAATATGGTCTTCCTCTATTATGAACATCCTGTTCCATGAAGCCACTTAAGTTCGTGTCTCTGAACGTTAAAGGTATAAATATCCCGATAAAAAGAAAAAAGATTTTGGTGTATTGTAAAAACGAAAGGGCTGATGTGGTTCTCCTCCAAGAAACCCACTTGTCAACTGTGGAGTTGAGGAAACTGGGCTTAGGGAAATATATTTTAGTAGGATATTCCTCTGCACAGAAAAACAAAAATGGGGTTGCTATTTTAGTAAACAGAGTACTGGCTCCAATGATCATGCAGGTTAGGGCGGATATGGAGGGGAGGTGGACTAAAGTCCTTTTGCAGATAGGCAATTGCGGATTGGCCACTATAAATGTTTATGGTCCCAATAGCGATGATGTTATGTTTTTCTGAGGCTTAGCAGAAGAAGTACATGAATGGGCCTCATACGGTTTGGTCCGCGGTGGAGACTTTAATTTAATGCTGGACACATTGCTAGATCGTCAACCCTATAGGTCTCAAAAGCAACTCAGGGTGGCCACAGTCCTCCTCTCTATCATCAAGTTTTATGATCTCTCAGATATATGGAGGCTGAGGCATCCAACTGATACACAGTACACTTTTTACTCTTTATCCCACAGGTCTCACTCGCGCATTGATTTCTTTCTTGTTTCGAAATCCCTAGTTGCCTCTGTCTCGGAAGCTGAAATTTGTGGAATGCATATTTCAGACCATGCTGCGATATCCCTTTCCCTAATAGACGATGATAACTCTCAGCTCAAGACAACATGTTTTTTTTCTGAGGGAGTTGTTACAAGACCCAGCCTTTTGCGAGGCAATTAAACATGCAATCAAGGGCTATTTTGAAACAAATCTCCCTGAGGACACGCCCGGCTTGGTGGGAGGCATTTAAAGCATTTATTCGGGCTGAATGTACTAGTTATAAAATCAAACTGGATCGCCTGAGGAAAGGTTTATTATTTATTTATTTTATTTATTTATTTGCAAATCTTTTATATACCACCAATTCCAAAGATCATTGGCGGTTTACATCGAACAGCGCCAAAATAAGGCCAAAATTACATAGAACAATTTTGTCTAAATATAGTCAAAGTCAAAATTACATGGAACAATTGCAGTTAAATAGAATTACATAAAATAACAAATATTTTGTAACTATATATAGAATATATATGGAACTATGTACAGCTATATACAGAATAAGATAAAATATAAATTTAAAACTATTAATATTTTACAAAAATGCATTTTGATGTATCAGATTAAGGTACAGTTATAGGTAATGATAGTAGTATGTGAATAAATTATTAACAGAGTTGGAGTCCCAAATACAAGCAGGAGAGAGAGTACTGAGAGCTAGGTCTGACCCTTGTGTTCTAATTTGTTTGCAGAGATTAACGTATCAATATAACAACATCGTGAGTACTGAGGCAGAGCGTTTGTTTCAAGTGCATCAAGGAAGGTATTACCGAGAGAGTAATAGAGCAGGATGCCTTCTGGCGTGCACACTCAGGCCCTGACCTCCCAGTAATAAAATAGAAGCCATCCGGGATGAAAGATTGGGGCTGCTCACAAAGGATAGTAGGATTGTGGAAGCATTTCAAGCATTTCACACAGTTTTATACTCCTTTGAAGCAGACGCTAATCCCACAGCCTTTCAGGAGCTGTTGAGCCAACTGCCTCACCCTTCGTTATCTCCTACTCAGATCGAAGGGCTCGAGAATCCATTTTCGATTGGAGAGATAAGAGACTCCTCTGCATGGCATGAATGGGGGTAAGGCAGCGGGGCCGGATGGGATCCCAGTAGAATTCTACCAAATGTTTGCTGAGGACCTTGTCCCCCATCTTCTACTGTACTTTCAGACACTCTCTACCCAAGCCCCTGTGATAGGCTCTTTTAGTGAAACGATAATTGTGGTTTTGGAAAAAGCTGGGACGGACCCACAAAGAGTGGAGAACTATTGGCCAATATCCTTATTAAATGCTGCTTACAAAATTTTTATCTCTATTCTTGCACATAGATAGGCAAAGGTTATCCCTCACATAATCCATCCTGATCAGTGCGGCTTTATAGCAGGGCGATCCATGGCCGATAACGCTCATCTTTTTCTAAATCTTTTGGCGGCTGCGGAGCATCTGAAGGAGCCTATTGTTGGGCTCTCGGTGGATGCTGAAAAAGCCTTTGAACGCCTGGAATGGGGCTTTCTAAATCAGGTTTTAGGTTGGTTTGGATTCGGAAATAAATTTGTGCATTTGATACAGTTGCTGTACACTAACCCCTCTGCGTGTATCCTGGTAAATGGGACACTTTCCATTCCCTTTACACTTAATAGAGGTACAAGACAGGGATGCCCCCTCTCCCCTTTATTGTTTAATATCACATTGGAACCTCTAGCTTTATTACTGAGGCAGTCAGATAAAATTCAGGGATTAGAGATTTCAAATAAGCGAATCAAACTCTTGGCGTATGCTGATGATTTGTTATTGTTTATTCAACCCCAATCTGTTGGAGAGGTCCTGGAGGCTTGTATTCCAAATTATCAGGGTACAAGATAAATTGGGCCAAATCAATAGCGTTCCCCATGAATAAATTGACATTTTCATCGGCGGTTGTGCAGTATCCATTCAAGTGGGAGGCAAAAGCTATCAAATATTTGGGGGTTCAGTACTGCCCTACTTTAGAGGAAACAGTGAAATTAAATATCAAAGTATTGTCAGACATGGTCTAGTCCTTTACCCTGAAATGGTCCCCTCTTCATTTGTCCTGGTGGGGTAGACTGGACTCAATAAAAATGATTTTAATGCCAAAGGTAAATTGTGTTTTGGAAATGATCCTGTGGTTTTCCCTGTAAAATTTTATAAATGATTGGAGCGACTATTAACAAATTTTCTCTGGCAGGGGAAGCCCCCTAGGATTACGGCTAATAAATTAAAGGTGAACAACTCCAATGGAGGTATACAGTTTCCAGATTTTAGATGGTATCATGCCACTTTTTTGTTAAAGCAAGGGGCTAACTGGCACACTTTTAGGTCTAGTGAACAGAAGCCGGTATGGGTAGACTTGGAGGAAAGTTTAGTAGCACCCATTCCCACTTCTTTGTTGATGGGTATGTATTTACCGGATTTGGGAAGGAATCTTAAAATAATACAGGCATATCATCTTTTGGCGGGTGTGATAGGGCATAAAGAAAGTGTCTCGGCTCTCCTCCCTATATGGTTTAATCCCAAATTTAAGATTGGGCATAAGACATTTGCATAGAAGTTAAGGCAGGATAAGGATATTTGGACCATAGGTCAGCTAATTAAAAATAATGCATGGAAAACATTTGATGATCTCCAGCAGGAGTTTGGTGTTCCGAGGTCATGTCACTTTCAGTGGATGCAACTAAAACGCTGCCTTGCTGACAGCATAGGGGACACCAAGAAGGTGGTGGAAGAGTGGGAATTGATGAAGACAGTGGACATTTGTCAAAGTACTAAAGGCATTGTGTCCAAGTTTTACACTGTAATAAGGATAGCTTGGTGTCCCCTATGCTAGGCTTGGGGAAAACTTGGCAACTAGACTTAGGGTGCTCCATCCTTCTAAATTCTTGGAAACTAATCTGGGGACAAGTAAATGGAGTGTCGAGAGTGGCTGCTCTCATACAATCACTGTATTTTCTTCTGCATAGGGCATTTTTGACCCCAGTTAGGGTTACAAAGTGGGATTCAAAGTCCCGAAACAGATGTTGGTCCTGCTCTGAAATCCCAGGCACTTATAAAAAACATATGTTATTTGACTGTATATACGTTCAGAGATTTTGGCGGCAGGTATGGAACAGGATTAAAATAGCATTAAAGTTCCAGGCCCCTTTGTTGTGGGAAACAATCATACTCCGGTCCTGTGCGAGTGGCTTACCATTAACAAAAGAAAAGATTTTCTTGTTTAATTTTATGATGGCCATCGCCCTAAAACTCATAGTAACCTATTGGAAAGACTCTGCCAATCTAGATAGCCACCACTGGTGGAGTTTGGTATGTTTATACTCTAAACATGAAAAAGCACAGGATAAGGTGGTAATCCAAAGGGGCCTGAGAGGCAAAATAAGACAGATTCAGGAAATAAATGGTAATGGGAGCAAAGCAGACAACAAGTGGCAATATATGGATGTTTTTGCAGCGAAGGCCAAATGTACTTTGAAACAATAGGTAATAAGCTGATGAGTAAGACTGTGAAACTAAAGATCTTATTAACGGGGGGGGGGGGGGTGTGAGGGGGGGGTACCAAGGGAGATGGGGAAGGATGGGGAGAAGTGGGAGGGAAGGGGGGGGGAAGTTGAAAGTTAATTAATTTTGAAATGTTGTAGTGTACTGTAGTGTGTAGTGTTAAAATGCAATAAAAATATAATTTAAAAAATGACATACCCAACTTAGTTTCATCAAGTCTTGGAATTCTGTAAATAATGATGCAGCAGTATTCACAGAATGACGATCATCAACTCACCCCAAATCTACTCACCCTCCCTGGTTCTCCAGTAATCTCTACCATCTCAGAGAAAAGCTCAGGCTATTAGAAAGAAGATGGAAACGATCACAAGAAGCAACAATTCCTTAGCAAGCAACTAGAATACAACAACCTATGCAACAGTTGCTGAAAAGAATACCATGCAAACATCAAGGAAATCTCTCAACTGTCCCAGAGAACTATTCTCAATTGTGTCCTCCCTGACCAGTGACCTCACTTCAACACATTCCACAAACTCAAAAGAGCAACTTGACCCACAGATCATTGCTGACTTCCTCTGTAACAGGCAGTGCCCAACAACCTCCCAGAACAATGATCCACCACATCAACAGGATAACTCATCCCAAAACCACTTATGGAACACTTTCAGCTTATTATCAAATCTCAGACATCATCAGTAGCAACAATACCACAACCTCCCCTCTGGATCCATGCCCAGTTACATGGATAAAATCCCATCATTCTGAGTTCACCCGACTATTCTAAAGATAGTCCACACCTCCTTCTCTCAAGGATACCTACCCCCATCCCTGAAACAGGCTTCAATATGCCCTATACTGAAGAAATCCTCATTAGACCTAACACACCCCAGTTCATATCAACCGATCTCCAGCATCCCTTTCCTGTCTAAAATAATTGAAAAAACTATACAGCACCAGCTCCAAGACCATGTTGATTACCATGCTCCATTGGACCCTCAAAAGCATGGCTTCTGCCTACAGCATGGCTTGACACACTCTTCACTGCTGTCTTCGACAAGCTCAATCAGAGGCCTAGACAAGCCCCGCCATGGATATGTCATCATCTTACTGGACATCAATGTTTTAGACTCAGAATCACACCAAACCATGCTAGCCAGACTCAGAAATGTAGGCCATTAAACTGTTTCACATCCTTCCTCTCAGACAAAACCCTCCAAGTAAAAGTCAGATCCAGCAATTACAAACCATTTAACCTAAAACAAGGCATACCACAGGGATCTACCTTGTCAGATTTAACTATTTGATATCGACATACAGCCCATATGTAACCTACTAAGAAAATGGAACATGCACTTTCACCTATATGCAGACGACTTCATGTTCTACATGCCATTCAACATGCTCACTCTGGACTTTTCAATCATGTCAGTCACCAAGATAAAACAGCACACTGCCTCGCAGACAGAGGAACCAGTACAGAAAACGTAGGCAGGTATGAACCACTCACGATTTCTTAATTATTCCATATATTTCTTTATTGATCCATAATTGATAAGGGAGGCCAGACCCAACACAGGCCGTGTTTCAAAAGGATCTTCTTCAGGGGTTGGGCACACCTTACTCTAAAAACACATTATAATAAACAATAAATAATAAAAACTACATACATAAATAATTAAAACAAAAAGAATAAAAATCCAAGAGAATCCAAAGAGAATCCAAAGATAAATAAGGCATAAAATCATAAACATTCTGAATGCATAAATTACATAAAGAATATGTATATATATTTGTATATAGTATTTGAACATATAAAAGCATAAATACGTCAAAATAAATACACCCTGGGAATTCACTAATATAAAATAATGAAAAGTAAAAAATATAAAGTAATGCATACAAAGTCTGTGTGAAACTAAAACCAATTATTAAATAAATAACTAACATATCGTAAACATAGATAAAAATAAAGATCAATAAAGAAATATATGGAATAATTAAGAAATCGTGAGTGGTTCATACCTGCCTACGTTTTCTGTACTGTTTCTTTTCAATCATATCAGACATCTTCACAGCTGTCACAAACCTTCTCGCCAAATTAAATCTTACGGCAAATAAAAAGAAAATGGAAGCTCTACTAATCTTCAGAGACTCAACTTTTAATCCTCCTGAAAAAAATCATACTACAACATGCTGAAATTAATATAAATTAACATAACCCTCAACAATAACCTCAGCATGCTTTCACACATCAAGAATGCAGCCAACACGAGGGCGGAGCCTGGGCTTTGGCGGAATGAGTGCCTAAGACGAAGCTCTGAAGGACCTTGCTTAAAATTTGGCATTAGCGCTGGTATTTGTGAACCCCAAACCAAACCAGTGAGATTTCTTGCTTTTGGACTACCCCGGGAGCATGTCGGGTCCAAAACCAAACCGTCTAGACTTTGTTGGAAGCCAAAATTTGAGCGTCAAGAGATCAAAGACGGAACCTCCGTCTCCATAGAAAATGGCGTCGAACCGGGAAGGCTCAGAGGCGATGCAGGAGATCCTTGCAGAAATAAGATCGGTCAAAGAAATAGTCACGCTTAACAGCAATGCGCAATCGTCCATGCAAGGGGATATTAGCCTCTTAAAGCAGCGAATGGAAACCATCGTCGAGCGGCAAGATACCGTGGACTCGAAGTTAGCTGTCCACGAGGAGAAACTACAGGACATCGGCAAACATGCAAAGCAAATTAAGGCCTTGCAACAAGAAATAAAAGACAACAACAATAGATCCAGAAGGAACAATGTACAGATTATAGGGGTGCCCAAAGCTGTGGAAGGCAAAGACATGTGTGCGTTTGTACAGAGGTTGGTACCAGCAGTATTGAAGTTATCGTTTGATATGCCCTTTGAAATTGAAAGGGCTCATCGGGTCCCCTCGCAGTCTGCTTTGAATAGCAAGAAGACTAGGCCTATCATCTTTAAAGTCCTGCGCTTTCAGCATGCAGTGAAAATTTTAGAAGCAGCACGGGTACACTCGCCGCTGGAGTATGAGGGCCACAGATTGCTGTTTTTTCCGGACTTTGCCAAAGCGACTGTAGATAGGCGTAAAGCTTTCCTCTCGCTAAGACCCAGACTCCAACACCTTCAGGCCAGATTTGATCTTCTGTACCCGGCTAGAATGAGGGTTACCCTACATAACCAAACGAGGAACTTTGATGAACCGGAAGCCCTGCAAAGCTATCTGGACTATAAAGAAGCGGAGTTGATGTCCTGAGGTTCATCTGGGACATTTGATTGATATATTTGGCGTGGTCTGTGGGTGGTATTGGATTTGGGGTTCATACAGTATGTGTTAAGGTTGGCAAGAAGCCTGAGGTTCTCAGCAGCTTTTTGGCCACTGGTTTTGAGGGTTATAGCAGTGGGCTGACCAGCGCACGCGTACGTGTACTGTGAGCCGGTCCTAGGGCCTCTCCTGCCATAGCAGGTTCACCTATACAGGGGGTGGGTGGTGTGTCCTCCAAAGGGTTCACTGGAATCAAGCTCATGGGTTGTATCACTGGGATTTTATGTGTATTTTGGCTAAGCAGAGGTATGCTGTCCAGCTTAATGTGTGGTCTCAATATCATGCCCGAGTGGCAAGATGACTGCTGGTTCAGAGCAATTGCTAGAGTGTGATGAGGAAGCAATATAATGGCACCTATTAAGATTCTTTCTCTTAACGTCAAAGGCATCAATAGCCCTATGAAATGGAAGAAAATAATTCAATATGGCCAACAAGAAAAGGCAAATATAATATTGTTACAAGAGACTCATTTAAATTCCAAGGAGTCTTTAAAACTGAACATCAAGCCTTTTTCAGTGGTGGGATTCTCGGCCGCTGTGCAGAAGCATAATGGAGTGGCGATACTTGTGCGGAAAGCTCTTGCCCCGCAGGTGGTTCAAGTCCAAGCAGATCAGATTGGTAGATGGGTTAGAGTTCATCTTCATGTAAGGCAGCTAGAGTTAAATGTTCTAAACGTATATGCTTCAAATAGTGACAATCCCGAGTTTTTTAGGGCTCTGGCACAAGAATTGCACAGGGAAACGGTGATTCCGTCCCTTGTTGGTGGGGATTTCAACTTAGTCTTGGATTCATTGGTGGATAGGAAGCCTCCTAGATTATGTAGGCCGCTGAAAGCTCATTCAGTTTTGATTTCACTATTGCAAGACCTTGGATTGGTGGATATCTGGAGACTAATGCACCCGGTGGAACAGGAATTTACGTTCTATTCCCCTCCGCACAAATCCCTATCCAGAATAGATTTTTTGTTGCTCTCTAAAACCCTGATGACTAGTGTTATTGGCACTGAGATCCACGCGATGCATTTGTCGGATCACGCTGCTGTTTCTCTTATGCTGGAGGATGGGAGACCAGAGCGGGTTCCGGCTCAGTGGTATTTTGACAAAACCTTGTTAGAGAATAGTGATTTTAAAGACAAAATACGCTCGGCTATTAAAGACTACTTTAGTTTTAACCTGCCTCAGTTGACATCGGGTTGGGCAAGATGGGAAGGCTTTAAAGCCTCCATCAGGGCTGTGGTTACTAGTTTTAGCATTTATCAGGCGAGGCTCCACAAGGAGCAGTTGGCCGAATTAGATCTGCAAATTAAAGCGGGCGAATGCATCTTGGTCAAGAGACAGGATCCTTGTATCCTACTTCGTCTGCAGTGCTTGCGGTATAAATATAATCAGCTGCTGACCGATGAGGCAACTCAATATATTAAAGCCCAGGAAGGGCTATATTATTGGGAAAATAATAGGGCAGGGCGGCTTTTGGCCAATTCGCTGAAGGCAAAAAAGGAGGCTAGTCGTATTGCGGCCATTAAGGCCGATGGTGCCTCGGCACTGTTATTGGGAGATAAGGACATCACGGAGGCCTTTAGGGTCTTTTTTGTAAACCCATATTCCTCTGAAAAAAGTTGTTCACGAGAGGCATTCGCGCGGTTAGTAGATAAGGTGGATAGACCGCGGCTAGAGGAGGACAGCGTAGACATGTTAGACAGCCCTATTACCCTGGAGGAAATTGAGCACGCCATACGCTTGTTACAAACTGGTAAGGCGGTTGGCCCCGATGGGCTGCCTGCTGAGTTCTTTAAGATATTTGCCAAGGATCTTGGCATCTTTATGCAGGACTACTATAACTCTCTAGTGGCAGAAAGCCCCCAGGTGGGCATGTTTGCAGCAGCTAGAATTGTAGTTTTGGAAAAGCCAGGAAGGGATCCGCAGATAGTGGGCAACTACCGTCCGATCTCTTTATTGAACGTGGATTATAAGATCTTTGCCTCAGTATTAGCGCGTAGGCTGTCCTCTGTGATCCCCCGCTTAATCCATCCAGATCAATGTGGGTTCATAGAAGGGCGTTCTACTGCAGACAACGCCCGGTTATTATGTCATGTGATTGCGGGGGCAGAGTGTCAAGAGGAACCCTTGGTCGGCCTCTCCTTAGATGCCGAAAAGGCTTTTGATCGCCTTGAGTGGTTGTTCCTCTATGCAGCCTTGGAGTGGTTTGGATTTGGGGAGCGATTTCTTGGATTGATTAAGGTCATGTACGCTTCTCCCTCTGCAAGTATCACCGTGAATAACATCCAATCCGGGGATTTTGCATTGTGTCGGGGTACGCGTCAAGGCTGCCCTTTATCGCCCCTTTTATTTAATCTTGCACTTGAGCCACTACTCCTTCTCCTTAGACAGAACAGTCGAATTCAGGGTATTAGGCTGGCGGGGGGTGATATCAAGATTTCTGCA
Source organism: Ichthyophis bannanicus (assembly GCA_033557465.1). Classification (NCBI taxonomy): domain Eukaryota; kingdom Metazoa; phylum Chordata; class Amphibia; order Gymnophiona; family Ichthyophiidae; genus Ichthyophis; species Ichthyophis bannanicus. Next base: position 349,998,224 of record CM066037.1, read on the forward strand.
TATGCGGATGACCTCCTGTTGTTCACCAATCCAGGGTCTGTGGCAAATATCCTAGAGCAGATTCAGGAGTATTCCTCTTTATCGGGGTATAAAATTAACTGGGCTAAATCTGCTGCTTTTCCTCTCAATTTTCGAGCTCTCAGAAATGATTTGGAAGAATTCCCGTTTGTATGGGAGTCAACTAAGATTAAATACCTCGGAGCATACTATTGTCACTCTTTGTATGATATGCTGCAACATAATATGGAGGCAGTTATGGCCAATGTACAGAGTCTGACCACAAAGTGGTCCCCGTTGTTATTATCCTGGTGGGGCAGATTGGAAACAATCAAAATGACCATTGTGCCCAAAATAAATTACATATTAGAGATGGTGCCATTCTATTTTCCTCTACACTTTTACCGGCAACTAGAGAAGCTCCTTGCACTTTTCCTGTGGCAGCACAAACCCCCGATAATTGCCCTTAAAAAGTTGAAAGCCTCAAAAGAGGACGGAGGGGTTCGTTTTCCCGATTTTTTCATGTATCATCAGGCTTTCCTACTGAAGCAGGGTATTAGATGGAGAGAGCAGCATTCAGATCTGAGCCCGGTCTGGTTAGATCTGGAAAAGAGGTTGGTAGCCCCTGTCCCTCTGTACCTACTTCCTGGAATGGTGTTTAGTGAGACCTCTGGCAGGCCTCGGATGATTATTGACACTCAGCGTGCATTTAGGTTCCTAGCTAAAACAGTGGGGACTGAGGGGAATATCACGCTTGATCTCCCTATCTGGTACAACCCATATTTCAAGATTCAGCAAAAGCCCTTTGCTTGGAAACCTTGGTATGAAAAGGGCATTTGGTCTGTTGGGCAGTTATTGGATCAGAAAGAGTGGAAAAGCTTTGGTAGTTTGCAACAGGAGTTTCAGCTTCCCGGGAAGTTATACTTTCAATGGCTTCAATTAAAGCACTGCTTAAGTAAGCTCCTCGTGGGGAGCGTGTTGCTGCAGGAAGTGTGGGACGTTGATACTACAATTCAGCTGGCACAGCAGTCTGGCAAAGCAGCCTCTTTCCTGTATAAGGAGCTACATGGAGGGTTGTCTGCACGATTACTTGGGCTGCAGAAAGTGTGGGAACAAGATACAGGTGTTTGCATGACACAGCGTTCCTGGCAGAGATTCTGGGTGCGTCAAGTGAGAGTTGCCAAGGCGGCCTCCATTACGCAGTCCCTGTTCTTGTTCACACATAGGGCCTATTTAACACCTGTTAGACTATGTAAATGGGATAGTTCAGCCTCCTCGCTCTGCTGGACGTGCGGTATGCACGTGGGGACTCTGAGGCATATGCTGTTTGAATGTCAAAGGGTGCAGTCATTCTGGCTCCAGGTGTGGACAACAGTCCAGAAAATCTTGGACTTCCAGACCCCCTTAACCTGGGGTTTGGTTGCTTTTCGCTCTGCTACTCCTATTCCTAACCTGTGTAAGGAGCATAGGTTTTTATTAGATTTTATGCTAGGAGTAGCTATCTACTTGCTAGCCCGCCACTGGAAGAAAATGGCTGGGTTGTGATATCATATGTGGTGGGCTCAGGTTTGTGTGTTTAGCAAATATGAGCAGATGCCCCGTAAGGGGGTGACCCGTGGCCCACAATGCCTGCAGAAATGGAACGCCCTGAGAGAATTTGCTGATGCTACGTGCTGTAACAAAGTTTAATAATGTTGCTGGGAGCGAGTGGGGTTAACAAATGTTTCTTTTTTTCTCTTCTGGCTCCTTTACTCTGTATTGCCCATGCTCATGGTGGTATTCTCTCCTAGTATACAGCTTGATTCCAGTGTTAATAGGGAGGGCGTGGGGGGGGGGGTGTCGAGGTGTGGGGGTTACTTATGTGTTTTTTGTGTTGATTGCTGGAGATTTTGTTATGTGTATGAAGTTTGTGGGTTCCTTCCTATCTCTTTTTTTTTTCTCTTTTATTTTGGCATTATTGTAATTGTTTATATAAAAAAGTGTTAAATAAAGATATTAAAAAAAAAGAATGCAGCCAACACAGCATACCTGAAACTTATAATCCTCAAATCTTTACACCCTCTTCTACAAGACAATCATTTCAGATCAGTTTTCCAGCCCATTATCACACCCCATCTTGACTTCGGTAACATTCTATATCAGGGACTGCCAAAACAGGCAATATACAACTTCAACTAGTGCAGAACACTGCTGCTAGAATCCTAACAGGCGTATCAGGTTGTCAACACATAACCCCAACTCTTAGGAGTCTACACTGGCTCCCAATTGCCCAAAGGATTAAGCACAAGACCATAACCACTATCTGTAACATCCTTCATAATCTATCAGCTCCCTGTCTAGAGGATCAAATCTCAAGATCTTCTACAACAAGACACAAAAGATCAACAAATCAGAATCTTCTGGCCGTCCCCCTCTTCAAGACCAAATGTACACAGCAGACAAGCAATAGAGAATTCTCAATATTTGCCACAACGATTTGGAACTCACTATCTGAAACCATTAGATCAGCTCCATCTCCACAAGATATGAAGAAACTATTAAAAATACATCTTTTCATAGAACACTTTGATCTTAATTTATTTTTATTTATTTATTTTATTTATTTATTTAACAATTCTTATATACCGCACTATTTGTTATCAGTGCGGTTTACATTTAACAAAGAGTTTTCAGATCAGAGAAGACTGATTGAATTTACATTATAACAAGGAATAAAACTTGGAGAACATGGGAAACTATTTACATATTGACATGTATCAGGATGGTTGAGGAATACATGAAACTATACACATAAAGATATGGCATAATAGTTATGGCATTAAATATACCATAACCACCTATATACCATTAACCACCACTCACCACTGATTTATTTATAACCCCATATTTAATGCCAAGTTTACCTGCCCTTGTTCTATATAAAACAAATCTCTTGTGATTGTATATTGTTGTTAAATGTAAACCGCCTTGGACCAAGGGCAGTATATAAAAAAATCTGTAAATAGATAAATAATTTCAGTCCTTTTGCGATATCACTCACAAATGCATTGAACAGTATCAGTCCCACAACAGATCTCTGAGGCATGAGATTATGCACCTTCCTTTCTTTTGAGTGAGTTCTGTTTACCACTACATTCTGTCATTTGTCAGTCAACCATTTTCTGATCCAGTTCACCATCTTGGGATCTATCCCCAGGCTGCTCAGTTTATTGATAAGCCTCCTATGAGGAACAGTATCAAAGGCTTTGCTGAAATCTAGGTAGATCATATCTATCACATGCCCTTGATCTAGTTCTCTGGTCATCCAGTCAAAGAACTCAATCAAATTTGTTTGGCATGATCTTCCCCTGGTAACATCATGTTGCCTCAGTTCATGCACTCCATTGGTTTCCAGAAAGTCCACTATTCTTTCTTTCAAGAGTGTCTCCATTACTTTTCCCACCACAGAGGTCAGGCTTACCGGCCTATAATTTGTCACCTCTTCTCTATTACCACTTTTGTGTAGAGGAACCACATCAGCCCTTCTCCAGTCCTGCAGAACCACTCTCTTCTCCAAGGATCTATTAAAAAACATAGAAACATGATGACAGAAAAAGACCACATGGCCTATCTAGTCTGTCCTTCCATATCAACAACTACAACAGTCCACTTTTTACCTTTAGAGATCCTCTGTGTTGGTCCCATGCTTTTTTGAATTCAGTTACTGTCCTCATCTCTACCACCTCCACTGGGAGACTATTCCACGGATCCACTACTCTTTCCGTAAAGAAATATTTCCGCATATCACTCCTGAATCTATCTCCCTTCACCCTCATCCCATGTCCCCTCGTAGCAGAACTTGCTTTCAATTGAAAGCGGCTCTCTCCCTGAACATTTATGCCACGGAGGTATTTAAACATCTCAATCATATCACCTCTATCCCGCCTTTCCTCTAAGGTGTACATATTAAGATCCTTAAGTCTGTCCTCATATGCTTTATAATGAAGCCCACTAATCATTTTAGTAGCCACCCTCTACACCGACTCCATCCTGTTCACATCCTTTTGAAGGTGAGGTCTCCAGAATTGCACACTATACTCCAAATGAGGTCGCACCAAAGACTTATACAGAGGCATTATCACCTCTTTTTTTCTGCTAGCCATTCCTCTCCGTATGCACCCAAGCATCCTTCTAGCTTTTGCCATCGCCTTTTCTACCTGTTTAGCTACTTTAAGATCATCAGACACAACCACGCCTAGGTCCCGCTCTTCTTTAGTGGACAAAAGTACTTCACCTCCTATACTGTATTGCTCCCTTGGATTGCTGTAGCCCAAATGCATGACCTTACATTTTTTAACATTAAATCCCAGCTGCCAAATTCTAGACCATTATTCAAGCTTAGCTAGATCCCTCCTCGTGTTATCTACACCTTCCTGGGACTCTACTCTATTGCAGATTTTGGTATCATCTGCAAAGAGGCAAACCTTACCCAACAGCCCTTCCGCTATATCACTAACAAAGATGTTAAAAGAATTGGACCAAGGACAGATCCCTGGGGCACACCACTGGTAACATCCTTCTCCTCAGAGTGAGCTCCATTTACTTGTACTCTATGTCGCCTCCCACCCAACCAGTTTCTAACCCAAGCAGTAACTTTAGGGTCCATCCCTAGGGTGCTCAGTTTGTTTATAAGTCGCCTGTGAGGAACAGTGTCAAAGGCTTTACTGAAATCTAAATACACCACATCTAGAGCTCTCCCTCGGACCAACTCCCTGGTCACCCAGTCAAAGAAATCAATCAGATTTGTCTGACAAGACCTGCCTCTGGTGAATCCATGCTGCCTCGGATCCTGTAATCCGCTGGACTCCAGAAACCTCACTATTTTCTCTTTCAGCAGCGTTTCCAATAATTTACTCACCACCGAAGTTAAACTAACCGGCCTGTAGTTTTCAACCACATCCTTACTTCCGCTTTTGTGTAAAGGCACCACATGAGCCTCTCTCCAGTCCTTTGGCACCACTCCCGACTCCAACGAGGCATTGAAAAGGTCAGTCAGTGGAGCTGCTAGAACGTCCCCAAGTTCCCTCAGTATTCTAGGGTGTAGCCCATCCGGTCCCATCGCTTTGTCTACTTTAAGTTGAGATAGTTTCTCATGAACACAGTCTTCTGAAAATTGTTCAAGATGTCCCTCGCTTCTGTTCTTATTTGTGGGTGTTTTCTGAGGTCCTGCTCCTGGTTCTTCATCTGTGAACACAGAACAAAAATATTTGTTAAGCATTTCCGCTTTATCCTTATTAGCTTCTACATATTCCCCCCCTGCACCCTTGAGTCTGACAATACCACTCTTGACTTCCTCTTCTCACTAATATATCTGAAAAATGTCTTATCCCCCCATTTTATTGCATTGGCTATTTCTTCCTCCTTTTGAATCTTTGCCTTCTTGACTACTTTGCTAGCTTCTCTAAGTTTTTCCAAATACAGATGCCTGTCTTCCTCTCTCTGTGATCTCTTGTATTTCATGAAGGCCTCCCTCTTTTTCTTCACTTTTTCAGCTACTTCCTTAGAAAACCATAGCGGTCTCCTTTTCCTTTTGCCTTTATTTACCATTTTAACAAAAAGGTTGGTTGCCCTTAAAATATCCCCTTTCAGTGGGTTTTTCTACATCCCCCAGCTGTTCCCATCCCACTAACGACTCCCTGAGGTATTGGCCCATCTTCGCAAAGTTAGTCTTCCTAAAGTCTAAGATCCTCACCTTGGAATGGATTCTAACAGCCGAAGTCCTAATACTTAACCACACCATCTGGTGATCACTGGATGCAAAATGATCTCCCACTACAACATCAGAAACACTTTCACCATTGGTAAGCACCAAGTCCAGTATGGTCCCTTCATGTGTGGGCTCTGTTACCAATTGCCTGAATAATTCTCCCTGTAGAGAATCGAGGATCTCCTTACTTCTAGATGATACTGCAGAAGGAATGTGCCAATCAACATCTGGCATATTGAAATCTCCTATCAGTAGCACTTCCCCTTTCCTAGCAATACTGCGTATGTCTTCAATTAACTCTCTGTCCACCTCTTCCTCTTGTGAGGGAGGTCTATATATCACACCAATGAAAATAGATTTCTCTTTCCCTCTTTCTAGTTTAATCCACAATGCCTCCTCTCTCCTGTTAAGCTCTGTAATTCCAAAGCTTTAATAGTAGTTTTTACATATAGTGCCACTCCTCCTCCCCTTCTTCCTACCCTGTCCTTTCTGAATAAAGTATAGCCAGGTATAGTTACATCCCAGTCATGGTTTTCTGTGAACCATGTTTCTGTAACTGCCACTAAATCCAAGTCAGCCACTCCCACCAAAGCTTCAACATCAGGGATCTTATTTCCCATGCTATGGGCATTTATACACACTGCTTTCCATATGTTACCCCTGTTACCCATTTCGATAAAGGTATTTAATGTATCATCTACCTGGGGGCTTTCACTTACCTGGGGGCTTTCTTCACCTATCCCCAACGAATCTAGTTTAAAGCCCTCTTCAGTAGATTAGCTAGTCTACTACCAAAGATGCGTTGACCTTTCTTGGACAGATGGATGCCACCTCTGCTCTGCAACCCTTGGAACAGCATCCCATGGTCTACGAAACCAAAACGCTCTCGATGACACCATCCATGCAGCCATGCATTCATCTCCAGGATGCAAGCCTCTCTGCCTTGGCCTTTACCCTCAACAGGGAGGATTGAAGAGAACACCACCTGTGCACCTAACTGCTTCACCCTCTGTCCCAGAGCCATCTTTATCTTTATTTTAAAATTTGATAGACCGCTTAGGCCGAAACATTAAAGCGGTGTACAAAAAAGAAATTAAAAGGTCAACACTGCAAACTACGAAAAAAAAACGCCAAATTTAACAGGAAAGAAAGAGAAAGGATAGTGCAAAAAACAAAAGACAGAAAACAATAATCACAACCAAGCACAGACAGACTCAATTAAACACTGACAAACAGGGGAATAGCAGGACCACAACGCAACTGGGACAAGACAGCAACCAACTATTGCATCAGGGAGGGGAATCCAGAGGGAGGTCAAATGCTTTTCGAAATAGATAGGTTTTAAGTGCGGCTTTGAATTGAGGATAAGAGGTTTCGAGACGGAGGGACGAGGGTAGGGCATTCCACAACCATGGACCAAGAAAGAAAAAGGCAGAGTGACGGGTCTTTTCAAGATGTGCACGGGAAGGAGAAGGTAAGGACAGACGATTAGCGTGGAGAGCACGGAGCTGACGATAGGGCGTGTGCAGAGAAACCAAATCAGCCAAGTACAGAGGGTTATTAGTGTGGATAGCACGGTGAGTGAGTATGAGGAGTTTATATTGAAAACGAATATGCAAGGGCAGCCAATGGAGGTGGAAGAGGATAGGAGTGATATGATCGAAATGGCGGGAAAAAGTGATGATACGGGCAGCGGTGTTCTGAATAAGCTGAAGGCGTTGGAGCTGATAATTGGGAAGGTTGGCCATGAAAACATTACAGTAATCGAGTCGGCTGGTAATTAGAGCCATGAAGTCACTTTTGATTCGTTCTGAGGTATACCTGGCAGTATCATTTGTTCCAACATGGATTAGCAACATTGGGTAATAGTCAGTGGGCTTGATGAGTCTCGGCAAACTCTCCGTAACATCTTGGATTTTGGCACCAGGCAGACAGCATACTTCTCTGGACATCAAGTCTGGTCGGCAGATGGACGCCTCAGTACCCCTCAGAAGAGAGTCTCCAACCACCACTACCCTTCGTTTCCTTCTGGTCACTGATTCTGCAACTTTGGGGTACTTGAACTCTGGTTCTTCCCTTTCCAGTGATGCTTTCACCTCCTCCACTTCCAGGGCTGCATAATGGTTCTTCAATTCAAGGGCTGGAGAAGTTGGATTGGTGATTTTGCAGACCCTGGTGACTTGTGTCCAACCATCGACATTTTATTTATTTATTTATTTATTTATTTATTTAACATTTGCTTCTATACCGCGCTATTAAAATCAGCGCGGTGTACATCAAACAAGCATACTACAATGTATACAAACAACATTGAGTTTACAAAGAACAGGAAATTGAACATGGGAAGGAAACCAGGGGAACTAAATACATATTAAACTCAAACTATGTACAATACTTTAATGTAAATGGGTGTTGCATTAGTTTTGTGAAGCTAACCATTATCTGAGGAGATGACGTGCAGGGGCGGCAGGTATATGGGGGAAGTTTGCAGGTTGTTGGATGTGCTTCTATCACTGGAGGTTTCTGAGTAATATTTTGTGAATAGGTGGAGTTTTAAAGCTTTTCTGAATAGTATGATGCTTTTTATTCCACGGATTTCATGGGGGAGTGCATTCCAGTTTAAAGGGGCAAATAAGGAGAAGGCTCTGTTGGAGGTAGCTTTTGTGCATTTAGTCATTAGGTTGGGGACTGCTAACGTGTTCCGTGCAGTAGATCTTCTGCTTCTATTTTCTAGGGTGCCATGGATTAGCGTGCTGATTGGCGTAGGGGGGTAGTTATTTAGGGCTTTGAAGGTAAGAACCAGTGATTTGTATTGGATCCTGGCGTGAAGAGGTAGCCAATGTAAATCCTTCATGATGGGTGTTATGTGGTCGGATCTTGATGATCCGGAGAGGACTCTTGCGGCTGCATTCAAGGCTAAGCGGAGCGGGTTTAAGGTCGACTGTGGAAGGCCATGAAGAATAATATTCGCGAAATCAACATGTGGAAGGACTAGAGCCTGAAAGGTTGTTCGGTAGTCTGTGAAGTCCAGTAAGTGTCGGAGGTGACGTAGAGTTCTGATCTTATGGTATATTGCCTTTGTGATGTTTTTTATATGCGTTGTCATGTTCAGGTGCTGGTCCAGGGTGATGCCGAGGTAACGAATTGTGGATTTGGATTTCAACTCTACATTGTTGACTCGTAGAGATGAAGGGGGTGTGAATTTGAGGTTCCTCGTGACAAATAGGACATCCGTTTTGCTGTGATTGATCCGTAAATTCTGGGATAATAGCCAATCTGTTACTGCTTCGAAGCAATTAATTATTGGGGAGAGCACTGGTTGGTCTATCAAGAATGGCATGTAAAGGAGGATGTCATCAGCGTATGCAAGGCATTTTACGTTGAAGGATCGAATTAAGTCGCATATCGGCTGCATATAAATGTTAAACATCAATGAAGATAAGGACGATCCTTGGGGAACTCCCTGTGTTTGTAGAAATGGTTCGGAGGATGAGTGGCCAGCCTTGACTTGCTGCCATCTATTGGATAGGTAGGATTCACACCATTTTAGAGCTGTATTTTGGATCCCCTTTTTTTCAGGCGTTGTAGAAGTATGTCATGACTCACTGAGTCGAAGGCAGCAGATATGTCCAGGAAAATAAGGACAAAGCCTTGTTGTATGTTGTTGATTCCTGTGATCAGATCGTTAAACAGGGTTGTGAGGACAGTGTCTATTCCGTGTGCTACTCTGAATCCGTGTTGGGCTGGATCCAATGGTGCTTTGGTGTCGATATGTTGCTGCATTTGTTGTTGGGCGGCTTTCTCAATGATCTTGGCAAGGTGGGGGATGCTCGATATTGGTCTGAAGGATTCTACTTTGGCTGGATCTAGTTTGCTATTTTTTAGTAATGGTTTGATAGAGGTGTTTTTGAGGCTCTGCGGGAATGATCCTGTGGTGAAAGACTGGTTCAGAATTTTGGCCAGGATGTTGCTTATGTCATGACGAAGCTCTTTGATCCAGCTGGCTGGGCAGGGGTCATTAGGTGCTGTGCTGGGATTAACAGAAGCAACGATGTCGGCGACCTCTTTAGTGGATACTGTGGTGAAGTTGCATAGTGGCGTTGCTTGAAAAGTTTCAGATGGTGTGGAGGGATTATTAGTGCCTATGTTTGCGTTGGTCTTAACCATCTTCGATTGTAAATAGTCTGCATAGTCCTGTGGTTGAGGCATTGGGGGGTGGACTGAGATTGGTTCTCCTGTTATGGACTTTACTATATTGAATAAAGCATGTGGTTTGTTGATGGAGCGTTTTAAAATATCAGTGTGATAGAGTTTCCTTTTTTGTGTTATCTTCTCACGGTGGGTCAGCAAGTATGAGTTGTATGCAGTGTGTGCTTCAGAGGTGTGGGTTCGACGCCATTGTCTCTCGAGTTTGCGTAGATGGTGAAGCGATGTTCGTAGGTCCGTGGAGAACCAGGGTGCATGTTCTCGTCGTTTTGTAGTTTTTTCGGCGAAAGATGGACAGGATGCAGCTCTGAGGTTATCATCCCATTTTGATATGAGGTCATCAAGGCTGAGGGATGTGTTGGTCATAAGAGGTTGGAGGTTCTCTAGGACTTCGCTCTTGTTGAGTGGGCGGAAGCGGGCTGCTGTAGTTCTGGAATTATTTGTATTTGTTGTTGTCTGGTTGTCACTGGGAGTGCTTATGGGTATGTGGAAGCTAAGGAGGTGGTGGTCGGACCATGGCACTGGTGTCACGGATAGTGCGATGTCTTGGGATGATGAGGCATTAGAAAGAGGTGCGAATATTAGGTCCAGCTTGCCCCCCTTAGTGTGGGTGGCAGAGTTGACACATTGTATGTATCCTAGATCCTCTAGGGCTTCAAGGAATGTTGTTGAGTGGCTGTTTTGAAGAGATGGGAGGTTAAAGTCGCCGATTAACCAATTTGGAGAGTACGGGGTGGAAGTCTGACATGTTAACTCAATTATTGTTGATAGGTCATCTTGTGATGGAGTGGGCGCCCGGTATATGAGGTTGATGGTGCAGAGTTCACTTGATATGGTGAGGGTGTCAAGGTGAGTAGAGCTGGAGGTGTTACGCAACTTAAATTGAAGGTCAGCTTTGGCCAGGATGAGTGTCCCGCCTCCTTTCTGAGTGGACCTGTGGCAAGTATATAGGGAAAATCCTGGGGGTAGCATCTGGTTTAAGAGAACATTGTCGCATGCTGACAACCAAGTCTCGGTGATCATCAAGATGTCGAGATTGTGTAGTGATATCAGGTCAATGGCTGCAGGCCATTTTGAGCGCACTGATCTGGCGTTTATCAGAGCACATTTCAGTAGGCGTTGCTGACGTTGTTTCTTGGCTTGTGTCTTTTTGAATAGTTGGAGGGGGATGTTAAGTAGGTGGGAGTGGGGTGTGTGGTTGGTTTTTGTTGTGGTATGGTATGGGAGCTCGGGCCGTCTCCTTCCATGGTGTAGGATTGGAATGGGGTTAGAGTCCTGGTGGAATGCAATTGAGAGGTTGGGGAGTCCAAGGGTAAGGAGAGAGATGAGTACTATCAGGAGTTTGTACATTCTGGACTGACAACAGGGCAGTAGTTATGATGGTAACACAGTTGAATGGGGGTTGAATTATTGGCAAACAGTAGAGGGTAACACAGTGGATGGTGGAAATTACTGGCAACAGTAGAGGTAAACACAGTGAATGGTGGTAATTACTGGCAACAGTAGATGGAAAGCAATTGTAAACAATGATTACTGACTACAGTACATTTAGCTGTTAGGAGATTGCAGTTGCATGTTGCAGTTGGAAAGCAATTGTAAACAATGATTACTGACTACAGTACATTTAGCTGTTAGGAGATTGCAGTTGTATGTTGCAGTTGGAAAGCAATTGTAAACAATGATTACTGACTACAGTACATTTAGCTGTTAGGAGATTGCAGTTGTATGTTGCAGTTGGAAAGCATCTGCAGTTGGCACCCATCTTCTCCTGTGCTGGAGAGCTTGGATGCCGCAAGAAGCATTTCATCAATGTACTTCTCACTGTCTTGAATGCTCCTCAGCCTCACCACCTCCTCTCTGAGTTCCTCCACTGTAACTATTTACAGGCTGATAGTATGGTCAAATGTAGGTTGATCTCTGTAGGTTGATCTCTGTAAAAACATCCTTTAAAGGTCCTGTCAGAACCTTATACTATGCAGCACATGCCTATGAGGGCCACCTGCAGACCCATATGTAGGCTATCTATCCAAAATTGAATCCCCCGACCCACATGCATACAATGTATCCCCACCAGAAGCCTGCTATAATAGTGAATGACCTTGAAATGGGAAAAACGCGTGAGGTTATCAAATTTGCAGATGACACAAAACTATTCAAAGTTGTTAAAACACATGAGGATTATGGAAAATTGCAAGAGGATCTTGATAAATTGCAAGACTGGGCATCCAAATGACAGATGAAATTTAATGTGGACAAGTGCAAAGTTATGCACCTATGAAAGAACAACCCAAACTATGGTTACCCGATGCAAGGTTCCACATTAGGAACCACCACCCAGGAAAAAGATTTAGGCGTCATCGTGGATAACATGTTAAAACTCTCCTCTCAGTGTGCAGCGGCAGCCAAGAGAGCAAATAGAATGCTAGGTATCATAAGGAAAGGAACGGAGAATAAAACAAAGGACATTATAATGCCTCTGAATATTGTGTGCAATTCTGGTTGCCGTATCTTAAAAAGGATATAGTTTTATTTGAAAAAGTACAGAGGAGAGCCACCAAAATGGTAAAGGGAATGGAAGGATACCCCTATGAAAAAAGGCTAAAAAGGTTAGGGCTCTTCAACCTTAAAAAGAAAAGGCTAAGGGGGGATATGATAGAGGTCTATAAATTAATGAATGGAGTGGAACGAGCAAACGTAGATCGATGGTTATTCCATCGAAATATAGAAAGACTAGGAGGCATGCATTGAAGCTACAGGGTGGCCTATTTAGGACTGATAAGAGAAAATATTTTTTCACTCAACGTGTAATGAAATTCTGGATTTCGCTGCCGGAGGATGTAGTGAAAGATGTTAGTGTAGCCAGGTTTAAGAAGGGTTTGAACAAGTTCCTGGAGGAAAGGTCCATAAACTATTATTAAAAGGGACCCGGGATATCACTGCTTGACCCAATAAAAGCATTCTGGAACCTGTGTCTTTTGGAGAAACTGCTAGGTACTTGTGACCTAGATTGGTCACTGTTGGAAACAGGATACTGGGCTTGATGGACCTTGGTCTGACCCAATATGGCATATCTTATGTTCTTATGACAAGTAGATAGTACAGAGAGTGGCCAGAGTGATGGCTGTTGCACTAAAAGGTAAGAATCAGATGCACCCAAATGGAAATGCTTTTAAAATGCCAGGCAGGGACATCTATGTCAATGTATGCATCCATCAAAACAATCAATTGCAAAAGCAGGGACATGCACAGAAGCATAGGCAGACATCCATCAAAAGATGCCCTGAACATCCAACCCCCCATTTCAGAACAGGCACTGAGTTAGGTTCTAGTATACAGACAATGGCACCTAGGGCAAAGGTGCTCGCCCACAAGACCAACTTTTCAGAGGAGGATGTTACTCTCCTAATACAGCAGGTGCTTGCTTATAATGAGAGCATGCATGTAAGTGCATATCAGCAATAATGCTAGTTGCTGGACATTTGTAGAAAACTGATTGCCATCTACCACAACAACTGTGACATAGAGGATATGAAGCAGAAGTATAGGAATGTTTTCACAATGACCCACAAAAAGGTGAGGACCATAGGCCCAGATGGGCAGCCTCTGGCATTGTCAGAGGTGGAGCAGCAGGTCCTCCAGACCATCGACACCTTTATCTTTATTCTCTTTATCTTTATTTAACACTTGATATACCACCCACATCAGGACATTAGGGTGGTTTACAATAAAAACAACATTGCTGCAGAAAAAAGAAAAGAACACAACTTTATTTATTTATGCTTATATACTGCACTTTTACAATCAGCGCGGTTTACATGTTAGCAACATAATACAATGAACAGGTATAAAATTACATATAACAGGTAAATAATAAATTAATAAATCAAATTAATAACTTAACTAGAGTATCTAACAATAGAATGTTTCAAACAGTTTACATTTACCAAGGGACCTGGGTAGGTAACTATTTACAGGCTGATAGTATGGTCAAATGTAGGTTGAGAGTATGCATTAGTAAGGGGGCCTGAGTATCTATGGAACATGGTCAAATGCAGTCTGGAAGAGATGTGTCTTAATTGCTTAATTATAACAGGAAAGAGGTAGAAAGAATTGTAAGTAGAGCAAAAACAGGTGGTAGAGAAGGACACAGACATCACCACTATAGAGTGAATGGAAGTCCTAGACACATCACAGAAGCAGAGTGAGTACATTGCAGCTTTCAAACTTTTGCTAACTCTTGAATGGCTCCCCATCTCTGCCATCTGCTGACACCTAGCACCTACCCATAACATATAATTGCACACCTTGCATTACATCTTGTGCACAGCATGTATGGATCCTGTGCTCTTGCAAGAACACAGTGAGGGATATGGGGATATGGGGGCTCTGAGTGGTGATGGGCACAACCTGATGCACCTCTACATATAGTATGTAATCATACAATACTTTCCCACAATATGATCTCTGTCTCATTGCACTCCTTTACCACCACAAAACCTGGAATGCCCATGCTCTGATGAGATGACTCTGCCATGAGTATCCCATCTGTGCTGTGATATGCCATACTAGGCACTTTCCCCTTCCCATGCTATATCTACACCTGTGCACTACAGATGGGGCATGCGGTAGAGGTGTGCAGGCAAGGCCAGTGTAGTAGCCAATATAGGGGTATGTTTACTAAACCGGGCTAACGGTTAACCCGGGCTATCTGCCACTAGGTCCCATATTATTCAATGGGACCTAGTTGCAGATAGCCTGGGTTAACCGTTAGCCCGGTTTAGTAAACATACCCCATAGTCTTGTATAGTTCAGCAAATGTTTACCATTAATAATGCCTATATTACAAAATATTAATATCCTTGTCATTGGTGGGAATGCTATGGTCTGGGTTAAAGAGATAGATGTGGCTGACACAAAATGCATAGCTGTAAGGTTTTTAGATATGTTTGACAACTTAAGAATCCTGCTCACTTTCCGTTTACCTGTCAGAGGCTGGACTAGAACCAGTAGCCAAGGGATTGGAAGTCAAACAGCTTGGCTGCTGAGGTATGGGGACTTGTCTCAAGCTAGAATGGCATCAACACAGATGTGGAACCTCTCTTTTGGTTCCCGCAGGACCCAAGGTTGTTTGGTCTGACCTGCTGCAGTTTGGAGGGGCCGACTGGATGGTATGCCTCATGCTGATAAAGATTCCTGCTGTGAACATTAGGCCCTAATTCTTTTTTTACCCATGTACATGTACCTGATATGCTGTGGCACAGAGCTTAGGTAAACTATCAGAGACATTTGGCATGCCTACTGCAGATCCTTGTGCATCATCACTGAGGGCTAACCAGAATCTGGAGTTGGCACAGCAAACGTGAATGAGTGCATATGTTGACATGATTTCACTGTACATCTGCCACACAACCATGGCCACAGAGTATCTGGGGAATATGCTTCAAGAGCAGGGAAAAGTGTCCTGAGAAGGAATACATTCTAATCTGCTGTTTCCATAGAGATGTTGCAAAGACCAGCCAGATATTGAGCCTATCAGGTTAGAGGTAGGAAACCTATCAGCACAACTCAGGCAAAGAGAATACCTATCTTTCTGCTGACCTCTCTGAAGTGGTTGTGGCTGGCAAGTCCAGTATGCCAGAGATCAGCTACCAGAATGTTAAAATCCACATTGGGCAGGTATAGGAGACTATGGAGAAGGAAACAGAGGACAATGAACTGTTACCACCATCCCCACACCAGCTGATCATTCCTGAAGAGGGGCTAGCACCAGTGAGGGCCCAGAGCTGTGCAAGGGATGATATACTTGCAAAAAATAATGTGAAGAAATGCTACTTCAGCAGAACTGGGCACACCAGACACATATAGTACAAAAGCTGGCCCTTCAGTGCCATTCTATTGCACTGGTGTCAGCTGGCTGCAACAGAATTCCTTGATGCATTGATCTGCCAGCTGAATGCCATAATTTGGGATTTCCTGGAGGAAATAAGGCAGCGCAGTCCTCATGCTCTGCAGCCTGTCCATCACATCCAATGATTGCCATCATATCCAATGATTGCAGTATCATTTAGAAGTAAAGAGATCCTGGATTCTCTACAGGGAGAACTATTCAGGACCCCACACGTGAAAGGGCCATACTGGACTTGATGCTTACCAATGGTGAAAGTGTTTCTGATGTTATAGTGGGAGATCATTTCCATTCAGTGATCACCAGATGGTGTGGTTCAGTATTAGGACTAGGGCTGTTAGAATCCATTCAAAAGTGAGGGTCTTAGGGGTATGTTTACTAAACTGCGTTAGTGCAATTCGCGTTAGGAGCCGCGTTAGTGGAAGGAAAGCCAAAAAAGGACATGGGCGGTACATCGTAACCGATAACGCGCAGTTGCACGTGTTATTACGCGCCGCGCAGCAACGATCGCTACAGCACGTACACTACTGCGCGCAAGCTTAAGACAGCGCGCAGACACCCAAATACAGAAGCAGAGCTGTAGCACAATGGTTACTACACAGACTGATGGTACAAGGGTCATGAGTTCGATTCCACAGTATGCCGAAAGAATAAGGCTGGCTGAGGTGTCATGTGTAACCCTTTGAAGGCCTACTATAATATTTTAATCCACATTCTGCAGCCGGGTTAATGTTTGCACATGTCAGGAAAATTGTACCCGTCGTATCCAATATGTTCCAATAGTGACGTTCCCTCTGGCATGGTCATGGATTATATACCATTTGATAGGAATATATAGGCAGAAGCTGAGATCCTGAAAGTACTGGGCTTGGCCTGGAAAGGGTTAAGTAGTGGGCTGTGAGGAAGTTCAGTTGTACCTGAATAGTGCTGCCAGCAAACATACCCTCACAGTGGCGTAACCTAAGGTGCCACATAAGGCACCCTAGAGGGCACTCCATAGGGCACATTATAAAGTGCGCTGTCTGCCAAGGCACCCTATAATGTCCCTTATAGGACACCATATAAGGCACCTTATAAGGTGCTCTATAGGGCGCCGTATAAAGCGCCCTATAGGGCGCCTTATGAGCCACCCTAAGGGGACAGTACCCTGAGGGTGGTCCTGCTGGCAGAACCAATATACAATAAAAATAGACAATGCCTAAGACAGCCCTATTGATGAACCCCACTGTGGGTTTTGAACGCATGTCCTCTGGCTCCACAGGCAGTGAAGTAACCAGTGGGCTAGAGCTGCTAACAAACAACTGGCTGGCTACAGGAGGACTGTACAGCACCACACCCACATTCTGCTGTGGTTACCAGGATCGGGGTAACCCACCCGCACCCATGATGCACTGCACATGCAAATCAGCAGTCGACAGATGGGCACAAGATCAGGTATGCACCCCCACAGCACCTCGGCCTTGTAGGGGGAACAGACCGTGTGTGGCACTGCCACAGACAGTCACATTGTGCGGGTACAGTGCCCACCCTGAGGTTGAGGTGGGGCGCCCAGCACCAGGTCCACAGCACCTTTCATGGCTGAAATACGTCATGCTGCAGGTCCCCATAAGTGTGTGATAGGTAGGTCTGTTAGACACACCTAGGATACAGCTGTCTCCTGCTGTATGTCCCGGTCATGTCTAGTCCCTATCGGCGCTGTTGCACTCAGACCAGTGCATATCCTGTGTTGGTGCCATCGTTACCTGCTGTAGGTGAAGGGGGGTGGTGTATGGACCCATAGGCAGATTATGTACCACCACACAACCCACCCTCTGGGGCTCAGGGTGGGAAACAGGATCACCCACCAATAGATCCACAGTCTACCTGCCTGCAATGGCAGCGGTAGAGGGGACCAGCAACAGCAGTCCTGCTGGGGAACAGACAAAGCAGCACACATCCATAACACAATAGCGGACAGACAGCAGGCCTAGAAATGCTCAGCTGCCCCCCACCATTATCTGACATTCTCCAGCAGCAAGCCTCCAGCCGCTGCACCCTGCAAGGTGTTCCAGCAAGACACATACTAGCTGCAGACAGTCCGCCAGCTAGTCCATAGTACACGGTCCTGGAGGAGATGCATGTACCCGGAACGGGGATGTCAGCATACACACCAAGCAGATAAGTCAGTGATTGGGCCCCAAAAGGAAACCCATATATATCACATGAGAAAAATGCTATAAAGCACTATGGGGGAACCTAGCCATGCCGTGGTCACTGCTCAGTCAGGGTGAGAGTGACCTCCCAGCAGGACATGCTGTGGCCACTCTGTCCGTGCAGGTGGTACCGGGCAATACAATGTCCGAGCTATTGCCCTATGCCCTGCGCAAATGCGGCAAGGCCAGGTCACCCTATCCAGGCTATTCCCACGGTACCTTGCCCCTCATTATGCACATTGGCAGGCCAATACTGGGAACAGTGCTAGCAGTGTGGGCTGTGGAGGGTGTTGGAAGCCACCACACACTGGATAGACAGACACACACTCCCTACACCTATGCCAGCATTGTGCAACTATGGAGGTGTTGGGCAGCCCAGGCCACCACACCAGTCCTGGGCACAGTGCAGGCATGGCTATAGTACGCAATACTGTAGGAGTCACTCCCCAGGTTGGTAAACACTGTCAGACACAGGACCTGTAGCACACTCCACAGACATCAGAAAGGTTGCTATGATGCAGCTCACTCAGGAAATTGTACTTAACCTAGGAATTGCTATCTGCCAGTAATCATAGCAACCTTTTGATAGATGTGTACCATATTCCCAGGTTTAGGGTGGCATTACTACGGTATACATGTGCTAGTATTGGGAGATGCACGCAGAGCCCAAAGTCCTGCCTCTCCAGGAGGCTGTGGATATTGGGGCCTGTGGGTGCGGGTGTGTCTGCCCCTGTTGGCTGCTGCTTTACGGCAGAGGTTCCCAACTCCAGTCCTGCGGTGCCAAACACTGTTCGGGTTTTCATGCTGTCCCTCATGAATATGCATGAGATACATCTGCATACCATGGGGGTGGCGCATAGAAATGCAGCACAGGCATCTTCATCAGAGGCAGCATGGAACCGGAATGGTGTTTGGCCCTCCAGGACTGCATTTGGGAGGCTCTGCTCTAGGTAATGTGCATGTTTATGGTGTCTGTGCTCTGTAGGGTAAAATGTGGGTGTTTTGGGCATGTTTACGTCATCTGCATGAACAGTTCTGTCTGTATTAGCACGTTATAGTAGTGGGTAAAATATGAGGACTGGGTTGGCGGAAACCACAGCTGGGACTTGAACCTGTGACCTTCTGCTTCTGAATACACTGGTTCTGTGCACTGCACCACCATGGTCTCACAGAGATGGTGCATTCCCTGGTGCTACCATGACTGTTGGTCAGACAGGGCATGTCTGCTGCAGTGCACGGCACCCACCTACACAGGGCTAGGCCACGGTCTGCTGTGGGCAGCTGCCACTGCCCCCTCCACCACCAGTATCCCTCAGCCACCATGCTGACATGCCCTTCTGCTGGTGGAGCTGGTGGTGCGCAGTCCCAGGCCATCCAGTGTGCAGGTAGGCGGCTGCCTATGGTGCGGGTTCTGGGGTAGGGGTGCCTGCATAGCTGTCCACACTTTCCCCCAGCACCACTTGCCAATGTTCCGTGCCATTGGGGGTACCTGCTGGGTACTATTCCCTGTAACACTGTGGGAAGCACACTCTTGCCAATTTTGGGCCCTCAGCAGTTGCTGTCTGGCTGCTCTACTGTTTCAGCATTCCTATGGGCCAGCTAGGCATCACCCTAGTCCCCACTGTGGCCCAGCTGCACCACAGCATGTGCCGCCTGCAGCCCTCTGTATCCCCTTTTCCAGAATCTGCCCAGTTACCCGTTCCAACATGCCCACCCTGATGTTGCGGGACATGTGCACGCCATAGGAACCCTGCCCGATAGTGGGGAAATCCCTGAGCAGCGCTATTTCACTGTGGGCCCATGCACCTTGTATGGGACGGAGTATGGACCCTTCCACGATTTATATCTGTTCTATGGAGCTTACTCAGGGGGGGGGGGGTTGATGTTTCTCATTGATACCACTATTGGCCAGCTTGGCTGTTGTTTTTTTCCAGTTTGTTGGGTTCATTTTCAGTGTTTCTGTGCCCTTTTTTTCTGTGCACATGTATCACACTTATCACCTTTTTTTGGTTTCCCTGCCTAGGCTGTACATTGCTGACACGTAAATGGTTTCTCTCCCCTTTAAAGTGCTTTTACCGGTAGGTTTTCATTCGCGTTGGAATTCAGCTCTGAAATTCAGCACGTTGGTGTGAAGGGAGCCTCTCCCCGCCCACTCTCCACCCATTGACCCCTTATCTCCACCCTCTCTCCACCTTCTGCAGTGTTTTACCGCGCCGCAGAGCATTACGCTCAGCGCGTGATAACGTGCGCTGTATAATGTTAACGCTCGTTAGCACGTGATAGCGCATGCTATCACGCGCTAACAAGCGTTAACATTATACAGCGCACGTTATTCACGATTACCGCAGTTTAGTAAACATACCCCTTAGACTTTAGGAAAACTAAATTTGCCAAGATGAGCCAATACCTCAGGGAATCGTTAGCGAGATGGGAACAGCTGGGATGTAGAAAAAAGCAGTGGGAAAAACTGAAAGGGGATATTTTAAGGGCAAAGAACCTTTTTGTTAAAATGGTAAATAAAGGTAAAAGGAAAAAGAGACCGCTATGATCCGAATGATCTTGTGGATATCTCAGCTGTGAGTACTTCTTCCTCTATCCCTTCTCCTAGCGAAATGGGCGTAACTCCGCCCATCGATGATCCTAAACTCTTGTTGGATGTTGTTTCTTCGTTGATTGAGCCACCAGTAATGGTTAACTCTGCTTCGACAGTGTTGCCGACCTCTTTTTTAAGAGTGGATTCTGTTTCATCATCTATTTCTATGCCAACTGCTATTTCCTTTCCCTCGGTTGTTGAAGCTCATACTCCACCATCAGATATTTCTTTGAAGGACATTTGGGCGATTGTCTCTCATATGGAACTAGCCCTAGGTTCCTCTTTGAAAAAGATTTCAGATTTCTCTAATGAGACTGTTTTGAAATTGACAGATCATCAAGATAGAATATTAACTTTAGAAAAGCGGGTCGATTTTCAGGATTCTAATTCTCTCTCTCAAAAGGTTGTATTAGAGAAGATTCCTGTAGATTCCTTAGTATTGCATAGGCAGGATGAATACCTAGAAAATATGTTAAGATCTCATAACCTTCGGTTACTTAATTTTCCGAAGACTCACTTTTTGTCTCTTATGATTCTTTTGCAAAAATATTTTCAGGAGATATTGTGTTTTAGTGATGTTCAGGCAATTAGTATCTCTAAACTTTTTTATGTTCCTATTGGTAATGTGGTTAGTGGGGAAGCAGAGCGGGGGAGGGGCACTCAGTTGCAACATCCAGCCTCTTCTCCTTTAGATATTTCAGAGTTTATCGAGTCAGAAAGTGATATTATAAATTCTAGAGCTACTCTTTTGGTAACATTTGTCTCAGAGATGGATAAAGATAGAGTTCTTCATGCTTATTTTCAAAAAAAGAATGAGAAGTTTTGTGGACAAACCATACAAATATTTCCAGATGTTTCAAGAGAAACCCAGTGGCGATGTAAGTCCTTTTTGGACATTCGTCCACGTGTTCTTGCTTTAGGGGCGTCTTTTTATTTAAAATTTCCCTGCAAATGTCATGTTTTGTACCAGGGGAAAAGATATGTATTTTCTGATGTAGAACAGTTGACTATATTTCTGGATAGTAAGATCTAATGGTTATTTCCTTTTTTAGGTTCATTGATATGTGAAATAGAGTTTTGTCTATATTCCAGGGATTATTCAGGTTTGAGAATTGAATTGTTAGGTATCTCCTTGATGAGTTTCTATTTGCATTGTTTTGCATTTCTTTTTTTGATACTGTATTTTCAATGGCTAATTTCATTGTTTGTTTTCTTCTGTAACATTTAGAAAACTTAATAAAAAAAAGTGTTATTGTCAGACTCAAGGGTGAAGGGGAGGAATATTTATTTATTTATTTAACTTCTCTTATATTCCGTGCTATTACATATCAGTGCGGTGTACATTAAACAGAACAATATACCGTGCAGACGGGCCGCATAGTATTTACATTGAACAGGGATTAAAACTTGGATTTAACTGGGGTAACATTTCTACAGTTTATTTACAATGATGCCTGTGTTTTCGGGGTATCGTCTATTCGGGACTGTCTAGCTTGATTTGGCTATTCTTTAACTTGCTGGGAATGTTATTAGGGGGCTCTGGATGTTTGATGTGAGTGCTCGTTGGTTGGTTTCTATAGCTAGTTTCTGGATAGTGCCTTATGAACAGATGATGCTTCAGTGCCTTCCTGAATTGAGTCAGGCGTGTAGTGACTCGCATGTCTGATGGAAGGGCATTCCAGGCTCTGGATGTGTAGATCGTGAAAGCCCTGTTGGATGTTGACTTTGAGCATATAGTCATTTCTTTTGGGATCGTCAGGGTGTTCATCGTTGTGGATCTTCTGGTTCTGTTTGGGTGCATAACGTGGGTCATCTCGTTGATGGATGTGGGGGTATGATTGTTTAGGGCTTTGAAGGTCAGGACTAAGATCTTGTAGAGAAGTTTGGCCTGAATGGGTAGCCAGTGGAGATTCTTCAAAATTGGTGTGATGTGATCCATTCTTGATGCCCTGACTAGAACTCTTGCGGTTGTGTTCATTGCAAGTTGGAGCGGGTGTAGCGTTGCCTGCGGGATCCCATATAGTATAACATTTGCCTAATCAAAATGCGGGAGTACCAGAGCTTGGTAGATTGTTCGGAAGTCGCTGGGGTCTAGTAGTGCTCGTAGATGCAGAAGTGTCCTTATTTTGTGGTATATTGTTTTTGCTGTGTTTTTTATGTGTGTTTTCATGTCTAGCCTTTGGTCCAGTGTGGTACCAAGGTATCGAATTGTGGGTTTGGTTATCAGCTCCGCATTCTTGACTTTTAGTGAGGAAGGGGGGGGGGTGAATTCTTGGCTCCTCGTGATGAAGAGGACATCTGTCTTCTTGTGGTTGATACGAAGGTTTTGTGTGTGGAGGCAGTCCGCGACTATATCGAAACATCTTGTTAGTGGAGAGAAATCTGGTTGGTCAGTTGAAAAATGGCATGAATAGAAGGATATCGTCTGCGTATGCTAGACAGTGGACATTGAATGAACGGATCAGAGCACAGGTAGGCTGCATGTAAATATGCCGATAGAGATGATCCCCGGGGCACACCTTGTTTTTTTTTTTTTTTAACTTTTATTTTCATTTTGCAACAAACAAAAGAAACACCACACCAAAGGAGACAAAACAAGTATACAATAAGGAAAAGCAAACCCAATTACCCCCCACCCCCATGCTTCTTCTCTAGCTGATTATGTCAGCATGTGAGCGCTTCCAAACAACAGTGATTATACATCAAAAATAATCAAAAGAGTATCTGCGATACAGAATAATCATGGGACAAAGATATATACAAATTTAGACAGTCAGATGAGAGCATTGAGCAGAATGTACATAGTCATTGAGCATCTTCCATTTAGACCGATGATGAGGAGTCTGAATGGGGGAAGCAAACATACGAGGTATTTGTTCATATTTACTGTAGAGACAGACATGATTCCACCATTCATTGGGGCTCAGCTGAGAGCTATTTTTCCAGTATTTCGTAATTAGGGAAATAGCAATGCCAAGCATAAAGTCCAAAAGGAAGTAAGCCGTTTTTGGAAGAGAGGGGATCCCCGCAGCTGAGCGAAGTCCCACTATCCTCCAAGAAAGGGGCTCTTGAAAGTGCAAAATAGACTGGATACGACCCCAGACCCGACGCCAGTAATACTGTAGTGCGGGGCATTCATACATAACATGAGGTAGTGAACCAATGGCCGCATGGCATGTCCAACAACTATTGCCCTGAGTAGTATTCCATTTGGCTAATCTGTCAGGAGTGTAAAAACACCGGTGGGCTAGAAAGAAGAGTGTCTGAGTGAGTGAGGCGGATCGGGAGACCCGTGTCACTCTACTCCAGACAAGGCTCCATTGCTCCGGGGTCAAAGTCACATGCAATTCTCTCTCCCATGCTTTCTGCGCTATAGGGGTATCTCTAGTTATAGCATTACATAAGGTTTTGTAAAAATTGGATGCTACACCCGGTGAACTACCGATAGATCGGATAGTCTCCAACCAACCTTGTGTAGGGGAGGCCGATGGCGGGAGCACCTTAGCACTCCGAAGGCAATGCTGAAGTTGCATCAACTGAAAGTAGTGTTTCGCTGGGAGACCAAATTCAATTTGCAATTCACTAAAAGTTTTCCAGCGACCTTCATGGAACAACTGACTAGGAATCCAAATGCCCCTAGTGTACCAGGGGCTCCACGCCATCGGCTTATTTTGTATTCGAAATCGAGTGTTATACCAAAGTGGGAGCTTGTCTAACGGACAGAGTCGGGAGTCTAAAGAGTGCATAAGATTATTAAAGGCACCTAAGGTGTCTAAAAGCATTGGTGGAAAGTGGGAGTCTGATGGGAGAGTCATACCAGGGAGAAAAGTAAGAGGAATCGGTTTGCAAAGGTCCTCTTCTATGTCTAGCCACACAGGTCTACTCGGTACTGGATCTTCCAGCCAGCGAGCACCTTGTTTGAGAAGAAAAGATTGATGATACTTCAGGAAATCAGGGAATCTGACACCCCCATTTTCCTTATCTGCTTGCAGCTTATGTTTCGCTATCCTAGGTGTCTTATTTTGCCACAAGTATCTAGTCAGAAGGCCCTCTATATCTTTATATATACGTCGAGGGAAGAGACAGGGCAACATTTCTAAGATATAATTC
Source organism: Ichthyophis bannanicus (assembly GCA_033557465.1). Classification (NCBI taxonomy): domain Eukaryota; kingdom Metazoa; phylum Chordata; class Amphibia; order Gymnophiona; family Ichthyophiidae; genus Ichthyophis; species Ichthyophis bannanicus. The sequence continues at coordinate 350,022,973 of CM066037.1, forward strand.
ACTTTCGGAACAATCATCATTTTTATGGTTTCTAATCGACCCCACCAGGTAAGTGTTAAAGGAGTCCAGCGGTGAGTAAGCGCCCGGACTTTAGAGGTTAAGTCTTTGGCATTGAAGGAGATAGTGTCTTCCAAAGGAGAACAATAGTGAACCCCAAGGTATTTGACCATGCGAGGTTGCCATAAAAAGGGGAAGGGTTGCATATCTGCCTGATGAAGCAAAGGATTTAATGGAAAGGCTACCGACTTGGTCCAATTTATCTTATAACCGGACAGTTGTGAGTATTTACCAATTTGCTCTAGGACAGCCGGTACTGAGTCTATAGAGACAAAAAGCATAAGGTCATCAGCATACGCTGAAATTTTGATTTCCCTATGGGTGAAGGGGACTCCATGAATCTCTTCCGATTGCCGGATTAGTAAAGCCAAGGGTTCAAGTGCAAGATCGAAGAGAAGTGGAGACAGTGGGCATCCCTGGCGAGTGCCGCGTTGAAGGGGAAAAGGCTGAGACTTTAAAGCATTGGCACATATACTGGCTGTAGGCTGTGCGTACATGGTGCGAAGACAACGGAGAAAACCTTCCCCGAATCCGTACCAGCGGAGGACTGCAAACAGGAAGGGCCACTCTAAGCGATCAAAGGCCTTCTCAGCATCAAGTGAGAGGCCAACAAATGGGCGATCAAGATTAACTGCGGTAGTCAGTACATGGCATAGAGTCCGAGCATTGTCAGCAGTTGATCTACCAGGAATGAAACCGCATTGATCTGGGTGTATTAAGGTAGGCATCCTATCCGAGAGCCGGGTAGAGAGAATGGTGGCAAATATTTTATAGTCCGCGTTTAGGAGGGAAATTGGACGATAATTAGCTGTTAGTTGCGGGTCTCTCCCCTCTTTCTCAAAAACTACTACATTTGCCATTGAAAAGGACCCAGAAGGAGAACCCTCCTCGGCCAGAGCAGAAAAATAAATTTTCAAAACTGGAGCTAAGTCAGCGTGAAAAGTTTTGTAGAATTCAGCAGGGAGACCGTCTGGGCCTGTGGCTCGACCTGAGGCACATTTCTTGATAGCAGAATGAATTTCTGAGACAGTAAATGGTGTGTCCAAGGCCACTCTATCTTCGTCAGATAGGGTCGGTCTTTGTACCCCTGAAAGTAAGCGTTCAAATACATCTGGCTCAAAATCACATTCAGATTGATAAAGCCGAGTATAAAAATCACGAAAGAGTTCTAAGATTTCGGTATCTTTAGTGACCAAGCCCCCCCCCGACGGATTACGGAGGGCGGTAACACGCTTGGCTTCTTTTTGACCTTTTAGGGCATTTGCTAATAATTTGCCAGCACGATTATTTTCCCGATAATATAGCCCTTGTTGTGATTCGATATTTTTAACAGCAGGAGTGTACAAAAGCTGATTGTATTGAAAACGCAAGCGTTGTAAACGGAGTAAAATACATGGGTCAGTACGGGACGTGAGGAGACGCTCCCCAGCTTGTATCTGCTGCTCTAGAATCAGTAAATGCTGCTTTCTTTGTTTCCCCTGCCGAATTTGATAGCTAGTTATAGTGGCGCGGATAGATGCTTTAAAACCCTCCCACCAAGCCCAGCTCGCTGTGTCATGGGGTGAGTTAAAATGAAAATAATCTTGGATAGCGGCCTTTATATCAACCTGAAAATCTTTTTGACCCAGTAGGGATCTATCAAAAAACCAAGCTCGGGGAGAATCGTCCCGCGCAGTGACACGTAATGATAAAGATATGGCAGCATGATCTGAAATATGGAGAGGATGAGTCCTAGTCGTGTCTACTTGAGAAATCAGTGCTTTGGAAATGAGAAAGAAATCTATTCTAGATTGGGAGTGATGGGGGGCAGAAAAGAAAGTGAACTCTAAGTCGGAGGGGTGAAGCAGCCTCCATATATCTACCAGCGCAAGGTCTTGCATCAGAGCTGTAAGGGTAGCAAGACTCTTGGGTGGACTACTCGTTCTAGGCGGCTGTCTATCTATCAGAGGGTCTAACACTTGATTAAAATCACCACCAAGTATTAATGGAGTATTGGCAGAGGCCTGTGCCAACTGCGCAATACTTGCATAGTAAGCAGGGTTGTCCACATTCGGGGCATAAATGCAAATACATGTAAATTCACTATCTCCAACCTTAAGATGTACGCGGGCCCATCTACCCTCCTTGTCAGCGCTAGTATCAATTACAGTAGCTTGCAAAGATTTCTTAACCAGAATGGCTACCCCGCACCGTTTGGAAACGGCGGGAGAATAGGCAGCCACCATGTAAGGCTTAACATTGAGTTTCAGTGTTTCAGCAGAGTTTAAGTGCGTTTCCTGGGGGGCGGAGCCTGATGTCCAGCGGGTAGGACGCTTTGCGTTGAAGCTCCCGAGAGGCCTACTCAGAATCCTGACTTAATACCTATATAAATTTACTATTTTGCTCCGAGCTGACCAGGGCACCTCGGGGGGGATGGCGGCCCACAAACCAGCGCGCTTGGACTTCGGGTCTCCTTCTTCTTCTCACGGAAAACGCTCCAAAACGGAGGTATCCTCCCCGCAGAAGATGGTTCCATTTCGTGAAAACCCCGCAATGCACCTGGAGATTTTGGAGGAAATACGCGGCGTGAAGGAATTGGTGCAGTCTAATGGAGAAGCGCTTCGAGCCATGCGAGAAGACTTTGGAGTGCTTCAAGACCGACTTGAAGGTCTTTCATTACGGCAGGACAATATGGCGGGGGTCCTCGACTCGCACGAGGTGCGCTTGGGCAAACTGGACGAGGCTGAGCGCCAGATACAGACTCTTCAAAAGGAGTTGGAAGATAGCAATAATCGCGCCCGTCGCAACAATGTGAGGCTCCTCGGAATGCCGGAGGGGGTGGAAGCAGGAGATATAAGAGAATTCTTGCTCAAAACTCTTCCCTCCTTGCTGAAGATCACTTTTCACAGAGAACTGGAAATCGATCGAGCACACCGTGTTCCTGCCCGCATGGCGCTCAACCGCACGACCCCCCGGCCTATTATCTTTAGCTTGCTACGATATCAACAAGTGGAACAAATTTTACATGCTGCCCGAGCGAATCATCATTTGGAATATGAAGGTCGTAAGGTCTCCTTCTTTCCTGATTTGGCAAAGCCTACCGTTGACCGTCGGAAGAAACTCCTTGCTCTTCGCCCTCGACTTCAACAGCTACAGGCTCGCTTTGGCCTGTTGTATCAAGCGAAGCTCCGAGTGACTCTCCACAACCAGACCAGGACGTTCGAGGATCCTGATCTATTATCAACATTTTTGGACTCCAAAGAAGCAGAACAGATGCGCTGATCCCAAATCTTGGACTCTTATCTGCCGGCTCTGTCCGCCATTTTGAAGGGCCCGATGCTGCGGTCATAGCCCAGCACAGAAATAGCCTGGACTTTCTTTCTTTCTCTGTATGACTTTTGTCTTTGGTCTCCTATCCCTTCATGATGTGTGCCTCGGTCGGATTCGGAGCACGCACAGTCCTACAGGTTATATGTTTTTTCAATTTCGGCCTTCTCTGGGGTTTCTCCCCGCAGACACATGGTCGCCAGTAATTTTGGGGTTTTGCTTCTCCTCTACCGTACTGCGGTTATCTTTGTTAATGTGGGGCGCTTCATTGTATTATATTAGCTTATTTTCCTATGTCATGTGTACAGCCAGATACAGTCAGTTTGAGGGACATAGTGAAATTATGTGTGCTATCATGCTCAGAATTTTAACTTTTCTGAATGGCCTCATGTAACTGCCTATTCTCCCACCGTTTCCAAACGGTACGGGATAGTTATTCTGGTTAAGAAGTCTTTGCACGCTACTGTACCTGATATTAGCGCTGACATGGAGGGTAGATGGGCCCGTGTACACCTTGAGGTTGGAGATAGTGAATTCCCGTGTATTTGCACTATGTCCCGAATGTGGACAACCCTGCTCACTATGCAAGTTTTGCGCAGTTGGCCTCGGCCTCCGCCAATGCTCCATTAATACTTGGTGGCGATTTTACTCAAGTGTTCCCTCAATCTTTTCTTCTCAAACAAGGTGCTTGTTGGTTGGAAGCTCCAGTACCGAGCAGACCTGTGTGGCTAGATATATTAGCGGGCCTTTGCTCACCGATTCCTCTTACCTTACTCCCTGGTATGACTCTCCCATTAGACTCCCACTATCCACCAATGTTTTTCGACACTTTAGGTGCCTTTAATATTCCTATGCAACCTTTCGACTCCCGACTCTGGTCAGTGTAACTTCAGCATTGCATTCGGAGCACTAGAGTACTCCCGCCATCGGCACTCTCTGCATAAGGTTGATTGGAAACTTCCGATCTCTCGGTAGTTTACCGGGTGTAGCATCCAATTTTACTAAACCTTATGTAATGCTATCACTAGAGATACCTCTATAGCGCAGAAAGTATGGGAGAGAGAATTGTATGTGACTTTAACCTCGGAGCAATGGAGCCTTATCTGGAGCAGAGGGACACGGGTTTCCGACCCGCCTCACTCACTTAGACCCTCTTCTTTCTAGCCCACCGGTGTTTTTACACTCCTCACAGTTTAGACAAATGGAACACTACTCAGGGTAATGGTTGCTGGACACGTCCTGTGGCCATTGGTTTATTACTTCATTTCATGTTATGCATGAATATCCCGCACTACAGTATAACTGGCGTCGGGTCTGGGGTCGTATTTAGTCTATATTGCACTCTCAGGAGTCCCTTTCTCGGGGGATAGTGGGACTTCGCCCAGTTGCGGGGATCCCCTCTCTCCCAAGAAATGGCTTATCTCCTTTTGAACTTTATGCTTGGCATTGCTGTTTCCCTCATTAAGTAATACTGGGAAATTAGTTTCCATCTGAGCCTCAATGAATAGTGGAATCATGCCTGTCTCTACAGTAAATATGAACAAATACCTCGTCTGTGCGCTTCCTCCGTTCAGACTCCTTCTTATTGGTCTTCATGGAAGAAGTTCAATGAATATGTACATTTTGCTAAATGCTCTCATCTGACTGTCTAACTTTGTATATATCTCTGTCTCATGATCATGCTGTATTGTGGATACTTTTTGATCGTTTGATGTATAATCACTGTTAATTGGAAGCGCTCACATGCTGATACAAACGGGTAGAGAAGAAGCACCGGGGTGGGGGGTAATGGGTTTACTTTTCCTTATTGTATACTTGTTTTGTCTCTTTTGGTGTGTTGTTTCTTTGTTTGTTGCAAAATGAAAATAAAAGTTTCAAAAAAAAAAAGTGCGTTTCCTGAAGAAACGCTAAATCAGCATGCTCATGGCTAAGATAGCTAAGGATTTTCTTTCTCTTGATTGGACTATTAATGCCCTTTACGTTGAGTGATAAGATTTTACATAAAGCCATTCAGACAAGTTAAAAATTCTGAGCATGATAGCGCACATAATTTCACAATGTCCCTCATATTGACTGTATCTGGCTGTACATATGGCAGAAAAGAAAATAAGCTTAGATAATACAATGAAGCGCCCCACATGAAAAAAGAAAAACCGCAGCGCGGTAGAGAAGAAGCAGAACCCCAAAAAATTACTGGCGACCATGTGTCTGCGGGGAGAAGCCCCAGAGAAGGCCGAAATTGAAAAAACACATAACCTGTAGGACTGTGCGTGCTCCGAATCCGACCGAGGCACACATCATGGAGGGATAGGAGACCTCACAACAAAAGTCATAGAAAGAAAGAAAGAAAGTCCAGGCAGTCTCTGTACTGAACTATGACCGCCGCATCGGGCCCTTCAAAATGGCGGACAGAGCCGGCAAATAAAAGTCCAAGTCGTTGGATTAGCGCATCTGCTCTGCTTCTTTGGAGTCTAAAAATGTTGATAGTAGATCAGGATCTTCGAATGTCCTGGTTTGGTTGTGGAGAGTCACTCGGAGCTTCGCGGGATACAACAGGCCAAAGCGAGCCTGTAGCTGTTGAAGTCGAGGGCGAAAAGCAAGGAGTTTCTTCCGTCGGTCGACTGTAGGCTTTGCCAAATCAGGGAAGAAGGAGACTTTGTGACCTTCAAATTCCAAATGATGGTTCGCCCGGGCAGCATTTAAAATTTGTTCCACTTGTTGATATCGTAGCAAGCGAAAGATAATAGGCCGGGGGTCGTTCGGTTGAGCGCCATGTGGGTAGGAACACGGTGTGCTCGATCGATTTCCAGTTCTTTATGAAAGGTGATCTTCAGCAAGGAAGGAAGAGTTTTGAGCAGGAATTCTCTCATATCTCCCGCTTCCACCCCCTCCGGTATTCCAATGAGCCTCACATTGTTGCGACGGGCTCGATTATTGCTATCTTCTAACTCCTTTTGAAGATTCTGTATCTGGCGCTCAGCCTTGTCCAGTGTGCCCAAGCGCACCGCGTGCGAGTCGAGGACCCCCGCCATATTGTCCTGCCGTAATGAGAGACCTTCAAGTCGGTCCTGGAGCACTCCAAAGTCTTCTCGCATGGCTCTAAGCGCTTCTCCATTGGACTGCACCAATTCCTTCACGCCGCGTATTTCCTCTAAAATCTCCAGGTGCATTTCGGGGTTCTCCCGAAATGGAACCATCTTCTGTGGGGAGGACACCTCTGTTTTGGAGCGTTTTCCGTGAGAAGAAGAAGGAGACCCGAAGTCCAAGCGCGCTGGTTTATGGGCCGCCATCCCCCCCGAGGTACCCCGGTCAGCCCGGAGCGAAATAGTAAGTTTGTATAGGTATTATGTCAGGATTCTAAGTAGGCCTCTCGGGAGCTTCAGCGCGAAGCGTCTTACCCGCTGGACATCAGGCTCCGCCCCCCGGCACACCTTGTTTTTGTAGGAAAGGTTCTGAGGTTGTGGTACTGGTCCTCACGTGTTGCCATCTGTTGGACAGGTAGGATTTGCACCAATTTAGGGCAGTGCCTTGTATTCCTTTTTCCTTAAGACGTTCTATGAGTATCTCATGGCTCACAGAGTCAAAAGCCGCAGCGATATCCATGAAAATGAGGGCAAAGCCCTGCCGAACATTATCAATTCTCAAGATTAATGTGTTGAAGAGGATGGCAAAGAGGGTTTCAACACTGTGTGCTTCCCTGAATCCGTGTTGGGAAGGGTCCAGTGGAGCTTCGGTATCAATGTGGTGTTGAATTTGGTGTTGTACTACCTTTTCGATTATTTTGGCAAGCAGTGGAATATGTAGGAGTTGATGAGGATAAAGCGGAATTGCTTAACAAATATTTCTGTTCTGTGTTCAAAGATGAAGAACCAGGAGCAGGACCTCAGAAAACACCCACAAACAGGAACAGAAGCGAGGGGCATCTTGAAGAATTTTCAGAAGACTGTGTTCGTGAGAAACTAGCTCATCTTAAAGTAGACAAAGCAATGGGACCGGATGGGATACACCCTAGAATACTGAGGGAACTTGGGGACGTTCTAGCAGCTCCACTGACTAACCTTTTCAATTCCTCGTTGGAGTCGTGAGTGGTTCCAAAGGACTGGAGAGGGCTTATGTGGTGCCTTTACACAAAAGTGAAAGCAAGGATGTGGTTGAAAACTACAGGCCAGTTAGTGTAATGTTGGTGGTGAGTAAATTATTGGAAACGCTGCTGAAAGAGAAAATAGTGAGGTTTTTGGATTCCAGCAGATTACAGGATCCGAGGCAGCATGGATTCACCAGAGGCAGGTCTTGTCAGACAAATCTGATTGATTTCTTTGACTGGGTGACCAGGGAGTTGGACCGAGGGAGAGCTCTAGATGTGGTGTATTTAGATTTCAGTAAAGCCTTTGACACTGTTCCTCACAGGCGACTTATAAACAAATTGAGCACCCTATGGATGGATCCTAAAGTTACTACTTGGGTTAGAAATTGGTTGTGCGGAAGGCGACAAAGAGTACAGGTAAATGGAGCTCACTCTGAGGAGAAGGAAGTTACCAGTGGTGTGCCCCAGGGATCTGTCCTTGGTCCAATTCTTTTTAACATCTTTGTTACTGATATAGCGGAAGGGCTGTCGGGTAAGGTTTGCCTCTTTGTGGATGATACCAAAATCTGCAGTAGAGTAGACACCCAGGAAGGTGTACTGTAGACAACATGAGGAGGGATCTAGCTAAGCTTGAAGAATGGTCTAGAATTTGGCAGCTGGGATTTAATGTTAAAAAATGTAAGACCATGCATTTGGGCTGCAGCAATCCAAGGGAGCATTATAGTATAGGTGGTGAAGTACTTTTGTCCATTAAAGAAGAGCGGGACCTAGGCGTGGTTGTGTCTGATGATCTTAAAGTTGCTAAACAGGTAGAAAAGGCTTTGGCAAAAGCTAAATGGATGCTTGGGTGCATACGGAGAGGAATGGCTAGAAGAAAAAAGGAGGTGATAGTGCCTCTGTATAAATCTTTGGTGCAACCTCATTTAGAGCATAGTGTGCAATTCAGGAGACCGCACCTTCAAAAGGATATAAACAGGATGGAGTCAGTACAGAGGGTGGCTACTAAAATGGTTAGTGGTCTTCATTATAAAGCATATGAGGACAGACTTAAGGATCTTAATATGTACACCTTAGAGGAAAGGCGGGATAGAGTGATTTTCAATGCTACACAGTTAGCCCCAGTGCCTTAAAGATAGGCAAGGTTTTCCCATGCCTATTTTAGGGTGCAGAGTGCTAACTGTGTAGCATCAAATTCGGTGCTACATGGATAGTGCCATGGCTCACCTCCGCTCCAACCTAGAATGCCTCCAACACACCCCATTGCTATCCGCATAGCATCTGGGCACATTAGGGACATTTCAGGGATTTTTGAAGGGCACTACCCATGTAGGTGCTCTTTGAAAATCCCAGATAAGGCCTTTGCATAGGTAACTAAGGAAGTTACCCATGTAAAGGCCTTTGAAAATCAGGCCCTTAAGGAAGAGCAATCCAAATTATATGAGGTCTGTCCAAAAAGGAACCAAACTTGCTATAGAGGGCGCCAGCAAGCCAACACAGCAGACTCATGATAATGATGATGTGTAGTGGTGACCTTGAGCTTTAGCCTCCTGCAGATAAAAAAAACAAACAAATTACCATGGGTTTCCCTCTCTCTCTCAAAGCCTCAGAGAAAAAAAGGTTCTCTGCCTTGATGCTGTGTTCTGCTGTGATATTATCACCCATGTGATTTGGAAAAATCAGGCAGGAATAGGCTTATTTGCTTGTCAAAGATTTCCAACATGACTGCCTGAAGTGCCTCATGCTTTTCCCCATCCCTCATTTTCCCTCTCCCAAAGCAGTACCAATGCATCTGGGTGCATGCATGCCCCTAAGAGCAAAACAAACAGAAGTAAAGATGGTTTATGGAAATCCACAGTCTCGTGCTTTTAGTTAGTTAGTGGTGAAACTATCCAAATATGTTGATATTCATCATGTTTTAACATTAGTGGAAAAACAAATGCATACTCAGAATAATGTAGCTAGTTGGTATGTGAAGACATTGAGCCTGGCTATGATATTTCAGTTGCATGAGTGATAACAGGTATTTTCTACTGATGAGAAATCATTACCAATTATATCTAGGATCAGATACACTAAGGTGTTTCTCTGATTTCTTGCCTGTGGGAAAAATGTTAGGTGCACTGGAAATGGTTAAAAGATAGAAAAAAGATAGTAGGGCTAAATAGTCAATTTTCTCAATTGAGAAAGGTGAATAGTGGAGTACCCTGGTGAACCAGAATTATTGAAATAAATGCTTTACAAAAAAGCTTCTGTACTCATCTATGAGCTCTGATGACATGACCCTCCATATTTGCATTTCAATTATGTGATTTTGACACATGTGAGAACCTGTCAGTGATTTATTTTATTTATTTATTTAACAAGATTTTTATACCGCCTTTTCCTTCAATCAAAGCGGTTACAAAGACATACAAAGGTTATACAAAGGCAAGGGAAACATGCACTTCTTAATCAATACATCAAAGCAGTAAGGTGGGATACATAACATAGGGAAACCATTACACACAATCACACTACATAGAGTTTACAATAAATTATGCATACCGGCAAATAGAAACACCACAGAGCAGCCGCTGCCCGCGTACTGCACGGTCCATCGCCTAAGGGCCACGCCAAAGGGCCCTCTTGCGAGGCCCTCAGGCGCGGGCCCACAAGGTGCGGGCGCGCCCCCGCAGTGGCAGTTAAATAGGTCACTGCTCGCGATCGTGCTGGGCAGGGGAAGGAGCACTTCAAATCAGCTGTTCTGTGTCCTCTGGTCTCCCGGCATTATGCGCGCCCCCGCAGTGGCGGTTAAATAGGTCTCTGCTCGCGATCGTGCTGGGCAGGGGAAGGAGCCCTTCAAGTCAGCTGTTCTGTGTCCTCTGGTCTCCCGGCATCCCTGTAAAATATAGTGCCTTTTTCATATACTTCAAAGTATATTTTGATCTACCATTGAGATTTTCTGTTATTGTATCCATTGTTCTTTGGGGTCTCAAGCTCCAACTGTCATGAAAGAATCTGTTTTTTGGGCTATGCATAATGCAAATTCATGAAATATATGTGCATGCAGTGGCTCTAGTTTGTGGTCAATCAAATTAACATATTTTTGTTATCCTGAATAACATCCCTGCTTGCAGCCCTCTGGTGCCAGAGTTTGAGAATCCTTTATTATCTATCTCATACCCTTGTTTACACCTTCAAAAAATACAAAGACTAGGGAACACACAATGAAGTTACTAAGTAGTACATTTAAGAGTAATCAGAGAAATTATTTTCACTCAGCTTGTAATTAAGCTCTGAAATTCATTGCTGGAAGATGTAGTAAAAGCTGTTACTGTATTCTGGCTCCTGGTGACCCATCCCCTGGGTTTTCTTGGCAAGGTGCAACTGTAAGTAGAATTCCAGGCCTTTCTTCCACAGAGTAAGCCTGCAGCAGCTGGTATTCCAAGGTGGTCTCCCATCCAAGTACTAGCCAAACCCAATCCTACTTAGTTTCCAAGAGCAGGTGAGATCAGGCTCATTCAGGGTGGCACAGCTGTAGCAGCTGTGTTTAAAAAAGGGTTAGACAAGTTTCTGGAGGAAAAGTCGATAAGTCATTATTAAAGTTGACTGGGGGAAATCAACTGCTTATCCCTGGAATAAGAAGCATGAAATCTACCTTTCAGGATCCTGGTTACCTGGATTGGCCACTGTTGGAAACAGGATACTGGGCTTAAAGGACTTTTGATCTGACCCATTATGGCAAACTTTATGATCTTACATTCTTATCTCTTTGTTTTGTGTTTTCTTGCACAGCAACCAACCACCTTTGCCCAAGCACGAAAAATTATAAAGGCCGAAGGAATTGGGCTATATGTACTCAACAAGTGCCTTAATGCAACACTGGTCCGCCATGGAGTTTTTAACATGGTTTATTTTGGATTCTATTTCAATGTGAAAACTATTGTACCTGTTAACACGGTAAGGACTGTCTTAAAATTTCTAACTGAAAAGCTAAACCATTAAAAATACTGTATAAAGGAGACCTATTAAGGGAAATTCCTGATATACGGCCAGATATACAAAACATCTTTCCTGTAGATACAAAAAGGAACATTCTAGCAAACCTGGTGGGTAGTTTTTACACACAAGATTTGTAGAAATAATTGAAACAAAACTATGTGGGTAGTTTTACTTTTATCATTGCTCCACCACAAAATACTCGCACAAATTTGTGCTTGCTTTATATGAAAATACTTTTTAAAAGCAAATGTATACTGTAATTTTGATTATTTAAAACTACACACATAGTTGATTCCCCTAAATTTAAGGCTCTGTGGGAGCGCCTCCTAATCTCATGGGCCAAATGTATGTGTATTGTGAAATAACACATATGCTTTCACCAGCATACAGGATAAGGTTAGAAAATAATCAAAAAGTCCACTTCCATGGTTAAAAAATTCCTTAGAAATAACAGCACTTTACCCATGGAAAGGGTTTTCATTATAGATAGAAATCTTTTGTAAGTCTGCCCATAATGAGCATGTCCTAAAATTTTGTTACCTCTTAAATGGAGCAGAATCTATGAAATAGGCTGCTGCTGTAGGGCCCAGTTCTCACTTTTTTATTTAAACATGTAGTGCATGCATATCAGAAAATCAGATAGCAGGCATTTGGGCTAAGTGTGGATCATTGCAGAAAGTCTTTAAAATGCTTGTGAATGACTATTAGAAAATGGAAAAGCTATCTATTATTGTGAACTCTTTCCAATTTGTTGATATTAATTAGAATCTGATTGAACACCTTTTCACCCGATTAGCAGAATACATGACACATTCAAAAATAACAAACCAGATGAATCCCTTGATAATTACAATTAAACAAATACTGTGGATCGCCCAAAAATAAATAATAATTATGAACCTGTATGTAATTGATATATAGTTGCCCTTGCTGCTTCCTGCTTCTGATGTAGCTCATGCTCACCCTTTACACTCTGTAAAAATGCCCTGCAAATTTTTATCACTTCTTGATCAATAGCTTCATGACAAGGCTGCTGCTTTCCTTGCTTCCTAGGCATAGGGAGGTTCTTACAACCAGGTACATGTGAGCAAATCATCCGATGCCATGAATGCCATCCTCCTTCACTGCATTAATCATGTTATCCCACAATCTATTACAAAAGAAAAACAGGAAACATGGTAATCTGTCTCTAGCCTAGCTGCCAGCCTTCAACATTCCTATTAGCCACCTGATTGACTGCAGCAGAAGGGAGCGAGCAGGTGAGCTCTTCCCAGCTCCCCACCAATGGGACCCATCAGACTCAGCTTCCCCTCTTCAAATTCAAAGGCACGAAGACACCATCAAGCAGCCCTCAGCCACCCGATTGGCCGCAGCAGAAGGGAGCAGGCAGGTGTGCTCCTCCCCGCTCCCAACCGCCAGGACCTATCAGGTGCCACTTCCCCTCTTCAAATTCAAAGGCATGAAGACACCATCAAGCAGCCCTCAGCCACCCAATCAGTTGCAGCAGAAGGGAGCGGGCAGTGAGCTCCTCCCCGCTCCCCACCGCCGGGACCTATCAGGCGCCACTTCCCCTCTTCAAATTCAAAGGCGCATAGACGCTCCTGTGCCTGAGAGCTCCTCCAGAGGGCCCTTTGGCGGGGACCTGAGGCGAGGCAAGCAACTCTTTACCATTGGCCTGCTTCATACTTGCAGTTCTGCATCCCGCTGTCATGTAAATTCGTTAGGCATAACAGTAGATTGTCTATCCATCTAATCTTCTCTCTGCCACTACTCTGCTTCTGCTAGCTATATACCCTTTAACAGTGTTCCACCACTCTCACACTAACAATTTTGTTTATTTCAACGCATTGGTAATTACACAGTTCCTCAGGCTCTGTTGATCATATTGTATCTCACGCACTGCGATCTCATGCACTGCTGATTACATTGTATCTCATTGTATCTCTTGCACTGCTGATTACAGTGTATCTCATTCACTGTGATCTCATTGTATTTCATGCACTGCTGATTACATTGATACCTGTTCTCATTACTGCACTGCACCCTCCCCCCCCCCCTCAATACCCCCACCAAAGAACATCTCACAACCATGCTTCTCCCGCATAGCTGGCTGGCTCTCATATACCTTTCCTCCCTATTCATATGCTATCTCTTGATCCACCTTACTCTCCCCTCCTCTATCCCAATCATCCACTCTCAAGGCCTATCATACCCTTCTCTCTAACCCCACAATACACCCACCAATAGAGGAGACACCCTTGTCTCCTTTACATCCCCACTTCTTCCCATGCCAATCTCCCACACTACCTGCCCTGATCACACAATCAAACACAATCTGATTAATGCAGACTCCACGTGCAACAAAATACAAACTCTTGCTGACCACATCAGTGATGATGCAATAGACCTTCTTTGCATCATGGAGACTTAGTTTACTGAAGCCAACAATGTCCTACTCAACCAATTGAATACCAGTACCCACAATATCCACAACTGTTCACAAACCAACAGTAGAGGCGGAGGATTCTGCATCCTCTCAAACAAGCAACTTGGCTTTACTACAGCTAGCACAACATCCTCCTATAGTCTAGATACCCTCATCATAAGGAACAAGCGCTTCACCATCTGCCTTGTCTATAGGGCACCCCAACACCATGCAGACCAGCTTGACTCACTTCTTGAAACAGTATGCTCTCATGCTTCCCACCAACAACATCTCATTCTCCTTGGTGATCTCAGTCTCCCCTCAGCTAACATCAACCAAAACAATGTCTTCCTTCAAGCCATGAATGATTTCCATTTTTGCACAGCTCATCAATACCTCACCTCACTTGAAGGGAGGTACCTTGGATCTACTCTTCCTCCCCAATGACCTACTCTCCTCCTTGCACCCTATTTCTGCCTCATCTACCCCAGTCCCATGATCTGACCACTGCCTAATAACCTTTACCCTACCAACTCTCCTGACTAAATATCCCCCTCTCCCAAACTTCCTTCAACAAGAAGATTCCAAAACTTTAATGAAGCCTCTTTCATTCAACAGACCATCCCTACCCTGAAGCACACTTTTCATCATTCAGACCTTGACACGTTGGTACATCCTGGAACACTATCATCACTGAAGCCTCCAAGGCTCCACCTTGCGTCCCCTCCAAAATTCATCAGTCTCATGCTCCCTGGTAATCAGCCCTCCTCAGAGAGCATAATCGTTCCCTCAGAAGACAAGTGAAGATGGAGGAAATCCAAGGACCCACAGCTTCGAGCCATCTACCTAGACCAACGTGCAGCCTACTCTACCAACACCCTCAACACCAAGTGTGAACACCACAACAACATCCTCCTTCGTGCCATAAACAACCAAGGGAACTTTTCAACCTCATCAGACCCTCACAAGTGATCCATCCCAACCCCATAAGAACAATATCATCCACCCCCAAATAATGGCGGACTTCCTTATATGTAAACACAAGCTCCCTGGCACTTCTACCCTCATCATACCTCCTCCTACCACCCCAACTTCTTCCACCCATCCATGGACTTCATTCATGGATGCCTCCCCCCCCCCCCCCAAAGAGCTTCTGAGCATCATCTCCCACATCAATGCCAGCACATCTCCTCTTGATCCCTGCCCAGTAGCCTGGATCAAGCTAACAAGGACACTGATGTTATCATTGATCTCTACCATCCTCCACTCTTCACTCACCCAAACTTACCTCCCACCTGCTGTCAAGCAAGCCTCTGTGAGACCCCTACTGAAGAAATACAGCCTTGATCCCAACTCACCTGCATTATACAGACCCATAACCAGCATGCCCTACCTTGCCAAAATCATTAAAAAAGCAGTACAAATTCAGCTTCAGGAGCACGTTGACAGATATGCCCCACACGATCACAATCAACATGGTTTCCACCCATACCACAGTGCTGAAATGCTACTTACCTCCCTATTAAATGCACTCATTGCTAGAACTGAAAAGCCCTTCTCTGGCTTTGTGCTATTATTTCTTGTTTAATGTACATTACCAAGTTTAATGTACATTACCAAGTTTAGGTTTCAATGTAAGCCACTTTGATTGAAATGATAAAGCGGTATATAAAACCTGTTAAATAAATAAAATAAATAAATAAATCTCTGCAGCATTCAACACTGTATACTATCTGACTCTACTAAACCAACTCAACATTATTGGTGTTCATGGCATGCCACTCAAATGGATCCACACCTACCTTTCCCAGTGCACCTAACTGATAAGAATTGTAAACCAAATCATCAATGCCTTACATCCTTCCCCAAGGAGTCCCACAGTGTTCTGCCCTCTCCTCCCTCCTGTTCATTATCTACATTAAGCCTCTTTGCTACATCATTCAGAGGTTCAACCGGCTAACAACTCTATGCTGACGACATAATGATATTCACTCCATTACACACTATCTCCCCTGACTACTCCAGTCTTACGGCCTGTTTCAGAGAGATTGTTTCCTAGCTACAGCTTTACAACCTCACCGTCAACTTCACCAAAACAGAGAACCTTCATGTGTCTGGAGACTCCAACTACACACCACCTTCAATCATCAGACTCGGGATACGAAAATACAAGTGAGGCCTCAGATCAAATACCTTGGTGTTATTCTGAATCACCATCCTCACATTATGAATACCACCAAAAATATCCACTTAAACTTTGAATTCTTCATAACCTATGCCCACTCCTATCTCCCTACAGCTTCTGTGCAGTTTGCCAGGCCTCCATTACACCACTACTTGACTACTGCAACTCTGTCCTCCATGGGCTTCCCAAGGCTACCATTGCCCCCCTGAAGCTTGCCCAAAACACTGCAGCATGCATTATAGTCAGAGTCTCCAGGCACTCCCACATCACCCTTATTCCGAAATATCTTCACTGGCTCCCCATCGCCCCTTGAATCAAGTTCAAGGTATTCACCATCACCCACAGAGCTCTCTTCAAAACATCCTCTGAGCAGCTCCAATCATTAATCAGATGTCCTGACAGCAACAGACTCCATAGACAGAATGTGTCAAATCTTCTTCCTCCAACGCAGATTCACAAGAGATCACAATGACCATGCACAAGAGCCTTTGAATTTTATGCTCCCACCACTTGGAACCACCTACCCCACACAATATGATGCATTCAATCTCACACCCTGTTCAAAAAGCACCTTAAGACTCTACTATTTGAGGAATTAAAGTGCATCCCTTACAATAAACCCCCAGCAAGAGCATCCTCCACTCCCACATACCATTCCCCCCCCCTTAATCACCTAAGGCTGTTCAATCCCCCCTTCTACTTCCTCACTTTAAACACCCTACGTTGTCCACCCCTTCCCTTCTATACCTCCAACCACCTTTGATATCAAAAGCATTCTGTAACATAGGTTCTAAAGTTATACCATCCCTGTATCTTACCCCATCCCTTTGTTGTGTTGCTTCTAATTTAGCTGTATTTAATTTAAAGTTGCCTGTATGGTATCATGTTTTCAACTGTTACATAGAAACATAGAAACATGACGACAGAAAAAGACCACATGGCCTATCTAGTCTGTCCTTCCATATCAACAGCTACAATAGTCCCCTTTTTTTCCTTTAGAGATCCTCTATGTTTGTCCCATGCTGTTTTGAATTCAGATACTGTCCTCATCTCTATCACCTCCAATGGGAGACTACTCCACGGATCCACCACTATTTCCATAAAGAAATATTTCCGCATATCACTCCTGAATCTATCCCCCTTCACCCTCACCCCATATCCCCTCATAGCAGAACTTGCTTTCAATTCAAAGAGGCTCTCCCCCTGAACATTTATGCCATAGAGGTATTTAAACATCTCAATCATATCACCTCGATCCCGCCTTTCCTCTAAGGTGTACATATTATGATCCTTAAGTTTGTCCTCATATGCTTTATAATGAAGACCACTAACCATTTTAGTAGCCACCCTCTGCATCGACTCCATCCTGTTCACATCCTTTTGAAGGTGCGGTCTCCAGACTTGCACACTATACTCCAAATGAGGTCGCACCAAAGACTTATACAGAGGCACTATCACCTCCTTTTTTCTGCTAGCCATTCCTCTCTGTAAGCACCCAATCATCCTTCTAGCTTTTGCCATCGCCTTTTCTACCTGTTTAGCAACTTTAAGATCATTAGACACAACCACGCCTAGGTCCCTCTCTTATTTAGTGGACAAAAGTACTTCACCCCCTATACTATATTGCTCCCTTGGATTGCTGCAGCCCAAATGCATGACCTTACATTTTTTAATATTAAATCCCAGCTGCCAAATTCTAGACCATTCTTCAAGCTTAGCTAGATCCCTCCTCATGTTATCTACACCCTCCTAGCCCACTGCCTTCCCCCTGGCTTCTCTGCAGTCTCTGTTCCTCGTCTTGGCCAGTCAGGCGGCGGTGTGGCCGCTCTGATACTGCCGACCCTTTCCTTCACCCAGCTCTCCTCCCCACCACTGCATTACCCTGAATCCCTTCTGCTTCATCTTCACACCTCTCCTCCTACACATGTGCTTCTTATCTACTCCCCCCCTGCTCTTCGCCCTGAGCTGTGGGACTCCCTTCTTTTGACTATCACTGATCTCTCCCTAGCCTTTCCCCATTTGCTTGTTGCTGGGGACTTTAACCTTCACGTGGATTCTCCCTCTTCATCTAGTGACCATTCTTTTATTTCTCTCTTACATGATTTATCTCTTGTGCAGCACGTTACCTTCCCTACCCATCAGGCTGGTCATACTCTCGACCTACTTTTGACATCATCCTCCTCTTCTCTTACGCTTCACAATCTTTCCTCTATATCTCTTCCATGGACAGACCATGTCTGCCTCTCTGCCTCCTGTCTTCACTCACGAGGGTCTTCCTCCTCTTCCTCCTCTCTTACCCCCCCCCCCACACTGTCCCCCGTCCCCCGCGGCTTTCTCGTGCCATCTCTCCACTCACCATCCAGCAATTCCCCCCAGCGACTGAGCTCCTACCCTCAGATTTTCCCCTCCTCTCTCCTAACTCCCAAGCTGCTCTCTGGTCATCGATCCTTTCGGCTAATCTCGACCATATCGCCCCCCTGCATCCTCAGCCACTTCGCCATCGACCCATGCATCCCTGGTACCATGGAGGTCTTCGACTTTTGTGTACCCAGCTTCGCAGAGCGGAGCGGTTGTGGCGTAAGGGTCCCTCAGCAACCACATTAGCATTTTTCAAATCAAACTATTCCCACTATCATTCTAGTGTCCAACTTGCTAAGCTCACTTATTTCTCTAATGCTATATTGAATGGCCCAAATCAGACCCGACATCTCTACTCCACCCTCCAGTCTCTCACTTCCCTTCACTCCTCAGCGTCAGCTAACCTGGTCCATCCCTCTCCTCAGCCTTCTCTTCTAGCCTCTTGCGTTAGCAATAAGATTTCTTCCTTGAGAGCGTCTTTACCTTCCTGTCCTGCTCCAATTCATTCTCCTCCCCCTGTCGCCTCCCCCCCACCCATCTCTCAAACCTCCCACTTCTGGGCGTCTTTCTCCTTGATCACTCCCCTGGAACTTCACCACCTCATCTCTTCCTCAAAGAAGACCTCCTGTCCCCTAGACCCCATTCCTTCTTCTTGGCTCCTGGACCCCTCTTTAGCACTCTTTCCCCACATCCTTACTATGTTCAATTCTAGTCTTTCCACAGGGACCTTTCCCCGCTCTTGGAAGCATGCTTTAATTCGTCCTATCCTCAAAAACTCCTCACTTGACCCCTCGGTTCCCGCTCACTATCGCCCTGTCTCTAACCTCCCTTTTCTCTCTAAACTCTTAGAGAAATTTGTCTTTGCACAGCTTTCACATCACCTTGACTCCACTAACTTTCTCTACCCTCGTCAATCGGGGTTTCGCCAGGGTCACAGTGTCGAAACTATCCTTCTTGCCTTTACTAATGCACTGCATGTAGCTCATGATCGTGGTGACATCTCGGTGGCGGTTACCCTTGATCTTTCAGCTGCATTCAACTTAGTTGACCACTCCCTCCTTCTTCTTCGCTTACGGGAGGCAGGCCTCTGCAGTACTGCTCACCGTTGGTTTCACTCTTTCCTCTCCTCTCGATCTTGTGCAGTCCTCTCCTCGTCCTCTTCTTCCCCCCCTTCGGATTCCTTCCCTCTCCCTTGTGGGGTTCCTCAGGGTTCTGTCTTGGCTCCCCTTCTTTTCAACCTCTTTCTGGCCCCCCTAGCCCTCTTAATCCAACAGTCTGGAATATCTGCCTTTTTCTACGCAGATGACATTGTTCTGCTTCATCATACTTCCCCCTCTTGCCCAGACCTTTCTGCACTAAATTCCTGTCTCTCTGATGTGGCTAACTGGTTGACACTTAACTGTCTTCACCTTAATCTTGCTAAAACTATCGCTATCTGGTTTTCTCATGGCAGTCCACCTTCCCTTCTGGCCCCTTCTTTCTCCGGTTCCCCTGTCGCTTTAGTCTCCACCTTCCATTATCTTGGTGTTCAGTTTGATTCTGACCTATCATTTCATGCCCATATTTCACACGTCACTAAAACATCCTTTTTCTTCCTTCATCAAATTCGTTCAGTTCGTCCTTTTCTATCTGCATCAGCCCTTACCACTTTGTTGTTGTCTTTGGTCATGTCACGTGTGGATTTTGCTAATTCAGTTTTCACTGGTCTCCCTAAATCTCAATTTTCTCGGTTGCAACGGATCCAAAACCCTGCTGCCCGCCTTGTCACCCATACCTCTCCCCGGGACCACATAAACACCTCTGCTATTCCGCCTTCACTGGCTACCCTTTCCCTATCACTCTCAATTCAAGCTGCTTACCTTGGTTCACAAAGCCCTCTACACTGGCACCCCTCAATACCTAACAGACCTCCTTTCTTTTCATTCTCCCAGGTACACCCCTCGCTCCTTCCACCTCAACCGCCTCACCCTTCCCTCCCCTTCCCATGCTCACTTACAATCCACTCATTCCTCTGCCTTCGTTTTTGCCGGCCCCACTCTTTGGAACTCCCTCCCCTCTTCCCTTCGTCTGGAACCTCATCACACCACATTCAAACAAAATCTGAAGACTCACCTTTTTTCTCTGGCTTTTGATGTCCCCTCCCCTTTTGTGTAAACTCCACCCCCCCCCCACCCTCTACTTACCTTTTTGTTCTCTCCCTACTTATGTTTGGTCTTGTCTTTCTTGTCTCTACTGCTTTCCTATCAAGCAATTTGTATATTCCTTTTCCATTTCGCTGGCTTTGGCCTTCTTTTAAACTTGGTTTTAATTGTACACCGCTTTGCTTGTTGTAGAAAGGCGTTTTTTATCAAATGTAATAAACATAAACATAAACATCCACCTTCCAAGCTTAGCTAGATCCCTCCTCATGTTATCTACACCTTCCTGGGTGTCTACTCTATTGCAGATTTTGGTATCATCTGCAAAGAGGCAAACCTTACCCTACAGCCCTTCTGCTATATTACTAACAAAGATGTTAAAAAGAATCGGACCAAGGACAGATCCAAGGGGAACACCACTGGTAACATCCTTCTCCTCAGAGTGAGCTCCATTTACCTGTACTCTTTGTCGCCTCCCACCCAACCAATTTCTAACCTAAGCAGTAACTTTAGGGTCCATCCCTAGGGTGCTCAGTTTGTTTATAAGTCACCTGTGAGGAACAGTGTCAAAGGCTTTACTGAAATCTAAATACACCACATCTAGGGCTCTCCCTCGGTCCAACAACCTGGTCATCCAGTCAAAGAAATCAATCACATTTGTCTGACAAGACCTGCCTCTGGTGAATCCATGCTGCCTCGAATCCTGTAATCCGCTGGACTCCAGAAACCTCACTATTTTCTCTTTCATCAGCATTTCCAATAATTTACTCACCACCGAAGTTAAACTAACTGGCCGGTAGTTTTCAACCACATCCTTACTTCCGCTTTTGTGTAAAGGCACCACATGAGCCTCTCTCCAGTCCTTTAGCACCACTCCTGATTCCAACGAGGCATTGAAAAGGTCAGTCAGTGGTGATGCTAGAACGTCCCCTAGTTCCCTCAGTATTCTAGGGTGTATCCCATCCGGTCCCATCGCTTTGTCTACTTTAAGTTGAGCTAATTAGTCACGAACACAGTCTTCTGAAAATTGTTCAAGATGTCCCTCACTTCTGTTCCTGTTTGTGGGTGTTTTCTGAGGTCCTGCTCCTGGTTCTTCATCTGTGAACCCAGAACAGAAATATTTGTTCAGCAATTCCGCTTGATCCTCATCAGCTTCTACATATTCCTCCCCTTCACGCTTGAGTCTGACAATATCACTTTTGCCTTTCCTCTTCTCACTAACATATCTGAAAAATTTCTTCTCCCCCCATTTATTGCATTGGATATTTCCTCCTCTTTTTGAATCTTTGCTTTCCTGACTACTTTGCTAGCTTCTCTAAGTTTTTCCAAATATAGATGCCTGTCTTCCTCTCTCTGTGATCTCTTGTATTTCATGAAGGCCTCCCTCTTTTTCTTCACTTTTTCAGCTACTTCTTTCAAAAACCATAGCAGTCTCCTTTTCCTTTTACCTTCATTTACCATTTTAACAAAAAGGTTTGTTGCCCTTAAAATATCCCCCTTTCAGATTTGCCCACTGTTTTTCTACATCCCCAGCTGTTCCCATCCCACTAATGACTCCCTGAGGTATTGGCCCATCTTGGCAAAGTTAGTCTTCCTAAAGTCTAAGACCCTCACCTTTGAATGGATTCTAACAGCCCTAGGCCTAATACTGAACCACACAATCTGGTGATCACTGGATGCAAAATGATCTCCCACTATAACATTATAAACACTTTCACCATTGGTAAGCACCAATTCCAGTATGGCCCCTTCACCTGTGGGGTCTGTTACCAATTGCTTGAATAGTTCTCCCTGTAGAGAATCCAGGATCTCTTTACTTCTAGATGATACTGCAGCAGGAATGTGCCAATCAACATCTGGCATATTGAAATCCCCTATCAGTAGCACTTCCCCTTTCCTAGCAATGCTGCGTATGTCTCCAATTAACTCTCTGTCCACCTCTTCCTCTTGTGAGAGAGGTCTGTATATCACGCCAATGCAAATAGATTTCTCTTTCCCTCTTTCTAATTTAACCCACAATGCCTCCTTTCTCCCTTTTAAGCTCTATAATTCCAAAGCTTTAATAGTATTTTTTGCATATAGTGCCACTCCTCCTCCCCTTCTTCCTACCCTGTCCTTTCTGAATAAAGTATAGCCTGGTTTAGTTACATCCCAGTCATGGTTTTCTGTGAACCATGTTTTTGTAACTGCCACTAAATCCAAGTCGGCCACTCCCACCAAAGCTTCAACATCAGGGATCTTATTTCCCATGCTATGGGCCTTTATACACATTGCTTTCCATATGTTACCCCTGTTACCCATTTCCATAAAGGTATTTAATGTATCACTTACCTGGGGGCTTTCTTCACCCATTCCCAACAGATATAGTTTAAAGACCTCTTTAGTAGATTAGCCAGTCTACTACTGAAGACTCATTGACCTTTTTTGGACAGATGGATGCCATCTCTGCTCTGCAACCCTTGGAACAGCATCCGATGGTTTAGGAAACCAAAATGCTCTCAATGCACCATCCACGCAGCCATGCATTCATCTCCAGGATGCGAGCCTCTCTGTCTTGGCCTTTACCCTCAACAGGGAGGATTGAAGAGAACACCACCTGTGCACCTAACTGCTTCACCCTCTGTCCCAGAGCCATGAAGTCACTTTTGATACACTCAGAGGGATATATGGCAGTATCATTTGTTCCAACATGATTTGGCAACATTGGGCAATAGTCAGTGGGCTTGATGAGTTTCGGGAAACTCTCTGTAACATCTTGAATTTTGGCACCAGGCAGACAGTATACCTCTCTGGACATCAAGTCTGGTCGGCAGATGGACGTCTCAGTACCCTTCAGAAGAGAGTCACCAAACACTATTACCCTTCGCTTCCTTGTGGTCACTGATTCTGCAACTTTGTGGTACTTGAGATCTGGTTCTTCCATTTCCAGGGATGCTTTCACCTCCTCCACTTCCTCCTGTTCCTTGTAAACCGTTTCTTTTTGTTCCATGTAAACTGTTTTGCCTGGTAGAAAAACGGTATATTAAAATCAGTTAATAAATAAATAAATACTTTTCTGCTAGGATATGGAACTAGGTATGGTTGTCATCCATCAACTAGGCTTGCAGCTTAGCCCACCAGTACCCACCTCCTGGGGTAGTCACTACACCTACAGTCTGCCCCTGCCTCATCCAGTGTGCCTTCAGGAAGAAGTAGGCATGTGTGACATTCTGACTTGTCCAGGTGTTGCATTCTGCTACCTCTGCCTTTGTCAGCTCTGTCTGCAGATGGGCATACCTCTGATCATAGAGGCTGGAGATCACCCACCTACTAGAAGTTATCCTGCAGGGCACTTGATAATTTGGGACTAAGAGATGCATCAGCCTCTTAAAACCCAGGGTAATCATTTCACCAGTGGCACCATGCATCTTCAGTGCTGCTTGCTGCTTGCTTTGCAAAACCCCTGATGAACACCATCTTATCTCCTCTGCAGTGACTTGCTTTAATGCATATTAGAACTACTGACATGCACCTCACTGAAAAAAGAGGCTGGGGACTTTACTTAGTAAAGCCAGTTTCCTTTTTCTGGTGTCCAGGGCCGGCCCATCCATTGAGCAAGAATGTTGTTTGCATAGGGCCCCACATTTCAGGGGGACCTGTGCAAACAACATTCTGTTGCCCAGGTAAATTAAAAACAAAAAAACCTGGCTGCTGCTGATACCGTATCTCGTCCCTCTCGGGTGTCTGCGAAAGAGAAAGCGTGTTATCTCAGACTGCGTCACGGCCGCACACACACGTCCTTCTCCTCAGCTTCCTGGGCGGCTTATAAAGTCAGACGCGTGCTTCATTTATAGTACACACATTCCAGAAAGCAGAGCAGCGCAGTCGGGTCAGTGCGGTCCGTAGCTGCTGTTCCTGTCATGATCTTCAGCCTCGCCAAGCACTTCTGTCTCTAATCTCTAATGATCTCTCTCTCTCTGTGACGTGCCCAAAGTATGAAAGTCACAGACTTGTCGCGAGAGCATCTCACAAAGCTCAGGTCTGATCAGTGATGTTCCAAAGGCCCCCCCCCCCCACATGGCAGAGCCAGTATGGCAAACTTGAGTTGTGGGTCGCTTGCCTTACTGCCTCTGCACTAGGCATGGCATCTCTTCTCTCCCATGTCAGTCTTGTGATTCTCAGGACTTCAGCTGGGAGAGACAAGCCGCCTGGTCTGGAATGGGGGCAGTGGGGTGGGCTGCCCATGACTTTGGGTTGCTGCACTGGCTCCACCATGTGGATTTGATGGGGGTGCACCTCCTTCTGCTTGGTACCCGAGGTGGGCTGCACCCATTGCACCACTCATGTTATGCCACTGGGTATGATCATCTCTAGTACCAATTGATTTGTTCTTTGGGCAGTCCATGGTATGTTCAGTATTCTCTGCAAGCACCTAATTTGAAAGCATTGATTTTTTTCCTGTCTTTTTTTCTTCACTGTCCACAGCAGCCATTTGGTTTGCTTTTTTATTGTTGTTATTATTATTGCCATAGCAGTGGGGGTTAGGACTGGAAGTGAGCTGATGGGGGGGGGGGGTAGGACTGGTAATGGACTATGGGGGGGGGGGGCTAGGACTGGAAATGGGCTGATGGGGGGGGTAGGATTGGAGATGGGCTGATGGGGGGTTAGGACTGGTAATGGGCTATAGGGGGCTAAGACTGAAAATGGGGCGATGGGGGATTAGGACTGTAAGTGGGCTGATGGGGGGTTAGGACTGGTAATGGGCTATGGGGGGGGGCTAGGACTAGAAATAGGCTGATGGGGATGTTAGGTCTGGAGGTGGGCTGATGGATTAGGAAAGGTAGTGGGCTGTGGGGGGCTAAGACTGAAAATCGGGTGATGGGGTGTTAGGACTGGAAGTGGGCTATGGGGGGTTAGGACTGGTAATGGGCTATGGGGAGGGCTAGGACTAGAAATAGGCTGATGGGGGTGTTAGGTCTGGAGGTGGGCTGATGGGGGGTTAGGACTGGTAATGGGCTATAAGGGGGGCTAAAACTGAAAATGGGGTGATGGGGGGTTAGGACTGGAAATGGGCTGATGGGGGGTTAGGACTAGAGGTGGGCTGATGGGGGCTTAGGACTGGTAATGGGCTATGGGGGGCTAGGACTGGTAATGCGCTGGGGGGTGGTTGCTAGGACTGGAAATGGGCTGAGTGGAAACTGCAAATAGGGGGGGCTTGAACTGCAAATAGCTGATGGGGAGGAGGACTTAGAATGGAAATGGTCTGTGAGGAAAGGGAGCAAGAACTGGGAATGGGCTGAGTGGGGGGGAGCTAGGACAGGAAATGGGCTGATGGAGGGGCTAGGATAGAACTGGAAATGGGCTATTGGGGGTTGCTAAGATTGGAAATGAGCTGTGGTGGGGGCTTGGATTGAAATGGACTTATGGAGGGGCTAGAGCTGGAAGTAGGCTCATGGGGGGGGTTGGATTGGAAATGGGCTGAGTGGAGGGGAGCTAGGATTTGACATTGGCTGATGGTGGGGCTAAGAAAGGACTAGAAATGGGCTGATGGGGGCTGGGATTGGAAATGAGCTGATGGAGGGACTCAGATACGACTGGAAATGGAAGGGGGTGCTAGGACTGGAAACGGGTTGATGGTGGGACTAGGATAGGACTGGAAATGGGCTGATGGGGGTGTAGGACTGGAAATAGGCTGATGCAGGGACTAGAAGGGAGCAGATGCTGGTGGGGCTGGAACTAGAAGGAAGCTGATGTTGGGGGAGGATTAGAATGGGATGGGGCTGAGAAAGTGAAATGGAGAGGGGAAAAATATTTTGTGTGGGAGGGAAGAAAAATCTACAATTTGCCAGGTATTGGAAGAGTAAGTGGGGATTGAGGATGGAGGGGTAAAATTTGAGTGGATGAAATAGGAATGAGGAAAGAGCAAAAGGAGACAGATTAGTATGTTAACCCTGGAATTACCGAGATTTTTTGTACACACTGAATACCGTTGGGGTGATAAATGACCCCACAACGAATTTTAATTGTTAACCATGAAAAATTTAAACTAAACAGACAAAATATTATTCAGAATTAATTATTTATTATATAAAGGTTAAATGTTTTGAAATTTAATGCTTTATCATAAAATTACATGAAGAAGAGTTGCAATGAAAGCAGTTTTTGCATGCACTTGATGAACACAGTAAAGTACTACAGTCATTTGCATGAAACACAGACAATTTCTGAATGTTCTTTGCAAACATTGCGCTTGCAGGAGGTGCATACTGTGTTGCTTTTCTTGTCTTTTTCTCTGGAACAGCAGTGACACCTTGCCCTTTTCTTTGGAATCCCGACATTGCAAACAGCATCAGTGGCTTCTTCAATGCTGGAAGAAGTCTCGCTGCAATTACTCTGAAGCAGCTGCTTTTCTAATTCCAAGAGGAATAGATGATGTCTGTGCTTTGACTTGGACTGCCATTCTGGATTTAGTGACATCCAAACAATGAAGGCGTTCAAAGAACTGATGTCCAACATGTTGTAGAAGATTGTCACTGGCCAGCGTCTTGTCATTCGTTTTGTGGTATACGTGCGCAACATTTGATCTGCCGTATCTACTCCACCTTTACTAGAATTATAATCCAAGATCATGCGTGATTTTTTTGTCTGGACGTGTGTTATCTACTTCTTCTTGATCATGCAAACTGCTCAGAAGAACAACCACTGTTCCTTTCTTCGGGCAATAGGAAACCAGAGTGGCGTCATCGCGAAAGGCAAACAGTGAAGTTAATACCTCTCGGCCCTTTGCTGTTACAAATTCTGGAGGTAATTCTTTTCTGTTCTTTCAAATTGTCCCCAAAAGTGTCATTTGTTTTTCTAGCAATTTCCATGACAGGGATAAACTGCAGAAGAAATTGTCAACAGTAACATTTCTGCCAGATCGCGTCAATCCTTCAGTGAGTTGCAGCACAAACCTTTCACCCCGAGTCTGTTCCCTGTTTTGTCCGAGTTCCCTTCCTGTATATACTTGAAGACGCAGAACATATTACATTGCACTGTCATACAACATCCAAAGCTTTATGCCATATTTCCCAGGTTTGCTGGGAATATATTGTCTGAACAGAAGACGGCCACGAAATGTAAGCAGTTGCTCATCCACGGTAACATTTTCACCAGGAACAAAGGCGTCACTTAGAGTTGCTTCCCAGGTATCAAAAGCATGTCTGATTGGAGCAAGCTTATCCACGCCTCGTTGTTCACGTCTGTTGGTTGCATCATCAAATCTGAGAGCACAAGAAATTTGCTGAAAATGGTTACGGGCCATATTTTTGCCGAAAACAGAACGACCATCTTCAAGGTTCCACAACTGAACTATGGATTCATTTCATGATTTGTACATGCCTGAGAGGATCAGAAGTCCAAGAAAACGGTGAAATTCTCCATCTGACAAATCTTTCCAGGTGTCGTCATAAATGTGTCTTCCTTGTTTGCTCGTCCACATCATGATTTCATTCAATAAGTTCTGCCTCATGAATAAGTGGAATGCTGCGAGAGGGCCATCAACATTTCGTACAGCATACCTTGTAGAATCTTGTTGTACAGGCATGTCATTAGCTCTGGCGTATCTTCCAGCAGCTTGCTTTATAGGTTTCCTGTTCCATGATGTAGCATCCTTAGATACATAGGCTTCAGTGGCAACATTTGTGCTTATAGTTGATGACCTCTTAACTCCTCTACGACCACAACTAAGATTCCTCACAGATGATACTGACACCGAGGACTCCTGCCTTCTTCCCCGTCCAGCACAGCCTCAACCTTTGCCTCGGCCTGTAACTTGACTCTTTGCTGCAGGCGATCTTACCGGCTCAACATCAGTCTCACATTCACTTGGCGACCAACTGCTGTTGCCATTTGAATCATGACTGTCATCATCAGATTTATCGCCCGAACTTGGCTGATATGCTTCTTCGCTTGCTGAATATGCTGCATCATCAGACAACTCAGAGCCGTCACTGTCAGCATCTCGTTGCAATATTTCTCTTACTTGGGCAGCTGAATACTTTCGCTATGATATCATAAACAATAACCTAAAAAAAATAAAGATAAAGTTGAATAAAACGCATGGCACTGGATTATAATAATGTAGAAATAAAACGCAAAGCGGTTTTACTATAGGTGTACAATAATCATGATGAACGAGCTGAAAGCCTTTAAATTTTATCGGAAATAATGAGAGAACGTATGATATCAATTACAGAAAATGTGTAATTTTCATAAAATAAGAGTACAAAAAATAAATGATACATAAGTAATGATAAATACCTTTGTCAGATCAAAAAATTTACAAAACTGCAAATTGTATCACGATCCAAACCAGACATAAGCAACTGGGGTCAAAAATGACCCCAATGGTACTCTGTGCTGCAATTCATCACTAGCGTCACCTAGTGGATGAAAATTATTCCTCTCATGGTGCAATATAAAGAGAATATTGACATGTGAAAAGTCATAAAAAGATTGCATTCTTGAACAACTAGTTTCCAAGATACGTGTTTTGAAACTTGCAATGGGATCACTTTTGACCCCATTGGTACTCCCAGGGTTAAAGCAGATGTAGAGAGAGAGTGGAAATAAACTAGAAGAGAGAAGAAAGGACAAATGGACAGCAGACGATGGAGAGTTAGCAGAAGACACGAAGAAACCAGTAGAAAGTGACTGGAGCAATTGCAACTGAAAAAGAAAATGCACAAAAGGTAGAAAAATATCTCTTTATTTTGAATTTATTAATTGGAATATGTCAGCTCCGGGAAATGTGCATCTTTAACATCTGCACTTTGTTTAGTACAAGAGGAAATTAATTTATAGTTTTATTTCTAAAGTGTTGTTGTACATTCCAAGTTTGACTTTTGGGGTTCCCAGTTTAATTATTGTCTTCCTGTTTCTAAATTGTGATTCCTTGTTTGGTGGTGGTCTATGTTCTGCATATGTAACTGAGCTGAGGTATTCTGTTTATGTAATTCCTATTTGACATAATTTGAAATTGATATATATAGTGCCCCCGGTTGAAACCCAAGTTTAACCTCCTGTTCACTGTAAATGCCTAATAGTGTACCTATTCGGCACAGAATCGTTGTATGTAAACCGCACTGATTTTTAAGAGTGCGGTATATAAGAGCAATAAATAAATAAATAAATTGCCACTTGTTCTCTTTCCCCATTAGTTCATGTATTGTTATTCTCTGAAATGTATTGGTTTAATATTTGCAATGTTGCCTTTTGATAGGTAGAGTTTGGTGCTTTGTGAGTCCTGGTAGTGCTGTTATGATACGGCGGGTTTGCTATGGGTTCTAAATGGGCAGTGTTTGTAGTAGTTCCTAATGTGCCTGGCGGTTGGCACTGGATTATAATAATGTAGAAATCTTTTCGTCTTTCTTTATCCATACACTCATTAAGAGGCATGTTTACTAAAAGTTAGTGTATGGTAACATTATGCAAATAGTTATGCAAATGAGGAACCTTATGCAAATGAGGCCCCCGCACCGAGTCTCCACACATGGCCCCGCACCTCCCTTGTTTTAACCTAAGATTTTGAGGTATGCTTGTGAGGATCATGGTGCTTACTGTTTACCTCTATTGTTGAAAATTAAAAGAAATCACAAAAATTTAGAATGCTAGTATCACTTCCTCCTCCTCACCACATAGCATGCTAATAATAAGATTTTCAGCCATGAAACTTTTAATATCTGATGATTCTTTTTTTTTCCAAGTTTATTTTTGAATTTTAAATAATGTATTAAAACAATTCAAACAAATGCATATAACATGCTACCAAAAATCCTAACTAAATCCTGAACTAAAATGAAAACTTCGGACAGAGAGTGGGAATTACATATTAGCCAGGAATAAATCCAGTGGTCTCCATATTCTCTCTTTTTTATCAACACAATTTGATGATACAGAAGCAGCTCCTTCTAGCTTTCTGGTCATACAAATATCATGCCACCAAAAGGTAACCTTTTGCAATGAGATATCTTTCCGGTAAATGAAGTATATGTTGTACTGCAACTGATAGCATTATATCAAATAGAGGTTTTTTTGTCTTCCCTCAGGTCTTCCTGTATACATAAGGACCTGAATATACATATCTTTATCTTTATTAACACTTGATATACTGCCCTAGACTTTAGGGTATCAGAGCAGTTTACAATTTCAAAAACCCCCCAGCTGTATAGAAAATAGAAAAGAACACAATAATCAGACAAGACAGAATGAGGAGAGAAGCAGAGAGAGCATAGGCAAAGCAGGATAGAGGTCAGTCAGCTAGAGCTTGAGGGGGGGAGGTCAAAGGCAAATTGGAATAAGTGGGTCTTTAGCATGGATTTGAATCTGGAGAATGACAGTTTGGAGCGTAACGTGAGAGGCAGAAAGTTCCACAGGGCAGGGCCAATAAAAAAAGAAGGAAGAATGCCGTGTTTGTTCTAAGCCTGCCTGAGATACTGAGGGAAGTGCCAGGTGATGGACATGGAGTGGCCTAAGGAGACGGGGAGGGGGGGGGGGGAAGCGGAAACGAAGGAGTTCAGCCAGATATCAGGGTGTGTCAGTGTGAAGAGCACAGTGAACCACAGTAAGAATTTTATAGTCGATGTGGTACTTAAGGGGTAGCCAGTGGAAATTGATGAGAAGGGGTGTAATATGGTCACAGCGGGATGAGGAGGTAACTGCGCGGCTGTGTTTTGCAGGAGTTGGAGATGACAAAGCTGGAGGTGAAGGAGGCCAGCAAGTGTGGAGTTGCAATAGTCAAGTCTGGAAATTACCAGTGACAAAAGAATGGTTGTGAGGGAATTAGTATCGAGAAAGGGGCATATTGCACAGATCTGGCAGAGGGCAAAAAAGGAACATTGAACTAAGGAGGCCAAGTGATTGTGGAATGATAAGGAGGAATCAATAATGACTCCGGGATACCGGAGCGATTGCACTAGTGGGCTGGGGGAATGGGCTAGAAGGGGAGTCATAGCAAGACATGGGAGATTAAAAGTGAGCCAAATTGCAGCACTCTTGGAGGAGTTGAGGTGCAAACGATTCATGGTAAGCCAGGAGGAGACATCTGATAGGCAGGAGTTCAGGAGAGATAAATCAGGGGAGTGAGAGCTGGTGTGATGTAGAAGGATAATATTGCTGGCATAGAAATAGGCAGAGATGCCAGGCTGTTGGATTATGAGGGCAAGAGGGTCCAGGAAGATATTAAAGAGGAGGGAGACCAACACAGATCCTTGAGGGACACCACATGTGAGAGGAACAGTCGTGGAGGTGGCTGTTCTGCAGTTCACAGCAAAGGAGCGATAGGATAGGAAAGACTGAAACCACAAAAGAATGGCATCCCGGAGTCCAAAGTCGTGAAGACGAGAGAGCAGGATAGAGTGATCCACTAGGTCGAAAGCTGACGAGAGGTCTAAAGAAGGTCTATCTGTAATGATATTGCAGAATTTAGTTTGAAGACTTCTCATACAAAGCCCCAGACATGCTCCCCGAAGGACTTGATAAAGGAACAATCCAATAGCATGTGTGTTAAAGTGCCAGTCATAGTCGAGCAGTGACAACCCATATCGGATGCATGAAGACTGACTCTCTGCATCCATAAAGGAGTCCAAACAACACAGTGAGCAATAAAAAAAAGTGATTGTGCAGACTGCTCGGCATGGGGGGACACACTGTATGAGACCAGAATACACTCCACTTAATTACATCCTGAGGAATGTCAATATTGTATTCCCACATTCTATAAAGTTCTATCAAAGAAGCACCATCATGGGAAAGGAGTATCTTGTAGAACTGTGATGTTAACCTTCCATTTACCTTAGCCTTTCAAAATATATCGATCAGATCAAAGGTATAACTAGTCCATCTGTCCAAAGAGAGTTCCTGGTCAAGCTCCGAACTAAACAGTCTAACTTAACTGATTGAGCCACCAAGAGACCATAAAATTCACTCAGGTATTCTTGGTTAACTATCATTCCCCTTCTAAAAAGTTACCCAATGTTGAATATACCTTTAAAGAACTCCCCTTTCCAAAAGCTTTTCTGGCCATTCACAAGAATGATTATACCAAATAGAAGAGGCTCCAGAACCCGTGTAGGGCTTTCCAAAACAAGAATCAATTGCTTTACACCTTTAATCGTGCGACTAATTAGAGGTAAACCCAATTTGAAGTCAGGTATGCTCGTTGTAGGTAAAGATGATAATTGAAAAGGAGAAACCACATCTCTTTCTTCATTTCAAGCCAATGAGCAGATGACTCACCCAATACCCATTTCATTCCATATCGTATAAGGAAAGCAGCATGATGACTTAAAATCCGGAAAGCTAACCCACCTTTTTTCCTTGGCAATTTCAGCTTTGTCAAGGCAACACATGACCTTTTACCATTCCACAAAAAGGAGGTCAGAATCCTATCCAATTGTACATAGAAGCTTGGAAAGCAGAACCCAGGGAGCATCCCTAATTTGTAGACAATACTCAGGAAAGATATCATTTTTATGGTGTCTACCATCCCCCACCAGGAAATTCTGAGGGGAGTCCAGCGCTGCAGCATGCTCTTGAACTTCATAAGGATATTATTACAGTTCATTTTAATTGTATCAGTTGCTGAGGGAAAGAATTGTATTCCTAAATATTTAATGCCTTGCTGTGCCCATTGAAATGGGAATTCAGTCAAATCTCTCTGTTTGGCAAGGTCATTAAGATGGAGTAACTTGCTTTTCTCCCAATTAACTTTATACCCAGAAAAAACTGAAAATATACTAAGTCCAAAAGTCTCTGTGGAACTGAAGGATTTGCCAGAAAAACCAAGACATTATCAGCATATGCTGCTACTTTCCAACAATGCTCTCAGTGTCAATATCTGTTTTTATATATTGCAATAATGGTTCAAGCGCCAAATCAAATAACAATGGGAAGAGAGGACAATCCTTCTGTGTACCCCTACCCAGATGTAAAGCATTCAATAAGATATCATTGCCATAACCCGCAACCGGGGAGAACATAGTAATGTGGAAGCATATTCCATAGAGTGGGCCCAGGCCTCTATGCATCCGATCGGATTGGGACGCACAGAGGCAGTTTTTTGGACTTCCTTCCACTTTTCATAAAGCATGGAATACAGCTCGTCTAGGCTTCCAAGATAGTATTTTTAAACAACACCCAAGCTTGATGTTAATATTTACCCTTTGTAAATGCTCCATTTAGTTTTTTAAACTATTTTCCTCATTTTATCATAGTCTCCATTTTGAAAGTTAAAAGGTAATACTGTGGATTTCCTTACTGTCATTCCTTCATTTATTAAATCAAACTCGATCATGCTATGATCACTATTGCCAAGTGGCCCCAACACCCTTATCTCTTGCACCAGATCTGGTGTTCCACAAAGGACTAGGTCCAATATGGCTTCACCTCTGGTTGGTTCATGAACCAGCTGCTCCAAGAAGGAGTCATTTATTTCATCTAGGAACTTTATCTCCCTAGCATGTCCTGCCGTGACACTGACCCAGTCGATACCAGGGTAATTGAAACCACCCATTATTATTTCTGTGCTGTAACGTTTGTTAGCTTCCTTGATTTCTTTGAGCATTTCATCATCCATTTGTTCATTCTGGCCAGGCGGTCGATAGTACACCCCCACTGCCATCGCCTTCCCCTTCTCCTTTTTACATGGAATTTCAATCCATAGAGATTCTACAGTGAATTTTGTTTCCTGCAAAACTTTAATCCTTTGTGACCAATGCCCTCTCTAACATAGAGCGCAACCCCTCCACCAATTTGATCTTCTCAATCATTATGATATAGTTTGTACCCAGGTATCACAGTGTCCCACTGGTTATCCTCCTTCCACCATGTCTCTGAGATGCCAATCATATCTAACCTCTCATTTAGTACTATATATTCTAACTCTCCCATCTTATTTTTAGACTTCTAGAATTTGCATAGAAGCATTTTAGAGGCTGTATTTTATTTATATTTATCTGGCTATCGGTAGGCAGGGGTAATTTTCAATCTCTAAGCTCTGTCTGCTCTATACTCAAGGGTATTTGGGCTACTTTTGTCTTTATTGGAACTTCTCTACTGGTATGCCCTAACTTCAATCTTTTGCTAGTATCCTTCAAGGATGGCTGTATCCCATTCATGTGACTCATTAAACCATGTTTCCGTAATGGCCACAATGTCCAAGTCCATTTCCACCATTAGGGCTTCCAGGTCAGGAACTTTGTTGGCTAGGCTTCGAGCATTTATGCTGAATGCTTTCCAGCATTTGTTGGCTGGCTTG
The DNA here is from genome assembly GCA_033557465.1 of Ichthyophis bannanicus. Lineage (NCBI taxonomy): Eukaryota > Metazoa > Chordata > Amphibia > Gymnophiona > Ichthyophiidae > Ichthyophis > Ichthyophis bannanicus. The sequence continues at coordinate 350,057,782 of CM066037.1, forward strand.
CCTGTATTTTGCATGGATTTTGTTCTACACGCCTCTTCCCATTTGCCATTGATATGTGGTTTAAAAGTGTGGCTGTTTCCAAAGTTATTATGCTTTTTCTGGGAGTGACATCCTAAACTTGCCCTTCTCCATCCATCACCCCCTTTCCCTAGTTTAAATGCTTGTCCACATACTGCCTAAATTTTTCACTCAGGATCCTTTTCCCTGCGACAGAGAGATGTAATCCATCAGCAGAGTATAGTCTCTTGTTGATCCATCTGTTTCCCCAGTCACCTATATATCTAAATCCTTCTTGTTTTCACCAGGTTTGAAGCCATGTATTAAAGTTGTTTATGCAATGTAGACTTTCTGTCCCTTACCAAGGAGAGGTAAAACTTCTGAGTTTGTTTAAACAAACTATGAAAAGACATTTTAATTTTGGAGCTAGAATTATCATGAATTGTTGATAAAACTCAACTGTTTGCCCATCTGGCCCCAGAGTCTTGTTCATTGACAGAATCCCTATTGCAGCAAAAATTTCCCCTACCTGTACCAGAGCCCCAAACTTTTCTTTCTGCTGCTCAGAAAGAGTTGAATGTTCTATGGCTGTTTAAAAAAAAAACCACTCTCTAAGATCACTATTAATTGCCTCATTAGATGAAAAGATTTTTCAAAAGAAGGAAGCAAAAGCATCCTAAATATCCCCAAATTTAGTAATCACGCCACCTTCTTCCGCATGTATGGAAGCAATATAATTATTCTTCCTCTGTACCTTCAAAAGTTGTGCCAACAAATGTCCCACTTTATCTCTTCTCACATAATATCCTGTCCTTTGAACAAATAGATCTCGCTCAGTTTTTTGCATCAAGACTTTATTAAACTCAGCGATGATGAGTTAATCGCAAAAATATAGTGCTACAGTTAGATCCTATGTGAGTCTTTTCAAGAGATGTAATTTCCTCCTCCAATCCTGTGGCTTCTTTCAATTGGTTTTTCTTCATTCATGCTGAGAGACTAACGATCTCACCCCTCGGATTCACCTTAAAGGCCTCCCAGATTGTACAATAGTGCAAATTATCATCCTCATTTCTTTGAAAAAACCCTCATAAATATCTTTAGTTGGTCCACCAATGAGGATTCCAAAAGAAAGCTATTCTGAAATCTCCAAGGGGGCCTTTGAGTAGACAAGACCATAATCAGAATAGCGGTACAAGTACAGCATGATCTGATATGTGGATGGGTTGAATGGTGCAGCTTTGGACCTCTGGTATAAGAGGTTTGAACACCAAAAGGTAGTCAATTCAAGAATAAGATTGATGTGGAAATAAATAAAAGGTGTACTTTCGATGCAACGGATGAAGGCACCACCAAACATCAACAGCATAGTGAGTCTAAAACATGATGAAAAACTTATATAGATGACCTGTGGGTATTTCTTTGGACAATGCTCCTATCAATTGCATCATTAAAGACAGTGGTAAAATCTCCCCCAAGTATAATCTCACTCTCCCTAAAAGATAATAGAGTTTGAAAAAGCCCATCAAAGAAAGACAGGGAGTCAAATGATGGGGCATATACATTCATCAAGGTGCATTTACATCCTGCAATTTCCACATTTAAACATGCCCATCTACCTTCATTGTCAGTTTTTTGCTGGAGAATTTCTACAAAAAATAATGGAGACATCAGGTTTTTTTAGAAATACCAGGTGAGAAAATACGAGGTGCAATCAAAAAATATCAAGACTTGTACAATAACACAAGAAGTATAACACTGACAGTTATTGCACTCAATCTCCTTCAAAGTAGTTCCCTTCTGATAAAATACATTTCCTCCAGCATTCCTGTCACTGCTGGACACAATTTTGAAATGTCTCTTTCATTATGCTGTGAAGCTGCTTTGTTGAATTTTGCTTAATGGCCTCCAAGTTGTCAAATCTTGGTAATTTCAGTGGTGGAAACAAGAAAAAATCACAGGGTGTGAGGTCATGTGAGTACAGAGGCTGATGCTTGCTCGATTTGGTGTTTGGTCAAGAACTGCTGGACAAGATGTGATGCGTGAGCTGGGGCGTTATCGTGATGAAGCAACCATTCACCATTCCTGTGCACCTCTGGCTTCTTACGATGAACTGCATCTCTCAAACGAGTCAGAACTTGGATGCAGTACTCCTTATTGATGGTTTGGCCTTTTGGTGCATGGTAATGAAAGAAAACTGTGAGCTTGACCTTGATATTGCTCCTCACCTGATGGACTTTCTGGTGTCTGGGAGAGTTTGGAGTCTTCCATTGTGAGGTTTGAGCCTTAGTTTCTGGATCATAACTATAAACCTATGATTCATCACCAGTAATAATCTTTTTGTTGAAATCTGAGTCATTTTCAACGCATTCCAACAACTCCCTGGCTGCAGACAGTCGATCTTCTTTTTGGTCAGGGGACAGGAGTTTCGGTACAAATTTTGCAGACATGCAAATCATCCCCAAGAAATAATAACTGTGGTGATGAAAGCACATTTTGTGCTTCCTCCTGGAAGTGTTGCATTCTTGAAATAAGTACTTTTTTTGCCTTATTCATAGTCAGAAGCAAGTATAGGCATGTATGCCTCAGCAACCAGGGCCAGATATGCTTAAGCTATTCTGAAATCATATTGTGATGTGCATCTCCCTTGCTCCGCCCAGACCATGCCTCCATCACAACCCCCATTCTCACTTGAACGTTCTCAGGTGGCAACATCTATATACTCAGCTTCTAAAATGGCCTTGGGAACTTCTCCATGATTTGAACATCTAAATATCCATTTTCAGATGTTTCACTCATGAATAGGGCTTTTAAAATGACCTTTGTGTGTCTGTATGTATGGAAGAGCATGCATGTTGGAGGAGGAGTGGTGGAGAAACAGTAATCAATGCCCATCTGAAGGAAGGGGGAAGGTCTCTGCCCCCCCCCCCCCGCCACTAATCTGAGCTCCCTATCTCTTGCCCTCCCCAAACAAAGAACCAAACTATGTATTTGCGCTAAAGTATGCAGGGAGGAGCAGCATAACACCTAGATCACCTGCAATACCTTAAACATGCCAAGGGGGCCAACACAACACCAAGGTTAGCTTCAAGACCTAAAGAACCAGAGGAAAATCAACACCACAGTAGAAGAGGTGGCAGGAACCAAAGCCACAGAGGTGGGGTGCCCTCAAGTTGAGTCCTGGTACTGAGGACTTTGGTTGCAGCACAGGAAGCATAAGTACAGAGGAAGATCCCTCGGGATGAATGATGCATTCATGGTCTGCTTAGATGATATGCTGAGAGATTTAAAAACAGAGGATGCATTGTGGTAAAGGCCCCAAAAGCTGTGGGAGTCAGGTGACATCACTGGCAGTGACAGCCTAGAAGAGCTGAGGAAGACCAATGCAGCAGCAGGAAAGACTGGAAGTACCTCAACAGTGGTAGACTGGTGGTGCCCCCCATCATGCTAGGTTCAGTTTCTATGGAAATTAGGTTGTTAGGAACTGCACCAATGCGGGTGTCAAAACACATGAAGAGGCATACAGTGGCAAGCCAAAGGCACCTACAAAGGTACAAAGCAGTAGAAGGATGAGGATTGGCTCAGAAGAAGAGCTACATAACAAGAAATGTGGCATTAACCACCCAAATCATCAGGGGAGGGGTGGAGCAGCAGTGAGGCAAGCCATGAGAGCAATGCAAACAGCTTGACACAGGCAGCAGTGGCAGAGAGAGGCAAGAGCTCTTTCTTTCCTTTCTTCTTTTCTTTTCAGTTTACCATATGGGTCTAAATGGACCCACTGGAAATGTGATAGCAGGCTGCAAACATGCTGTGGTGGCAAGAGTGTGATTTGAAACTGCTGCCATGCAGCTGTGTTTTGGATCTCAAGAGCAGGATTAGCTGACAATAAAGGGACAGGCTGTGACAGAAATGACAGGACAGTAAGACTGGCACCAGCATCACAGGGAGACGTTTTTCAGTTCTTTTTATTTTATTTCCTTTCTGTTTATTTTGGTTTTTGCTTTTTTAATAATTTTTTCTTTTTTCTTTTATGTATAGGTATTCTGACTGAAATGTAGCCACTGCAAATGGGCACCATCCCAAAGAGATTGCAGTACAAATGACAACAACACAACTAGACACTTATGGCAGAGAATGTCGGCAATGGCCCCTCATTATAGCTCAATACCCATTCCTCCTCTCCAATCATTGAAAATGAAGGGAAACAAAAAAAGGAGATGTTTGTCTTTAGATTCACCAGCTTTATCACCAACTCCAGTGCTAGCTGTGAACAATGGGGAGCCACAGAGAATATACATTCACTGTGCACTCTTGTTGGAGGGCTTGACAGGAACTGCTGACTTGTATGCCCGGTATGCTAAGGGATGTGTGCATGGCCTCTATGGTCTCTGCAAGATAGTGTATCTCTGAAATCCATGCAGAAGTATGACTTGTGATAGATGGATTTTCTGCTGCTTAGCACTGGAGCTAGGGCTTCAGTCACCAAAAATTTTCACTTGCTGAGGCTCATGAGCCACTGGCAAGGAAAGTTGAGGGGGGGGGGGGCAGGAATGGTTGGTGACATGGTGATGCTCATTATTCCAGTATAGTCTGCCAGCGTACCTAGTATTTCCCCTGCTGCATCATAACTGCCACCATCCCCCTGCCTCTGGCATTCCTTTTCTTACAAAGACTGTGGCAAAATCATCTGTCTGTGTGCAGTCTGCACTAGTGCACAGTGCATACCTTCCACCATCATTTAAGACAGTAAGCAATTGCCACTTGGCAAATTGTGAAGGCAGAACTTTCTAGCCTCTGCCTTTCCTGATCTCATCCCCCTACCTCTGAGGGAGACACTCCCTGCAGAAGCAGATAGGAAGAGGAAGCTTACCAAACCTTTCCAACTCCTTGTTGTAAAAGCCAATAGCAACAGTACTCCCAAGCTTAAAAGTGAAAGGAAGAAACATTCTTCTTCTTTGTAAGCAGGACCAGACCCAAAGCTGGGCAATGTAATGGGTGCCTTAAGCAAACCTTCAGCCTTATACCCCACTCTCCCCCTGTGATTTTGATAATTAAACTCAACAGTCATGATCATCTTACCACTACCCTTCCAACAACGATCCTATAAAAATGTATAACTGGAATCTTTACATATGAAACTGTGCTTTGCATATAATATATGTATGTACCTCCTCTTCCTGCAGGTAAAAGAATGTGCTGATGGCTCTTTGAGTTTGTCTGGCTATCAAAATCTATTTTTCTGATTTGAATGCTGCTGTTCTTTGCTGTGCCCCTAACCCCCCGCCCCACATTAGTCTTGCCTAATGGTTGACTCAGCCCTTCTTGAAGGTAGTTTTTTTTCTATGTTATGCTTTTGGCTAGCAAGCCACAGCATTCCCTCCTTACTAACTCAAAGTGAAACTTCAAGCTCACTGGTTTTTTCAATAATTTTTCCTACTTTAAAGTCTTAAACCCCAGAACACATTTCTTGCTCCCTCAAAGACAGCTTCAAGCTGCTGCTTTTTTCAATCTTTTTTTTCTACTTTAAAATTCTAATCCCTGAAAACACCCCTTCCTCACCTTCTCAAAGTCAGATACAAAATGCTTCTCTGAGGTTATGAGTTGGGCTATATGTTCCACCCCTGCTGTGACATCATGGCCCATGGGATTTGCAGAACTGAGGCAAGGATATATTTTTCTGGCTCTTTGTCAGGGATTTGTAGCATGATTGGCTAAAGTGCCTCATACCAACTGCAGGTGACCCCCCTTGACCTTCCCCCCTCCTAGATTGGTTCTAATGTGTCTGGCAATGCCTGTCCATCTGACAAAAATAAAATTTACGAATGGTGATTCAGAAAAAAATTCCCGAGCATATGCTATTAGTTAGTTGGTCCCAGACCAAATCAGAAATTGCAATTTTCATTGAATTTTCTATTTGGTCTTTTGGTGCATGAAAACTAATGCACATGCCTACAAAATATAGATATCACCTGACTAAATGCAGAATAAATTACCATCTATTAGAAATAGAAATGTTCAGACAAACACAGAACCAGAAAACTTAATAAGCTGGATTCTGTCTGCAATACTACACTGGGGAAAAAATAAACAGAAATTCATTTCCTCTTGTACTGTGCAAAATACAGAGGTATCAGTGATACTGCACATTCAGATTCCTAAAGCTGACATATTCAGATCACTAAGGGGGTCATTTTAGAAGCTCTGTTCATGATTTGTGTGTCTGAAAATGCCCATTCAGACATGTCAATTACATCCACATCCCAAGGACAACTTTTGACATGCCTGAATTTAAACAAGCCCAGTGCAATCACATCTGTGTCACACAAGGGGCATGGAGGAGGTATGTCCAGGTTGATCTGTAAAATATCCATGTGTACATCTGAATTTAGAATGGTACCACATGTTTATGTCTGCTAGCAGACATGTCAATGTCTGTACCTGCTCCCGGGCAGTAATAGGATTTTGAAAAGTGCTTGTTAAGGCCAGCGAACAACAGTAGGGAAATGGGGAATGCCTTCTCACTTCCCCAGTAATGTCTGTTCCCTCAAAAAAATATACAAGTAAATACAAAGGCCTGTTTGTGAGCTGCTGTGTCGATGCATGTCTCTGCTCACAAAATGGCAACAGATAGACGTGCACATTCTGAAGCACCATCACCGGACAGATCCAAGTTGCCAGCTTTGCAGATGTGTATATTTCACATGTGCATGTTTCTAAAACTGCTCATTCCTCTGCACGTTTCTTTGGCTTTCTTCTTCACCTCTCCATTTCCTTGTATATTGGTGAAGATGATTATCTTTTGGGACAGGGATACTTCAATTTTGGAATGCAATAACATGTACTCACCTTCCCTGCTGCTCTTCGCATGGAATTTCGGATGTTTTGACCTGGACTCACAGATGGCACCTAAATGACCTTTCTAAAATGCCATTTTAACCAAAACTAACAATTTTTTCCACCTTTATTTGCTAGAGCACTCAGCCTCTCTAACCTGTATCTCCCACATTTTGCTGTGGCTGAGCTATTATGTGCTGGCTGCAACATGTGCTTCCACATTTTCTTGTGGGACTGTGGGGGACATCCTCTATGGGCCCGATCCAGGAAGGTGAATAGCAGGACTGTACATCCTGGTGGGACATCCAGCCTCATTATCTGCCTTCACCGTATGCTGTCTCCTGGCCCCACTGCACACACAGAGCCACTGTGTGTGCTGCGAGGGACAGGGGCAGCATGGGGGGGGGGGAGGAGAGTGGACAGAACAGGGGCAGTCTTGTCATCCGACTGTACAGTGCCAATTCTGGTCATGACCCTGTATGTCTATGGAGCACCGGGGGGACAACGGCCCCTCTGGATCCAACGGCCAGCCCCCCCGGCAGCAAAGGTGGCCAGCCCAGTGAGTCCCAACCACCTGATCCAGGCCCTTGCTGTCCCCGCTGGGGTCAGGCGGTGGAGAAACCAGGGTTCCATCGGCAGTGGGCAGGTTGTGCCATGGGGAGAATATCCCCGTGGTGATGCAGTGGCATGCTGGGCCATCTCCCAGTGCCCAATTCTGCACCCGCGGGAGCATATTGTTCCTGTGGTGCAGAATCAGGCGCTGACAGGCCTGTCCTGCTCTGGGCCATCCAGCTGTCCCAGATGTGCCCCTTTGGGGATCAGGCTCCATGTTGTTTGGGATGTGTAAAGCCTAGGCTCTTTCACTAATACTTGGGGACCATGAATCAATTTTAGCAGGCAGTAGAAAAGGTGACGGTACTCAGTACCATCGAGTAGTACCCCATGGAAAAAAGCCCTGACAGCTGAATATCACTGCTATCTATATAGCTCAATATCTATACATACATATATGGACATACATAGTAACTAAAAAAAAAAAGGAAAAATGAAAAACAATGAAGCCAATATTCAAAGAGTTTAGGCTCCTAACTTTGAGAAGCTTAAACTGGCCTCTATGAAACTTTTCTAGGACTGACTTCCTAAATTTGTGTTTTTCGAGTGAAAGCGGTCAGCTTATTCATTTAAGTGCTGGCTGTTGTGTTTAAATGAATATATTTATTTAGCATGCATGAGAATTATATCTTACAATTACTGGGAACTATTATGTGCTTATAGGGGCATATGTACTAAAGTGCTTTGATATCTTATTATATGTTAAATGCCTGCTTTGATGTCTAATGTGTTAAAATAATATTGATATGCATTAATAGTAACACATGGACTTGAAAGTTATTAATACACAAAATATCCATTTATTGAGAAACAAATATTGCCAAATGCATTCAAATCAGCTCATTAATGCTAAAATGACTTAATCTGTGTCAAGACTAAAGAGTAATGCATGGGCAGTTGAATCATTTAAAATATGGGGCAAGCAGGCTGAAAGGAAATGTCTAAAATTATTCCCTCAGAAACTGAGTACTGTGACAGTGTTACCTCAATCCTGCTTTCATGAGAAGAGCTGTTGTAGACTCAGACGTTTACCATTTCCCAGAGTCCTTTATCCATGTATAAATATACTGCTTGTGTAAATTCTGGTCCTTTTGTCTTATTTTCCTAATCCCTAGACAAGCACCTGTAGCTTGAAGAAGGAGTCCTAACTTTACATAATAGGGTCAAAGCCAAAGGCCCGTCACATCCACATTTGAATGATACTGAACAAAAAGCTCCAGGATTGTGTAATCTTGCAACAATGTTTCCATTTGGTAGCAGAGCACTAAGGGCACAGCTGAAAACCAAGGTTTGAGCCTGCTTATTTCTAGTATGGAATCCTGCAATTTTTCTGACTTGCACATATCTGATGACCTAGAGTACCTGCATGATAACAAGCAGCAACAAATCAAAATTGTACTGCCCTCGTAAGTAGAGAAACCTAACATAAAAGTCATTATGGCAGCAAACTCATGCAATGCCTGGTCTCATCATTTGAAAGATATACTGTAGTATTAACCTTGGGCCCAAGTTTCAAAGCCTGTGTAAATGCCTTAACCGATATCTTGCAAAGGCCTTTGGAAAATCCCAAGTCCCTAACATGCCCAGATGCTATCTGCTTAGCATCGGGGCATGTTGGGGTGTTCTGGGGCGGAGCGGATGCAGGGAATAGCACTAAGCACTAAGCTGCTACCCACTTAGCCTAGACAGCTGCCAGCCTGTGTGGTGTGTCCAGAATTTTCATTTCCATCGCTGTGGAAATGAAAATTTGGGGTTAAGGGGTCGGTGAGCAGGGCTAAGCGGCTACAGCGCTTAGCCCTGCCCAGATGAAAATCGGACCCAATATCATAGGCAAGCATATATTTGTGGACACCCATTCCCTCCCCCAAGATCAGGGACTGAGCAATTGCATGCTTGCCAGATCCTGCCTCCTGGACAGAACACAGAGGTGGGGGCAATGTACAACCTTTGAGCACACATTAATTTAATCCTTCAACTCACTCACAACCTGCTTCCGTACTAGGGCCAGTCCCTGCAGCTCCCATGTTCTGCTTTGAAGAAAAGAAGTTGAGGGAGTAAAGGCAGGCAGGCAGGTATAGAGGGAAATATGAATTCAGGGGCCCTAAAGAGGGATTGCAGTCATATAGAGGGGAAGCGGGGAGGAGGGGATGCAGGCTATCAGCAGATTACTGGTAGATATATTGCCATTGACCTCCCTTATTTAAAATTATTGCTTGACAACCCCACCTCAGGCCTAAACGTCTCACATCGGACAGATGTTTCTGGCATTCTCAGGTATGAGAAAAGAGATCTGTTGGTTCCCTCCTGACGTCAGGTCTTAGCCATTTGACTAGTTTGTCTTTGCATTAGTCCTGCCTGTATGTAGGAGAACATTATAGCACTATATAGCTGCCTTGGAGCCTTTTGGCCTACTTAGGTTTGAATGTTATTTTAAAGTAGGAGAAATTAGGTTATTATGATACCCATTATGAATAGTCATGAGCAACACTTCATTACTAGTGGGCAAATTTGCATGGGAATGGAGTAGCATTTTAGGAGGAGGCAGCTATTTCTGCAATCGTGGTTTGGAAGAGGAAATGGTCATGGTATATACAGTAGCAGCAGGGAGGATAGTGAATGAATAAAGAAACATAGAAACATAGAAAAAAGAGTGAAGAAAGAGGGAAGAAAATGAAAAGTCTGCAGGATGGGAATGGAAAAGGGAATTGAAAGAGCTGCAGGGTTTAAGAGAAGAGAGTCAGATGTTTGAGGTTTGCTATGGTGGCGGGGTGGGGGGTAAAGGAAAAAAAAGAAGAAAATGAAGCAGGTAGGGGAGGAGAGAAGTAGAATGAAAAAGTTGCAGTGGAGAAGGGAGGTAAACAATGAGAGTCCTACGGAGGAAAGTGAAAGGGCAATGGGCAGGAGATTGAAAGAGAAAAGTGACAAAGCTGTGGAGAGATGGGTGGAAAAACTGAGAGGGTTGTGGAGTAGGTGGAGAAGAGCAGAAAATGTCCTAGTGCAAAGAGGATGATAAGGAAGCACGAGGGTAAATGTAATGGTGCAGTGGTTATACCTATAGAAGATCTACATAGAGCTATATCCACAGACTTAAAAGAGCATGGTACAACAGCACCATACTTCTAAGAAGGTTTCAGTAGCTTGAACAAAGAGGTTTCTATGTTTAATTAAGTATTTGTCTTGAGAGATCAAAGTTGAAGATTTGAAGGCCTGAAATAGATACATAGAAACATAGAAATATGATGACAGAAAAAGACCACATGGCCTATCTAGTCTGTCCTTCCATATCAACAACTACAATAGTCCCCTTTTTGCCATTAGAGATCTTCTGTGTTTGTCCCATGCTTTTTTGAATACAGTTACTGTCCTCATCTCTACCACCTCCACTGGGAGACTATTCCATGGATCCACTACTTTCCGTAAAGAAATATTTCTGCATATCACTCCTGAATCTATCTCTCTTCACCCTCATCCCATGTCTCCTCATAGCAGAACTTGCTTTCAATTGAAAGAGGCTCTCTCCCTGAACATTTATGCCATGGAGGTATTTAAACATCTCAATCATATCACCTCTATCCCACCTATCCTCTAAGGTGTACATATTAAGATCCTTCAGTCTGTCCTCATATGCTTTATAATGAAGACCACTAATCCTTTTAGTAGCCACCCTCTGCACCGACTCCATCCTGTTCAAATCCTTTTGAAGGTGCGGTCTCCAGAATTGCACACTATACTCCAAATGAGGTTGCACCAAAGACTTATACAGAGGCACTATCACCTCCTTTTTTCTGCTAGCCATTCCTCTCCGTATGCACCCAAGCATCCTAGCTTTTGCCATCACCTTTTCTACTTGTTTAGCTACTTTAAGATCATCAGACACAACCACGCCTAGGTCCTGCTCTTCTTTAGTGGACAAAAGTACTTCACCCCTATACATGTTCCCTGTAAAATAGTTATCTCCAAGTTATAATGCCCTGTTCAATGTAATTTCAGTTTGTTCAATGTAAACCACACTGATGCAGAATAGCGCGGTATATAAGAGAATGTAAATAAATAAATAAATAAATAAATACTATATTGCCCCCTTGAATTGCTGCAGCCCAAATGCATGACCCTACATTTTTTAACATTAAATCCCAGCTGCCAAATTCTAGACCATTCTTCAAGCTTAGCTAGATCCCTCCTCATGTTATCTACACCTTCCTGGGTGTCTACTCTATTGCAGATTTTGGTATCATCCACAAAGAGGCAAACCTTGCCCGACAGCCCTTCTGCTATATCACTAACAAAGATGTTAAAAAGAATCGGACCAAGGACAGATCCCTGGGGCACACCACTGGTAACATCCTTCTCCTCAGAGTGAGCTCCATTTACTTGTACTCTTTGTCGCCTCCCACCCAACCAATTTCTAACCTAAGCAGTAACTTTAGGGTCCATCCCTAGGGTGCTCAGTTTGTTTATAAGTTGCCTGTGAGGAACAGTGTCAAAGGCTTTACTGAAATCTAAATACACCACATCTAGGGCTCTCCCTCGGTCCATCTCCCTGGTCACCCAGTCAAAGAAATCAATCAGATTTGTCTGACAAGTCCTGCCTCTTGTGAATCCATGCTGCCTCGGATCCTGTAATCCGCTGGACTCCAGAAACCTCACTATTTTCTCTTTCAGCAGTGTTTCCAATAATTTACTCACCACCAAAGTTAAACTAACCAGCCTGTAGTTTTCAACCACATCGTTACTTCTGCTTTTGTGTAAAGGCACCACATGAGCTTCTCTCCAGTCCTTTGGCACCACTCCCGACTCCAATGAGGCATTGAAAAGGTCAGTCAGTGGAGCTGCTAGAACGTCCCCAAGTTTCCTCAGTATTCTGGGGTGTATCCCATCTGGTCCCATCGCTTTATCTACTTTAAGTTGAGCTAGTTTCATATGAGCACAGTCTTCTGAAAATTGTTCAAGATGTCCCTCGCTTCTGTTCCTGTTTGTGGGTGTTCTCTGAGGTCCTGCTCCTGGTTCTTCATCTGTGAACACAGAACAGAAATATATGTTAAGCAATTCCGTTTTATCCTTATCAGCTTCTACATATTCCTCCTCTGCACCCTTGAGTCTGACAATACCACTTTTGCCCTTCCTCTTCTTACTAATATTTATTTATTTATTTACAATTTCTTATATACCACACTATTCGGCATCAGCGTGGTTTAAATGGAACAGAAAAATCAGACAGGATATATATGCCTGAGTTTACAATTAACAGGACAGCAAAACTTGGATAACCAAGGGTGAGTTTACAATTAACAGGACAACAAAACTTGGATAACCAAGGGTAACTATTTACACACTAGAGTCACAGAATAAATGTAACATGTGATTCAATGGGCAAGGACACCTTGATAAGTGTGTTCTCCTGGATGACTAGGTGTGTTGGTGTAGCTACAAATATTTGAGTGGGGATGTGATTCAGTGTTCTCTGGGAAGTATTTGAGGAAAAGGTAGAGTTTGAGGGCCTTTCTAAACTGGGTTAGGTTAGTGATTGCTCTGATGTTTGTTGGTAAGGCGTTCCAGAGTCTTGGGGCACAGAGTCTGAAGGCCCTATTTGCTGTTGTTGCGGTGCATCTTGTTAATTCTCTTGGAATCATTAGCGTATTTATTGCTGTGGATCTTCTTGATCTATTAGGGGCTATGGTTTGGATGAGGTCGGTTAGTGAGGAGGAGGAGAGACTATTGACCGTTTTGAATGTCTGTAACACTGTCTGAAATATGTCTGAAAAATGTCTTATCCCCCCATTTTATTGCATTGTCTATTTCCTCCTCCTTTTGAATCTTTGCCTTCCTGACTACTTTGCTAGCTTCTTTAAGTTTTTTCAAATACAGATGCCTGTCTTTCTCTCTCTGTGATCTCTTGTATTTTATGAAGGCCTCCCTCTTTTTCTTCACTTTTTCAGCTACTTCTTTCAAAACCCATAGTGGTCTCCTTTTCCTTTTACCTTTATTTACCTTTTTTTTTTTTAATCCTTTATTTCAGCTTTTCCAAAATCATACAATAAAACCAAAACAGTTACAACACCGGTCAACTAACATAACAAAAGACTAGTCCAACAAAAGAATAACTAAAATAAGATCCAACATCAAATGAGTACCGCCACCCTCCCACCCCCCGGCTCGCTGGAAGAGCTGATAACCATTCCATCACCGACCTCCGTCACTCTCGCTTATCCTAGACCCGTAGAGGGTTAAGTTAGACCATCCACACCAATCCCACATCCAACCTGCGAGCAAGCAATGTATCGATCCAGTAAGGACCACCGTTTAAAGTTAAGATCCCCGCTCCCAGGCTGGTGGAGTTTGCTATAAGTTTTTTCAAGCGTGGAATAATAACAAACCAAATGCCACCATTTTCCCAAGCTCAAATTCTGGAAATTTTTCCAGTGCTCGAGAATCGTCTTGATGGCAATGGCAAACATATAATTCAGCAAAAAGCTTTCAGCATTCATCCTGCCCACATGGACCTCTAGTGATTGGAGAAGGATCATATCTCTTGTCATATCCATGGGAAGTTTTAAAATGTTAAGCATTTTAGCCCACACTTGCCTCCAAAACCTCTGCACTAAGGGGCAGTCAAAAAACATATGGAAGAAGGTGCCAACCGCCCTTTGGCAAGACCAGCACAGCCTGTGGCTCCCTTATCCCATTTGGCTAATTTCGCCGGGGTGATAAACGCTCTGTGTAGAAAGAAAAATAACGATTGTGTGATTGCGGCCGACCGGGACACTCTAGTGATTGGGCCCCATAAAATTTTCCAAAAGGGGAGGGGGGAATCTGATGGGATAAATCAGACTCCCACACCCTGGTCAGCCCTAACAGATTATCAGAAGCATACTCTCTCCACAATGCATAAAGTTTAGAGGCAACTCCCGGCTGATCCGAAATATCTTTCAGCCCCTTCAATAAGATCCCTTCTGGAGCCAAAGCGGTCACTTTAATATTAGAGGCGCCTATGCAGTGTTTAAGCTGCACCCATTTTAAAAAACTGTAATCTGGCAAAGAGAACATCTCCTGAAGCACGCCAAAATCTTTCCAGCCATTTGCACCTACCAGCTGGCCTCACGTCCAAATGCCACACTCTTGCCATTTCTTCCATGCAAACATTTTGCCACAAATTCGGAACAACGGATTCCACCATAGCGGAAGTTGGCAAGAGGGCAAATCATCCGCAGCAAATAAACGAGCCAGGTTTAAAAAAGCGACCTGCATTGACCGGATCACTCGCCCAACAAGCATCCATTCTGGATGCCGAGATCCTAGCAAATGCGTCAGAGGATAAGGGGAGGCCATTCAGACCTCCACCTCGATCCAAGAAGGTCGGGGGTCCTGCTCCCCAATTGCTAGCCACCGCACCCCCTGTTTTAAAAGAAAGGCCTGATGATAACCCTGAAAATCATGGAAGTGAACCCCCCCCCTTCTCCTTAGGGGCTTTCAGTTTTTTAGTGGCTATCCGTGGCGAGCGACAGTTCCACAGGAATTGTGTGAGGTTTTTCTCCAGTTTCTTATAAAATGCAGAAGGTAGCGTAAAAGGCATCATACTAAGTACATAATTGAGACATTTTAATTACTTCCAACCGGCCCCACCAGGACAACTGAAGGGGGGACCAGGCGGAAGACTTCTGTTGTATCAATTGCAATAACTCCTCACTGTTCTTGTGAATCATGGCATCTACAGATACGTTATACCACGTTCCCAAATATTTAATACTATCCGTCACCCACTGAAAGGGGAAAGACATCATTTCTACTGCAGAGGGGTAACAATTTAGTGGGAATGCCACCGATTTGGACCAATTAATCTTGTAGCCAGAGATACTAGAGTAACTATCGATCAAGGCCAACACCTGCCGGATCTCGGAAGGTTGGGTAAACAGAAGTATATCATCAGCATAAGCAGAAATCTTTACTTGTAAATCCCCCACGGCTACACCCCTTATATCCTTATTCTGTTGAATGGCAATGGCCAGTGGTTCCAAGGCTAGGTTAAATAACAGGGGGGAGAGTGGACAACCCTGCCTGGTGCCTCTATGTAGAGAGAAGGAGTGGGACAGTATGCCGTTCACACAAATGCGGGCAGATGGATTAGCGTATAACACTTTTACCTTATTAACAAAACCATCTCCTAATCCGAACCATTTCAGGATAAAAAACAGAAAAGGCCATTCTAAGCGATTGAAGGCTTTCTCCGCATCAAGGGAAAGTGCTACGTACGGACTATTGTCCATCGCTGCATGCTCCAGCAGGTTGCAAAGGAGGCGGCCATTGTCCACGGTGGATCTCCCAGGGACGAACCCGCACTGGTCCGGATGGACCAGCTTCCCAATAACTGCTGAAAGTCTCTTCACTAGTATACTAGCATAGATCTTATAATCTGCATTTAAAAGAGAAATGGGTCTATAATTTACCACTTGGCTCGAATCCTTGCCCGGATTTTCAAGAACCGTGATAGTAGCCTCAGAAAAATTACCAGTCCGAGCCTGAGCCTTCTCTAGCTCCGCAAAGTATATCAGTAAGTAAGAGGCCAGTTCGTTACTAAAAACCTTATAAAATTCAGAGGGGATCCCATCCGGCCCCGCAGCCTTCCCAGATGAAGCGGCCTTAATTGCCGAGACCAGTTCATCTTGTGAAAAGGGTTTACCCAGCTGCTGGGCTACGGACTCTCCTAAGATAGGGTGAGCCAGGTTCTCAACAAAACCAGAGAATTCCGTTGCGCCCGTCTTCAACTCAGAAGCGTACAGCTGGCTATAAAATTTGGAGAATTCACCCACAACCTGATCACTGTCCGTCAAGTGCTCGAGACTACTAGTGAGAATGGATACAATTCTTGACCTAGCTTGCTTGCCCCCTACCCTACTCGCCAACAGTTTACCAGCTTTGTTCCGTTCATCATGAAACCTAGCCGACTGTTTTAAAAGCAAATGCTCCATCTCGGAGCTGATCACCTCATTGTATTGAAACCTTAGCCGTTGTAGTCTAGTCAAGATACCAGGTTCGTTATGTTGAATCCACAGCCTTTCACCTGCCCTAATTTTCATATCTAAGGCCTGTAGCCGGGCCTTCTGCTTTTTAGATTCTTTGATACTGTAACTAGTGATCGCAGCCCGAAGTGAGGCCTTACAGGCCTCCCACCAGGCCCAACTGGCTGTATCACCAACCTTATTGCTAGCAAAATAAGAGGCAATAGCAGCCCTCACCTCCTCCTGAAAAGAGGGCTCCGCTAACCACGCCCTGTTGAAAGACCAAGCCCGATCAGGCCTCTCTAACTCAGCAACATCCACTTTCAGCGATATAGCTGCATGGTCGGAGACCGTCCGGCTTAAAATGCTTGCTTCACAACTGCCAGAAGCCAGTGGTTTAGAGATCAGGAAAAAATCTATACGAGAAGAAGATTGATGTATTGGAGAAAAGAAGGAAAAGTCTTTCTCTCCCGGGTGAAGCAGCCTCCAAATATCTACCAGGCCACACGAATTCATCAGGGCAGTGAGCGCTGTGTTCGCCTTAAGGGAACGTTCCACCCTCCCGGGGTTCCTATCGACCAAGGAGTCTCTTACCAAATTAAAGTCTCCCCCCATGATTATATGAGCCCCACTATCCTTCTGGACAACCCCACTTAAGGTACGAAAGAATCCGGGGTCGTCACTATTGGGTCCATAAACATTTAGAAGAGACAGCTGTACCTTACCCACCATTAATTGAGAGTACGCCCACCGCCCGCATGCGTCATGGCTCGTATTAATAAGCTGAAAACCCAGGGAAGACCTCATCAAGGTCGCAACCCCATTTTTCTTAACAAGTGCCAGGGAGGATCCCACCAGTTTGTAATATTTATCCTCTAGTTTAACCGTCTCTTGTGGAGAGAGATGCGTTTCCTGCAGAAAAATAAAATCAGCATGTTGTCGTTTACAGTATGTTAAAATCTTCTTACGTTTTATTGGGGACTTGATTCCCTTCACATTTAAAGAGACAATCCTCAACCCATTAACCATCCCACCAGGAAATTATAATACAGAGAAGCTCGGTGAAAAGAGAACAATTGCCCCACAGCACCAGAAATCCCCAGCGAGCCAACCCCAACCCCCACCCAACATAATACCAAACACACAAAGGGTCAGACAGCAGGACCACTATTAGAGCATAGGGCAGCCCAGGCCCCCAATTACCCACACTTATTCCCCACCACCCACCACTCATACCAATGTATAAAACAGAAAGTTTAGCAACGCTATCAATTAAATCTTCCACATTGGTATCGAGTCCGAACAGCTAGTCATTGCTGAGCATACTTCCCACTCCGTGCCATCATTCACCGGAGTAAGGACCGGGAAGCTAAAGTAGCCACATCTGTAGTGCCGCACGCACTGCACTGCGAGCTCCAGACACAGGCATAAGGAATAGTCCAGAAGGTGCTTAATTTTGTTGCATCATCAGCGCCTCCTGCTCCTCGACAAAGTGCTGCAAGGCGAAAGGGTCATCAAATGACTTGGTAGCATTGTTCAAGGTGACTTTGAATCTCACCGGGCTGAACAGGCCATACCGCGCTTGCAAGCGTTGTAATCTAGGCCGCAGAGCCAGAAATTGCCTCCTTTTCTCCACCGTGTGATTGCAGAAATCAGCATAAAAATACACACGCTGCCCCTCATGTTGCAAAGGCTGCCGCACCTTGGCAGCAGCAAAAATCTGGATCACATGTTGGTGTCGCAGCAGACACAGTATTAAGGGCCGTGGGCGCTTGCCGTTCAAGTTGGGGGAGGTCGGAATACGATGCGCCCATTTGATTTCCAGTGGGCGAGCAAACTCAATATTCAAGACCTTCGGAATGAAGCTCTCCAGAAATTGAATTGTGTTACCACCTTCCACCCCCTCCTTTAGACCAACAATGCGTATGTTGTTGCGCCTGGCCCTATTGTTCATATCCTCCAAGTTCTCCTCGAGCCACCGCAGCTTATGGAAAGCAGGGGAAAGTCTCTGCAGTTGTTCATCATGCCCAGCCACCGACGATTCCATCTTGTCCACCCTGATAGATAGGGACTGCAACTGTGTACTCAACTCTTTCAGATCCGATTGGAGTTCCACTAGCGACTCCCCGTTAGAATCAACACGGCTGCGGATGGCACGAACCTCTTTCAGTAGCTCTCACATCCCTTCCAACGCTTCCTGTTGCGGCGCCATTTTATTCGGCGAGAGAGGGTCCGTTTTGGATCTTTTAAAGCCCGTAGTTGCAGGAGGAGTGAAGTCAAAACGCGTCTGTTTGCTCCCAGCCATCTTCCAACACTCCCGTGGCAAAAGGGTTCCCCTCGGAGGATCGCAGTATTCGGGGAAAGACAGGATTTAGTGTCTGGGGCCTTGTAGAGCAACTCTTACACCTCCATGCTGAGTCCGCACTGGCTCCGCCTCCTCCTTTATTTACCATTTTAACAAAAAGGTTGGTTGCCCTTAAAATATCCCCTTTGAGTTTTGCCCACTGTTTTTCTACATCCCCAAGCTGTTCCCATCCCACTAATGACTCCCTGAGGTAGTGGTCCATCTTGGCAACGTTAGTCTTCCTAAAGTCTAAGATCCTCACCTTTGAATGGATTCTAACAGCCCTAGTCCTGATACTGAACCACACCATCTGGTGATCACTGGATGTAAAATGATCTCCCACTACAACATCAGAAACACTTTCACCATTGGCAAGCACTAAGTCCAGTATGGCCCCTTCACGTGTGGGGTCTGTTACCAATTGCCTGAATAGTTCTCCCCATAGAGAATCCAGGATCTCCTTACTTCTAGATGATAATGCAGCAGGAATGTTTCCAATCAACATCTGGCATATTGAAATCTCCTATCAGTAGCACTTCCCCTTTCCTAGCAATGCTGCGTATGTCTTTAATTAACTCTCTGTCCACCTCTTCCTCTTGTGAGGGAGGTCTGTATATCACACCAATGCAAATAGATTTATCTTTCCTTCTTTCTAGTTTAACCCACAATGCCTCCTCTCTCCCTTTTAAACTCTGTAATTCCAAAGCTTTAATAGCAGTTTTTGCATATAGTGCCACTCCTCCTCCCCTTCTTCATACCCTGTCCTTTTTGAATAAAGTATAGCCAGGTATAGTTACATCCCAATCATGGTTTTCTGTGAACCATGTTTCTGTAACTGCCACTAAATCCAAGTCGGCCACTCCCACCAGGGATCTTATTTCACATGCTACGGGCATTTATACACACTGATTTCCATATGTTATCCCTCTTACCCATTTCCATAAAGGTATTTAATGTATCACCTATCTGGGGGCTTTCACCTACCTGGGGGCTTTCCTCACCCATCCCCAATGAATCTAGTTTAAAGTCCTCTTCAGTAGATTAGCCAGTCTAGTACCGAAGACGCGTTGACCTTTCTTGAACAGATGGATGCCATCTCTGCTCTGCAACCCTTGGAACAGCATCCCATGGTCTAGGAAACCAAAATGCTCTTGACGACATCATCCACGCAGCCATGCATTCATCTCCAGGATGCGAGCCTCTCTGCCTTGGCCTTTACCCTCAACAGGGAGGATTGAAAAGAACACCACCTGTGCACCTAGCTGCTTCACCCTCTGTCCCAGAGCCATGAAGTCACTTTTGATATGTTCCGAGGTATACCTGGCAGTATTATTTGTTCCAACATGGATTAGCAACATTTGGTAATAGTCAGTGGGCTTGATGAGCCTCGGTAAACTCTCCGTAACATCTTGGATTTTGGAACCAGGCAGACAGCATACTTCTCTGGACATCAAGTCTGATTGGCAGATGGACGCCTCAGTACCCCTCAGAAGAGAGTCTCCAACCACCACTTCCCTTCGTTTCCTTGTGGTCACTGATTCTTCAACTTTGGGGTACTTGAGCTCTGGTTCTTCCCTTTCCAGGGATGCTTTCACCTCCTCCACTTCCAGGGCTGCATAATGGTTCTTCAATTCAAGGGCTGGAGAAGTTGTATTGGTGATTTTGCAGGCCCTGGTGACTTGTGTCCAACCATCAACATTTTGTTGGCACCCATCTTCTCCTCTGCTGGAGAGCTTGGTTGCTGCAAGAAGCATATCATCAATGTACTTCTCACTGTCTTGAATGCTCCTCAGTCTCGCCACCTCCTCTCTGAGTTCCTCCACTTGTTTCCTCAGAGCTTCGGCATGCAGGCACCCTGCACATGGAACCGGTCCTTCAACTGGCATTAGGACCTCTGTCTGGACAGAGGCAGAAGCTGTAATGGGGGCAACAGATTTAGCAATACGATTTTTCCCAGCCATTGTTCTGTTCGTGGAGCTTAGGTATCTGTTAAAGCAAACGAGAGAGATCTACCAAGTACCAGCCAGTTTCCCAGCTGTCCTTTCAGAGAAAAAAGCAGTTAAATCTCTTTAATTATATTCAAAATGTGCTGGTCCAATTCTCTGTGCTTTGTTAAATGGGGAGGTGCCCTATAAAGCAAGACTGCTCACTAGGGGTGGGTGGGTGGGAGTCGGGATGGGTAGGGAGGGAACTAACACCTGCTTAGGTGTTAGCAGTTCCCAAAGATGAGGAGGTTACTAGAGTTCAACAACCTACTCTGCTAAAGGAAATTTCCACTAAAGCACCAAAAAGAAAGTAATGTTGCTTTAAAAATATACAAAAACCCTTTTAAGAGATAAAGGATAGCACTTTTAATAGACTTTGCAAAAATGACAGAGGCAGGTGGCACCTTATAGACCCTTTGGACCCTCCATGACCCACTGGCATGTTATATAAGGTCATCCCCTTGTGGGGGTTCGTCACCTGGTTATTTTTCATTAATTTTCTGTTTTCGGTATCCTTTGCTACATCATCTATAGAAACATAGAAACATGACGGTAGAAAAAGACCACATGGCCTATCTAGTCTGCCCTTCCATATCAACCACTACAACAGTCCCCTTTTTTCCTTTAGAGATCCTCTGTGTTTGTCCCATGCTTTTTTGGTTTCGGATAAAGAGATGAGGATAGTACCTGAATTCAAAAAAGCATGGGACAAACACTCGACACATCTTTTCAGAGAATACTATGGACCTAATGACAGTACATAACTATAAAAACTACATTCTCTTCTGTTTGCCTAAACAGCCCCCGCATATATCCCTACTGTAAATATGTGATTCCCCCCACCCCCCACTATTCTTCTGATGTCTACTGATTCGAATCAGAATTGAGATTGAGAATTCTCAATCCAATTCCCGTAGTTAACCCCATATTTATCTCCAAGTTCTCTACCCCTGGTTTATTGTAAAACAAATCTCTTGAGATTATGTTATGTTGTTCCTTGTAAACTGCCTTGGACAAAGGCGGTATAGAAAAAAACTGTTAAATAAATAAATTAATTAAATATCATCTCCACTGGTAGACTATTCCACGCATCTTCCACTCTTTCCGTAGAGAAATATTTCCGTATATTACTCCTGAGTCCTGTTCATCCTCATCCTATGTCCCCTCGTAGCAGAGTTTGCTTTCAATCTAATGAGGCTCTCCTCCTGTGCATTTATGCCACGGAGGTATTTAAATCGCTCAATCATATCACCTCTATCCTGCCTTTCCTCTAAATTAAGAAACCTTAGGCAGGCTTAATGCCAAATCATGTTGGGCAACTGATCTTGTGTATGGGCTTTAATAATTTTAAAGATGTTGTGATGACAGGTTGATGTTATTGTGTCATATGGCTGTATGTTTTTATGTTATACTTTAAGTTATATATCTTATAATTTTAGAAATATATTCCTTATCTGGCTAGCTCATCAATTAATCATTTATCAACCATTTATCTTCCCTCTCCCTTTCTTAATCTGGACCTTATAGACTAATCCATTTATTATGGCATGAGCTTTCTGGTGCAGTGGACTCTTGCCCTCCAAAGTTCATGCTTCAATAAATTGGTTGATCTATAAGATGCCACCTGCCTCTCTCATATTTTCTATTCTAGATTAACATGGCTACCTTTCTGGAAATTTTCATTAACGGATTTTGGGCATGTTTTGGATGGCTATGGAAGGCTGTAGTGGAAAAGAGAGGTTGAGTACAAGATAAGATGAGATAGAGCTGATATGTTAAGTAGCATATGGGAATTTATATGTGCATCATCTATCCGCCCAAAAAAGCAGACTGGATAGCCAAATAGGTTTTTATCTGTGATCATGTAGAAGTCGTCATTTAAAAGTGTAGAAGGCAACACACAAATTTAAAAGTGATGTTTTATGGAAGTGGCTTGAGTGATCCTTCAAAATGTACATGTATTTATATTTTACAAAGGCAATATGGAGGAAATTTTATAATGCCATGCATATTCACGTATTTTCAATAATATTGTGCGTAGTATGCAAAAATGTAATGCATGCTGTCACGTCCCAACCCTCTGCCTAAGGCTTAGAGGGGTAGGGTTGCCATTAACCTCTCTTATAAAAGGTTGAATGAACTATTTTTCTCCAGTGAAGCATGCTGGGAGTTGTAGTTTTGGCCTTCTAAGATGAAGTGTAGTCATGAAACCGAAAGTAAAGGCAAATGACAAAATTTATTCCACAAATGCAAACAAAGTCCATGTAGACTGTAACAGGATACTTCTCCATTCATTCGCTCAAGGTTATTTACAACTTAGGCTAGATGAGCTTCACAGTCATTAATTATATGCAGCTGCTTATCAATATAATGGATAAAGAAAACACAGCTTCTTCATTCAACAAAGTAAAAATATCTTCTTTTTACCTTTGTCTTCATTAAGAATTCAAATGTATATGCAACAGGTATCTTCCCATTAAAAAGAGCAAGTTCCTACCTTCAGTTCAGGCTAGGTTTCATTACTCTACTTTTCAGGAGACTTTATTTTTTTAGCTATTCTTTAGCAAAGGGACTCAATGCTAACAGCATGACATAGAGTACAGTCCATGAGTACTTCTGGAGGCAATAAATCCTGCTCAATAGGCTCAACCTGCATTTCCTCTGGCTCTGGTAATGCAGTGCCCTGCTCTGAGCTTTTAACGTATGTCTCAGGGTATACTCTCTCTGAGGATCCCTGTGTCTCTCTTGAGCACAGCTCCATCCGGTAAGGATAAATTGTACCTGAAGCTGCATACACTTCTCCCTGGCTGTGTTCACCAGTTTCCCTCCAGCTTCTGGGAAACAGTCCCTGGTTCTCTTCCCTGAGTTCCTTCCTGGAGCTCTGCCATGGCTCCCTGTTCCAGGCTTGGCTCCTTTGACTCCTGTGCTGAGTCCTGGGCTCCCACCTCTGAACTCTTTGAACCTTCTGATCAGGAACTGGGGTTTGAAGCCTTCTCTGCTCTCTCCTTCCATGCTCTCTCCCTCCAGGCTCTCCTCCTCCGGGCTCTCCTCTCCCAGGCTCTCTCCACCCAGGCTCTCTTCTCCTTTCCTGCCTTCTCTCTAGCCAAGGTTTATATCCCTGCTTCCCGGGCAGTGTCTCTCCCTCTCTGGACAGGTGCTTGCAATTATCTTCCAAGCCTGAAACCCAATCATCAGAGCTTGGGTGTGGCAGCCTAGGTTCAGTTTCTCTCTGCTTGCTTTCTTTATGCCAACGCTGAAACCTGTGCACTGCAGGGATGTCACTTTTCTTAAAAGCAAAATCATTAGTTTCTCCTATTTCCATAGGCTCACTACAGGCTTCCTTATCACATACCCCCCTCCCTAAGATATTATGGGCTGGCGGCATTTCCCCTGCACAGTCCATAATTCTCGATGGGGCGTCAGTATCTTGCTGTAATCTTCCTGCCTTATGTTCCACTTTAGATAGATTGGCTACCGCTGTTCATTACCGCCTAAGGACATTTATGTGGTAAACCTGCTGGCGGCCCCTATTATTCTCTACCACGTAGGATACCGGAACCTCCTGTTTGACCACTTTATATGGTCCTTTCCACTGGACCTCAAATTTTGGCATGGTGCCTGCCCCCATTACTATGACTTTCTCTCCTAGGGCTATTTGGCGGGGTTTCGTACCTTGATCATAATGTTTCTTTTGGCGAATCTGGCTGGCCTGTAAGTTTTCCTCAGCCTCTTGGGAGGTCCTGTGCAACCGCCCCCTCAAATCTCGAAGAAAATGGGGTTCTCCCATAACTTCTATCTCGGGCTCGACCCATTGCTCCCATAATATATCTAAAATTCCCCGTGGGGCACGTCCGTACATCAATTCATAGAGGGATGCCCCTAAAGATGCCTGTGTCCGCTCTTGGCAGGCGTATAGAATGAAAGGGAGCATAACATCCCACTGTTACCATCCAAGCCTCGCCTTAGCATCTGTTTCATCTTTCTACTAGCCCATTAGACTGGGGGTGATAGGCGGCTGTTTTTACGTGCTGTACCCCAAAAGCGTCCCACACCTGGGCCAAGTACTTTGACATAAAATTGGTACCCCGGTCTGTTAGCACCTCCCGGGGAAAACCCCCTCACAAAATAGCTTTATTACCTCTAAGGCTATCATTTTTGCAGAGATCTTACGCAAGGGAATGGCCCACAGGAACCTGGTGCCTTGATCCACTATAACTAAAATATACTGGAAGCCTCGGGGTGTCTTCACCAGAGGTCCCACTATGTCCATTGCGATTCTTCGGATAGGCTCTGATATTACGGGCATCGGGATCATGGGCACCCTGGTGGTCGAACAGTGGTGACCCGTTGACAAGAAGGGCATGACTCACAAAATTGGGTGGTTTCCTTGAAGACGCCCGGCCAGCAGAAGCGGGCAAGGATCTGGTCTAGAGTCCCCTGTACCCCTTTGTGACCTCTTACCGGGTGGTCATGGGCAAGCCTCAAGATCAACATCTTAAAAGCGGCGGGTACCACCAGCTGCTTCCTGACCATCCCCATCTGGGGATCAAGACTCTCCCGGTATAGTATTCCCTTATCCAAGAGGAATCTTGGGAGGGCATCCCTCTCAACCTGGGCATATTCAAACGCCCGTATAAGTGCGGGGTCCGCTTGCTGCTCATTGGGAAAGGACAGCAAAATTTACATGTGGATATCCATAATACAGTACATAGAAATTGCAAGGAAGCATTCAGGGGTTTATTTAGAATGTGACCTGGGCAGGTTAAAAATTTACATATATATTCCCTATTTCATATCGGAATGCACATATAAGACCAAAATTGTCCATATTTGGAATTTACAGCTGCTCCTTGGTGCACATAGGTTTTTAAAAAGTGATCTTTATCTTTATCTTTATTATCACATTTAATATACCGCTCTTTACCGGTGGCACCAGAGCGGTGTACAATAACAAAATAGAAAGGCTGCTGAAAAGGAAAAGGAACGCTAAAAAAAAAAAAAAGAAAAGATTAAGAGACAGGATAGGGTGGAGAGATAGAGTAAAGTGATTGTTTCTGATAGCTCTTTACAAGAGGAATAATTACTTGTTAATTACTAATTGTTTATTTCCCCCATCCCCAAATTCTCTGTAGTTACAAAGCATTTTTATGTATACGTTATGAAATGGCCCACATACATCATGTAAGTGTCGGCATTAACACGTTTAAGTTACTGTTGATTTTTCCCACATGTATATTTGTAAAATGGCTCTCTGACTCCATGTATCAGCATACACATGTGTGCTTCTGCATTATTTTAGAAGAGGTTCTATATTTGGCAGAGCCTTTTCTAAAATACCATTGAAATTGTGTACATCCTGACCTCCACATCTCAATTCCAGTCACCACGAACTATCTAAAATTTGCCTTCATATATCTTTCACACTATTAAAAAGTTCATGTACACAAAATCAATTGGCTATGAAGCTTAAAAAATACATAGATTACACAGTATCAAAGTGCTTGATACGTTTAACATCAAACATGATAACTCAAAACACACTGCAGAATCAGAGTCTCAGTCTCTCAAATACCAGAGTACAGAAATAGACACAGTACAGACTGAACCATACACTGAACTAAACAGCCTTACACATACAGTACATAGACCTCAAAATCTAAAGTACAGCATGGCCTTAATCACAACCATACCTGGGAACTGTACGTACTGTAGAGTTGTGGTTACCCTGGATTGTTGTTGATTAGCAGGAGGAAGGAGAAAATGGGCATCAACTTTCTCTCTTCCTCTGCCCTCTTTCCTCAGTTAAGTCCAGCTGACCCAACCCCTCTTCTCCTGTTTCTGCCCAAATTCTGCCTGTCAACATGCAATACAGTACAATGGTGAAAGGATAAGGCTGGAGCAGACACAGAAGAGATGAAAACAATTGCTCTGCTCCCTTCTCCTCCCCTCCTGTTCCCTGCATGCTGCCGGAGGGAAGGTGAGAGCAGTGGCACTGGTCTAGGGATGCCCTTGCAGGGAACCTTCCACCTGCAGTTTATGAATTTCTCAGAGTCTCAAGATGAATCTGGAGAGTTCACAGATACAGTAACATAATAAATGACAGCAGATAAAAAAAATGAAATGGCTCATTCAATTTGTCCTGCAGTGTTTAGGATTGTAACTGCTGCTCCATGCAGGCTATTTCCAGTGCCATTCTATTTAGGGTTGTTACCATCCTCCTGCCATAAGAGATCCTTGTTCTTTCCAACCCATCATAATTTTGGAAATAAACTATACATAGGGTTTTGAAAATCTATCAATCAGTCTGCTGGGGGCAAAATAAATATCAGAAAATTAGATGGAATGAACCCAAACTTAGCATGAAGAAGGATCTGGGGGAAAGACACATTAACTTTGAAAATGGACAGGGTTAGAGTTAAAGTACTAGAGAAATAAAGTCTCCAAAAATATGACCCAGTGTTTTGCTATAGGAGAGGCAATTGCAACAGTTGCAGAATAGAAATGTAGAAACATAGTGGTTTGGGAAATACTCCATTCTAAACATTAGTTCCCTCTCCCCTTCTTATCACATAAAAACATAGAGGAAACTGACACCCAAACAACACAGATTCACACACCCCTCCACAGCCAACACAAGTACTGTTTACACACCCACACCCACACATTCATATACCCATGCATGGACACACACACACTCAGTAACATTTTTAAGAGTTCCCCATCCCTCTTCTTCACTGCCCCTCCCTACTAAAATGGCTCTTACTGATTCAGATGTGTACTTCATTTTCTTTTTTGGAAATTCAACTTTGACATCTACTGACTGAACTGTATAACTTTCTTAATAATTGGCATGTTGGCATGACTTACGAGGTCATTCTGGGATGTGAATAGCGGGGCTGTACGTCCCGGTGGGATGTGCAGCCCCGCTATTTGCACAGAGTGTATGCTGCCATCCAGACTCTCTGCACGTACAGGGCCTCTATGCAGAGAGCACTGGACAGAGGCAGGAGGAGGGATGGAGGCAGGGCAAGGGAGGGGCTATACACCGGGACATACAGGGCTTATTCCATTCAGAGCCCTATACGTCCAGCGGGCTCCATTAGGGTGTCCAGCTTATTTCACCTCGGAGGTGAAATAAGCGGATATCGTCCCTGTGATCGGGCCCAGCAGCCCCACTCAGGACATGGAGCTGTTAGCGGTGAGGCCCTGCTGCCTGACCCTGGCCTTGGCAGACCCCTCCGAAGATTGGGTGGTGGGGAAAGGAATTATGCTGGTGGTTCAGACCTTCCATGCTCCTGCTGGTCGTCCTGGTGCCATGGCGATGCGACGCCACATCACCGGCACACCAGAAAGATCACAGTGCGGGCTGGATGGGCGAAAGCTGAATGTCTCCCGTGGCAGGGGCATGCCAGGCTGTCTATGTGCCCATTCCTCCACCTGTGGGAACATCTAGCTCCCACAGTGCAGAATTGGGTACGTTGTGGCCCCGTCCATATTGTAGATGTTCTGATGGCCCGGACATGCCCCTTGGGAATCGGTCTCTTAGTGACTGAACAGTACAGTTTGTCATTGGTTGCTATGTATCCTGAGTTTTAGTGGTGGAAACACACAACAATATCTGTTGCTTTGGTACAGTGGCACCCTATGGTTAAACTATTAAATATTGTACATCCTTTGAAATCTGTTGAATGTGTTATCTAATGACTAGATACGTTATTACACTTGATTTCATTTTTCTTTCCAAACTTATTGCAAAGAAATTATACATAGGGCTTCTGTCACCCACTCACTCAGTCACAGACACACACATACACATAAACACATAGAGCCTGATTCCTGAAGTGGGCCGTCTGGACGTCCCTGCTGAAAATGGGGCTGCTAGAACCTGATTCTGCTCTATGGGAACAAGGCATCCTGTGGGAGCCAGAATCAGGCCTGAGGATGGCCCAGTGTGCCCCCTCTGCCTGTGGGGACGTCCTGTAGGCGCTCCAGACAACTGCATCTCCAGCCCCCAGTATCCCCACTGCCCGACCCACGGCTGGCCTCCTGCAGCCTGGATCGGGTGGCAAGGATGCCCCACGCATCCAGATCCGACCCCGTGGGTGGCTTCCATGCCCTGATCCCATGAAAAATACTGCTTATACCACTTCTGAGGTGGTATGAGCAATACAGCCGCCCAGGCCCGGCAGCACATACAGGGTCGTAACTGAATCGTCCCTGTACATTCTGCTGGGTGGCCCGCCCCTGCTCTGCCCCTAATCCCACTCCCTCCTGCACCCTGCCCTCTATCACAATCCTGAAGCACAGGACATATAGGGAGAGCTGGTGAGGGAATGAGGGCCATAGTTAAGATAGGTACAGACACCATTCTAGTCACAGACAACAATGACATAAACACACACACACAAACATAGACAGGCAGTGATTGGAAAGAATTCCATGAGCCATGCTCTGCATGCTTTCCCCACTTGTTTGTTTTCGTCTCACCACTTTCATGAGTCCATTCATTGTATCTATTTATTTAGCTGTATTTATTTATTTAGCTGTATTTATATCCCGCTTTTCACTGGGTCAAAGCGGTCAATTAGGGGATACATTTAACACGAGGGGATGAGAGACACACACATTCATACTTACAGGGAACATGGGCAATGGAGGGTTAAGTGGCTTGCCCAAGACCACAAGGAGTGCCTATAGGACTAGAAATCCCAGTCCCTCCGGCCTGAGATTGCTGTCCTCAGGTGGGACTTGAACCCCCAGCCCTCCGGCCTGAAGTACCTTGTCCTAACCACTAGACTACTCCTCACCTCCACTATCATTTCCATGAAAAAAAATTTCCTGATGTTTAGTCTATCTCCTTGGAGCTTCATATCATAATTTCTAATTCTTCCAGTTCCTTTCCCTTGAAAAAGGTCATTTGTGCATTAATACATTTTGGGTATTTGCATGTCTGTATCATATCTCTCCAAATCAATCATCAGTTATAAAAATGAATATACATCCTTTAGCTTGTTCACAGAACAGGAATCTGTCATGTAAAATCATCTGCTTCTTTTTTTTTTGGGCCTTTCCCTACGAAACTCTCTTCCTACTGCCCTACGCCTAGAACCATCCTTCCCCAGATAGGGGCAGCCCAATGGTGATGTGGGGCATGTGTGGAGACTCATTGCAGGGCCTCATTTGCATAAGAACATAAGAACATAAGAGATGCCATACTGGGTCAGACCAAGGTCCATCAAGTCTAGTATCCTGTTTCCAACAGTGGCCAATCTAGGTCATATGTACCTAGCAGTTTCCCCAAAAGATACAGGTTCCACAATGCTTGTATTGGGTCAAGCACTGATATCCTGGGTCCCTTTTTAATAATGGTTTATGGACCATTCCTCCAAACCTTTTTTAAACCCAGCTACACTAACAGCCTTTACTACATCCTCCGGTAACAAATTCCAGAGTTTGATTACACATTGAGTGAAAAACAATTTTCTCTTATTTGTCTTAAATAGTGTACCGTGTAGCTTCATTGCATGTCCCCTAGTCTTTCTATATTCTGATAACGTAAACAATCGATCTACATTTACCCGTTCCACTCCATTCATTAATTTATAGACCTCTATCATATCTCCCCTCAGCCATCTCTTTTCCAGGTTGAAGAGCCCTTTTTAGCCTCTCTTCAAAGGAGTAGCCTTCCTTCCACTTTACCATTTTGGTGGCTCTTCTCTGTACCTTTTCTAATAACGCTATATCCTTTTTAAGATACGGCAACCAGAATTGCACATAATATTCAAGGTGCGGTCGCACCATGGAACAATACAGAGGCATTTTAATATTCTTTGTTTTATTTTCCATTCCTTTCCTTATGACACCTAGCATTCTATTTGCTCTATGGGCCGCCACTGCACATTGGGTGGAGGGTTTTAACATGTTATCCACGATGATGCTTAAAACTTTTTCCTGGGTGGTGGTTCCCAATGTGGAACCTTGCATCGTGTAACCATAGCTTGGGTTGTTCTTTCCTAGATGCATAACTTTGCACTTGTCCACATTAAATTTCATCTGCCATTTGGATACCCAGTCTTCCAATTTATCAAGTTCCTCTTGCAATTATCCACAATCTTCTTGGGTTTTAAATAGTTTTGTGTCATCTGCAAATTTGATAACCTCACTCGTTATTCCCTTTTCCAGGTCATTTATGAATATGTCAAAAAGCAGCAGACCCAGCACAGATGCCTGGGATATTCCACTATTCACCTTTTTCCATTAGGAAAATTGGCCATTTATCCCTACACTCTGCTTTCTATCTTTTAACAGTTCATGATCCATAGTAGTACACTGCCTCCTATTCCATGACGTTTTAGTTTTGCCAAAAGTCTCTGATGAGGGACCTTGTCAAAGGCTTTCTGATAGTCCAGATACACTATATCAACCGACTCATCTTTGTCTACCTGTTTATTCACACCTTCAAAAAAACTTAACAGATTAGTAAGACAAGATCTTCCTTGTCTAAAGCCATGTTGGATGTCTCTCATTAGGCCATGACTATCTACATGCTGAGTAATTTTGTCCTTTATGATAGTTTCTACCATTTTTCCCGGTACTGACATCAGGCTCACTGGTCTGTAGTTTCCCAGATCACCCCTGGAACCCTTTTTAAAAATTGTCATTAAATTGGCAATCCTCCAATCTTCAGGTATTAGAGATGACTTTAATGATAGTTCACAGATTACTAATAGCAAGTCTGTAATCTCATATTTCAGTTCTTTCAACACCCTTGGAAGTATACCATCCAGTCCAGGTGATTTGTTACTCTTCAGTTTATCAAAATGTTGTAATACATCTTCCTGGTGTAGCAATATTTCTTTCAATTCTTCTGCAGTATCACCTTTAAATACCACTTCAGTCATGGGTAACATCCCTACATCTTTCTCAGTAAAGACCGAAGCAAAAAATTCATTCAGTCTCTTCTCTATAGCCTTATCCCCTCTTACTGCCCCTTTTACCCCTCTATCATCTAATGGTCCAACTGACTTTCTCACAGGTTTTTTGCTACGAATGTACTTGAAAAAGTCTTTATTACGTGTTTTTGCTTCTGTTGCAAGTTTCTTCTCAAATTCTCTCTTTGCCTGCCTTATCAATTCCTTGCTAGGGAGATAAAGTTCCTAGATGACATAAATGACTGCTTCTTGGAGCAGCTGGTTCATGAACCGACTAGAGGGGAAGCCATATTAGACCTAGTCCTTAGTGGAACACCAGATCTAGTGCAAGAGATAAGGGTTTTGGGGCCACTTGGCAATAGTGATCATAGCATGATCACCTTTGATTTAATTAGTGGAGGAGGGATAGTAAGGAAATCCACAGTACTACCTTTTAACATTCAAAAGGGAGACTATGATAAAATGAGGAAAATAGTTAAGAAAAGACTAAAAGGAGCAGTTGCAAAGGTTAAAGATGTACAAAGCTACTCTAACCTGTCCAACGTTTGTCCTATGTCCAAAGTCTTACCTATGTCTAAATCATCAATGTTGCCTCCCTGGTGATGGCCCCACCCTTGTACTTAATTCTCCCCTCCCCCATGTAACACCGCTTTGACCCGGTGAAAAGCGGTATATAAATACAGCTAAATAAATAAATAAGCTAAATAAATAAATCAAGCTTGGGTGTTGTTGAAAAATACTATCTTGGAAGCCCAGACCAGCTGTATTCCATGCTTTAAGAAAAGTGGAAGGAAGTCCAAAAAACTGCCAGCATGGTTTAAAGGGGAGGTCAGAGAGGCTGTTGCTGCCAAAAAAGCATCTTTCAGGAAATGGAAAAAAGAGTCAAATGACGAAACCTGGAAACAGCACAAGCACTGGCAAGTCAAATGCAAGGCATTGATAAAGCAGGCGAAGGGAGAATTTGAGAAGAAGCTTGCTGTGGAAGCAAAAACGCAAAATAAAGATTTTTTCAAGTACATTCGTAGCAAAAAACCTGTGAGAGAGTCAGTTCGTCCATTAGATGATAGAAGAGTTAAAGGGGCACTAAGAGGTGACAAGGCGATAGCGGAGAGAATGAATGAATTCTTTGCTTTGGTCTTTACTGAGGAAGATGTAGGGATGTTACCCATGACTGAAGTGGTATTTAAAGGTGTGGAAGAATTGAAGGAAATATCGGTACATCGGGAAGATGTATTACCACTATTAGATAAACTGAAGAGTAGCAAATCACCTGGGCCGGATGGTATACATCCAAGGGTGTTGAAATAACAGAAATATGAGATTGCAGACCTGCTATTAGTAATCTGTGAATTTTCATTAAAATCATCTGTAATACCTGAAGATTGGAGGATCGCCAATGTAACGCCAATTTTTAAAAAGGGTTCCAGGGGTGATCTGGGAAACTACAGACCGGTGAGCCTCACGTCAGTACCGGGAAAAATGGTAGAAGCCATCATAAAGAATAAAATTACTCAGTATGTAGATAGTCATGGCCTAATGGGAGACAGCCAACATGGTTTTAGACAAGGAAGATCTTGTCTTACTAATCTATTATGTTTTTTTGAAAGTGTGAATAAACAGGTGGACAAAGGTGAGTCAGTTGATATAGTGTATCTGGACTTTCAGAAAGCCTTTAACAAGGTCCCTCATCAGAGACTTTTGGCAAAACTAAAGAGTCATGGGATAGGAGGCAGTGTACTATTGTGGATCAGGAACTGGTTAAAAGATAGAAAGCAGAGGGTTGGGCTAAATGGTCAATTTTCCCAATGGAGAAAAGTGAATAGTGGTGTACCCCAGGGATCTGTGCTGGGTCCGCTGCTTTTTGACATATTCATAAAGGACCTGGAAAGTGGAATAACGAGTGAGGTTATGAAATTTGCAGATGACACAAAACTATTTAAAGTTGTTAAAACCCAAGAGGATTTGTGGAAAATTGCAAGAGGATCTTGATAAATTGGAAGACTGGGCATCAAAATGGCAGATGAAATTTAATGTGGACAAGTGCAAAGTTATGCACCTAGGGAAGAACAACCCAAACTATGGTTACACGATGCAAGGTTCCACATAAGGAACCACCACTCAGGAAAAAGATTTAGGCGTCATTGTGGATACCATGTTAAAACCCTCGGCCCAGTGTGCAGCGGCAGCCAAGAGAGCAAATAGAATGCTAGGTATCATAAGGAAAGGAATGGAAAATAAAACAAAAGATATTATAATGCCTCTATATCGTTCCATGGTGAGACCGCACCTTGAATATTGTGTGCAATTCTGGTCGCCGTATCTTAAAAAGGATATAGCGTTATTAGAAAAGGTTCAGAGAAGAGCCACCAAAATTGTAAAGGGGGTGGAAGAATACTCCTATGAAGAAAGGCTAAAAAGGTTAGGGCTCTTTAACCTGGAAAAGAGACAGCTGAGGGGAGATATGATAGAAGTCTATAAATTAATGAACGGAGTGGAACGGGTAAACGTAGATCTATTGTTTACGTTATCAGAATATAGAAAGACTAGGGGACATGCAATGAAGCTACAGGGTAAACTATTTAAAACTAATAAAAGAAAATATTTCTTCACTCAATGTATAATCAAACTCTGGAATTTGTTACCGGAGGATGTAGTAAAGGCTGTTAGTGTAGCTGGGTTTAAAAAAGGTTTGGACAAGTTCCTGGAGGAAAGGTCCATAAACCATTATTAAGAAGGGACCCAGGATATCAATGCTTGACCCAGTACAAGCATTGCAGAACCTGTGTCTTTTGGGGAAATTGCTAGGTACGTATGACCTAGATTGGCCACTGTTGGAAACAGGATACTGGGCTTGATGGACCTTGGTCTGACCCAGTATGGCATATCTTATGTTCTTATGTTATGTTCGGTAAACTTGTAGGAATCTGTGATTTACCTGCATGCACATTGTTCTTTTCTCTTGCTGCATTTCAATGGGGCAAGTGAGAGGTCCCTTGGATCCATGCAGTGCATGCACATAGGGGAAGGTATGGAGCAGATAAAGTCGCACAAAGGAACCGCTACCTCAGCACTGTCGCATGATCATTTCCTAAAGCATCCAGCAGTACATCACCTATTACCCCAACTTAGATTCCAAATGCACCTGTGTGCCTGATTGGAACAGTGTGACAGAGACTTCAGAATGGTGCATGTACACCTCCAGCTCCCAAAATGTGCCACAGCATGTCATGTTGGTTTCTGCATTATTTGCCAGCATATGGGAAGGCAGTGCCTGGAGGTGAATGTTGGGGTGGGGTGGGGGTGGGGGCAGGACAGGGAACAGTACCATATATGTCCACCATGTCACTGGTGGCCAAAGCCTCTGTTCACATAATCAGAACCTATGTTGGCCTATTCAGTGTCTGCATGTGCTAAATCAGAGGGCCTGCATGACAGCCTCACTGACTCCCCATGTGCACACAGTTTGACAGTCACAAGGATGGTGTTTGGATACAAAGAGGCAGAGTATGTTGGGGAATGTGTCACCAGCAACTGATCCAACATCCAACCTTATGTCCGCTATGCCATGATTGCATGTGCTCTGGTGGGGGGGAGGGTAGGGTTGCCAACTTTTTCACCGAGAAAGACCCGACACCTGTGGCTTGCCATGCTCCACCCATTCTCCGCCCCTAGTCCCACCCCTGCCCCGCCCCCAGCCCCACCCACAAAAATTACCACTGGAGAAATAAAACTATAAAGTAATTTCCTCTTGCACTAAACAAAAACGCAAAGATGTTAGCAATACACACTTCCCAGACCAGACATATTCCAGTTAATAAATTCAAAGTAAAAAGTATTTTTCTACTTTCTGTTTGGGCATTTTATTTTTCAGTTGCAATTGCTCCAGTCACTTTCTTCTGGTTTCTTTGTGTCTTCTGCGAGCTATCCATTTGTCCTTTCTTCTCTTTTAGATGTTTTTCCATTCTCTCTCTATTTCTGCTTTAACATACTGATTGTTTCCCTTTTGCTCTTTCCCCCAATTCTTTCCTTATTCCTTTATCATCCGTTTAAATTTCACCCTTCCATTCTCAAGCCCCTCTTACTCTCCCAATACCCGCCCATCATAGACTTTTCTTCCATACAAAATATTTTTCCCCTCTCCATTCTCATTCACCATCCATTCTAGTCCTCCCCCAAAATCAGTTCCCTTATAGCTCTAGACCCACCCAGCATATTTTGCTATCTGGTTCACTTTTGGCAACCCCTCCCCTACCTGTGCCCCTTCTCTCTCCTCACAATCTATCCCCCTGGTCTCATCACTCCGCTACTTAGGTGTTGTTCTTGACTCTGCCCTTACTTTTAAAGACCACATCTCCTCAATTGTTCACGCTCCTTCTTTTCCCTCCGTCAACTCAGAGCAGTCCGTCCTTTTCTCTCTACCCCTGCCCTAACCACCCTCTTGCTTACCCTTGTACTGTCTCGTCTCGATTATTGCAATGTCTCTTTCGCCGGCCTATCCAAGTCCCAATTGTCTCGTCTCCAACACGTCCAAAATGCTGCCATCCATTTGCTGACCCACGCATCACGCTTCGATCACGTTACTCCCCTTCTCTATCAGCATCACTGGCTACCCATCTTCTTCCGCATTCAATATAAACTTTTAATCTTTGCACACAAAGTAATCCATACTGGCACTCCTCTTTACCTGGCGAATCAGATACAATTCCATACCTCCCATCGTCTTCTCCGCTCCATACACATAAACCGTATGGTCCTTCCCTCCCCCGCACATGCCCGCCTAGAAAAAACCCGCTCCTCTGCTTTCTATTTCCTGGCCCCAAGCCTCTGGAATTTGGTCCCCCCCTCTCTCCGTGCAGAAGAATCCTATCAATCATTCAAAACCCAGCTTAAAACTCACCTTTTCTCCCTTGCATTTGATCCTCCTCCCTAGCCTATCCCCTTTCCCATCCTTTCTATTGTGATCACCCATGTACTGTATGTCCCCCCCTCCCCTTCCCCCTTGATAGTACTTGTTCATTGTTACTCATTCTGTTTTATTTTATCTTCTGCTCTTAGCTTCTCTTTTCTTTGTCTCCTCTCCTTTTCTCATAATTGATGGCGTTCTTTTCCTTTTCTGCAGCCAAGTGCTTGTTTTAATTAACTTGCTTTATTTTATTTATTGTAAACCGCTCAGGTGCCCACGGTATTGAGCGGTATAACAAGTTTTAAATAAACATAAACATAAACATCCACTCCCTTCTAGTCCCATTCTCCCATGCCCCACATCAGCCCATTTCCAGTCCTATTCCAGCTCTTCATCAGCCCATTTCCAGTCCTAGCCCCCCCAATCACAGCCCATTTCCAGTCCAAGTCCCCCATCACAGCCTATTTCCAGTCCTAGGCCCCCCAACCATCACAGCCCATTTGCAGTCCGAGTCCCCCCGCACCATCACAGCCCATTTGCAGTCCTAGCCCCCCTAATCACAGCCTATTTCCAGTCCATTCCCCCTCCCTCCACCATAGCCCATTTCCAGTCCAAGTCCCCCCCTCATAGCCCTTTTCCAGTCCAGGTCCCCTCCACCCCCATCACAACCCATTTCCAGTCCATGTCCCCCCCATAACCCTTTTACAGTCCAGGTCCCCCCCCCATAACAGCCTATTTCCAGTCCCAAGTCCCCCCCCCCCCATAGCCCTTTTTTCCGTCCGGTCCAGGTTCCCCCCACCAACAAAACCCATTTCCAGTCCAAGTCCCCCCCCCATAGCCCTTTTCCAGTCCAGGTCCCCCCCAAATCACAGCCCATTTGTAGTCCTAGCCCCCCCCATCACAGCCCATGCAGTCCTTGGCCTCCCCCCCCCACCAGCACCACGGCTGTCTGAGGGGCTTTAGAGGGAGCCGGGGAAGCCCGCGCGAGGCCCCGGCTCCCTCTGTACAAACGCCAGCGTGAAGAGCCTTTTCCTTCACGCTGGCGGTTGTTTCTGTGAAGCCGCGAATGCTGGGAAAGGTTAAAGGGTATTGCCTTTGACCTTTCCCAGCAATCACGGCTTCACAGAAACAGCCGCCAGCGTGAAGGAAAAGGATCTTCACGCTGGCGGCTGTACAGAGGTAGCCGGGGCCTCACGCAGGCTTCTCCGGCTCCCTCTGAAGCCCTCCGGTGTGTGGGCCGGCCCTGGGTGGGTTGTTTTTTTTACTTCGGGTCAGAAGAAAAGCCGGTCTTTTGCTCTGGCCGCTCCCAATCTTGCGGCCAGAGCAAAAAAACGGCTTTCAAGGGCCGGTTTTGCATCTGCGCCGGCAGCCGGCCTGGCCATGGAAAAACCGGCCAGGCCGGCTGAAAACCGGCCAGTTGGCAACCCTAGGGGAGGGGGATGCACAGTGGTTCTGCAGCATGGAAGAGTGCATGTGCTGCACTGCCAAGTTTTGCAGTGTCCTTGGCTAGGGACATGACCTTTTGTGGGATTACAAGCATAGCAATATGTTCAATCCTCACTGCCAACAGCTGAGTGGGGGGGGGGGGACACCATCTTGGGGTTGATGAAGGACTTAGGGCACTGTGGGCCACTATGCACTTGCAGCCTGTGTCTATGCCACTTTCCACTGTGCTTTCAACAAGTAACACAAATGATGGATGCAGCCAGAGCACACTCTCCCTTGGAATATCAGGGGCACAAACTCTTATTCTTCCTTGACTTGGCGAAGGTGATGATAGATCGGAGAAAGAGATTTTTGGCGCTTCATCCACGCTTATTGCAGCTACAGGCCCGCTTCGGGTTACTATATCCTGCTCGCATGAGAGTCACACTGCACAACCAGACAAGAACTTTTGATGATCCAGGGGAGTTGCATGCGTTCTTGGAGAACAAGGAGTTGGTGTTGATGCGGTGAAAGCTTGCCTTGTAATCAGTGTCTTGTAAAAGTTCTTCAACACTCTCTTATCTGGGTGGTTTGACTGGTCTGAGGTCGTGAAGCAGCGACGCATTCATTCATACAGAGTTGACATTCAATCATGCAGAGTTGACATTCGATGGGTCATTCAATGTGACTCTCTTGGAGGAACTCCAGGGTACTGCACTGGACAATAATGTCTTGCAGTTTGTTTCTCTCTCTCTCTTTCTTTTGTGTTTTGTGTTGTTTGTGATCTCTGTTGTGGTTGGGAGGGCAGCGGGGCTTGGAGGAGTGGGACGGACCCTGCCTACATACATGCGGTCTTTTGTGAACATAAATTGTTTTGGTGGGGGCAGGTTCACTATAACTTCTGGCACTCCGTGTTTGGGGACATTGTTTCCTGTTTTTTGGAATGGGTAGTATGTGGTTTAAGTTGATTTAAATGGCAGAGGAGTTGAAGGAAACCAGTTCATTTTTTACCTCCGTGCCTATCTTGTCCCTTTGGGCTCACCCGCTAAGTTCTGAGCTGAAGATTGGAGGATCGCCAATGTAACACCAATTTTTAAAAAGGGTTCCAGTGGTGATCCAGGAAACTACAGACCGGTGAGCCTGACATCAGTACCGGGAAAAATGGTAGAAACCATCATAAAGAATAAAATTACTCAGCATGTAGATAGTCACAAACTAATGGGAGACAGCCAACATGGCTTTAGACAAGGAAGATCTTGTATTACTAATCTGTTATGTTTTTTTGAAGGAGTGAATAAACAGGTGGACAAAAAAGAGGACGTGACGTCACCGACTGGTATGGCCGCCTGAGCGTGAAGCTCTCGTCGGGACGGAGAGAGTAAGAGCTATTAATCAGCGCAGTTGGATCCTCTTTTCTCAATTACGAGTGGAATAGGTGGTGGAGTCCTCCGGGATGTCCGTGAGGAAAATATTGGACCAATTTCGATCCTCCTACGCACCTCTGGCGTTGCAGAGTGATAGCGGGACAGGCATGGAGGCCGACACGGAGGAAGAGCCGGAGAATGCGGAGGAGCAGTGCACGAGGGGGGACCTTTGGCGTTGGTGCAAGGAGCTCAAGAGAGAGGTGATCGCTGGAAAGCTGGAGGTCAAAGAAGTGGTTCATGAGCTGCGCCAGGATTTGCAAGCGCTGGGCCAAAGGGTTGACTATCTCGAAGAGCACGTGGACGTCGTGGTGCTGGCGGCGCAAAATGCTCAGGAGTCCATCAGCAGCTGGCAAAAGGAGCGGGACAAACTGAGAGATAAGTTAGAGGACTTAGAGAATCGTTCACGGCGCTGCAATATTAGGATTCGAGGGGTTCCGGAGGGCGCTAAATATCAGAAGGCGGAGCAGATTGTGAAAGAAATCTGCGTGGCCTTGCTATGTGACGGTGAAGCGGGCTCTGCGGTAGAGCAACCAGTCATAGGTATCGAAAGAGCTCATCGGGCGCTGGGACCCCAGTCAGCAACGAGGCCGAGAGACATTATAGCATGCCTGACGAGCAACAAGTTGAAGGAGGAAATCATGCGGCGAGCAGCAAGGAAGGGCAAGATGGCCTGGGGGAATGCTTCGGTCGAGATATTCCAGGACTTGGCACCCGCTACCTTACAACGGCGGAGAGCTCTACGGCCAGTAACTGGCTATTTACAGCGAGAACATATCAAGTACAAATGGCTCTTTCCATTTGGGATCCAATTTGAAATTAAAGGATCACCTAAGAGAGCCCGGACTGAAATGGAAGCTTGGGAGATCTTGGAAAAAAGCAATGCTCCTAATCTGCCAGAATTGAACCGGAGACCATTGGATTTGGAGAGAAATCAAGAGACAGTTTTAGAGAAACTGAGA
Organism: Ichthyophis bannanicus; assembly: GCA_033557465.1. Taxonomy (NCBI): domain Eukaryota; kingdom Metazoa; phylum Chordata; class Amphibia; order Gymnophiona; family Ichthyophiidae; genus Ichthyophis; species Ichthyophis bannanicus. The sequence continues at coordinate 350,098,186 of CM066037.1, forward strand.
TGGCAGCAGATTCCGGAGAAGGGGCACCGCCTGAGGCGTCTTTCGAGCGATATTGCGATCAGGAAGGACAGCGAGCAGGGCAGCACTTCAACAGCCAAGACCTGAACTGGACATGAGGGAGTTTTGAGTTTATTCTTGCTAAAGGGTGCAGAGTTGGGAGTGGGAGGTGGTTGGGAGGGTTGGGGTGTATGTAAGAGTTTGCATCGGGGGAAGGGTTTTCCTTTCCTACTCTGCTGGGTTAAGGTTCTTAAGGAGGGGCTTAAGTTCGGGGTGAGTGTTGTTATACTGTTGAGTAATTGGGATGTAAAGTAGCTTAAGGTGGGTGAATGGAAGGAGGGAGGGGGGCTGGGGGAGGGTCGGAGGGGAGAGGTCTAACTATTGGAGGGGGGTGGTCCCGGGAGGTGGGGGTCATGTTCTCTAAGGAAGGCGCAGCAGAAAGTAAGTCTGCTGGTAGGGATGGGGGAGGGAAGGGGGGAAGGGAGGGTAGGGGAGTAGGGAATGGCAGTTCGAGAGGGGGTGGGGGAAGGGGGGTAACTCTGGTGGGACCTGTACAGCATTTGGGGGGGCTACAGGGTGGTTCAGGGGGTGGGTTGCGGATAGGATCCTTAAATGTCCGGGGATTAAATTCTCCACAGAAGAGGAAGTTGCTTTTCAAGGAGGTACAGAGCTGGCAATGGCAGGTGGTGTTTTTACAAGAAACGCATTTGTTGCCAAAAGATGAGCACCTGTTGAGAAGTGGGGCCTTTACACATATGTTCTTTAATGCAGAGGGCGCTAATAAAAAGGCGGGTGTTGCGACTTTAATTAGGGGTGACGTACCCTTTCAGGTGGGGGGTGTGTTGAAGGGGATTAAGGGTCGGGTGTTACTAGTCTGGGGGGAATTACAAGGCCAGGAGGTTACACTGGTTAATATTTATGGGCCAAATGAGTCGGGAGCTGCTTTTTGGAAGGAGTTAGGGGACTGGTTAGTGGATAAGATTCATGGTGTATTGCTGGTAGGGGGGGACTTCAATGAGGTCCTGGACCCCCGGCTCGATTGGTCAGGAATAGGCAATAAAGGGGGAACTCAGGGACGGGCTGGGTTGGTGGACTTGCTATAGCGTTTTCGCTTACAGGACCTATGGCGGAATGCATATCCACAGCGTAGGGATTATACATACTATTCAAATGCCCACCATAGCTACAATAGGATTGATCTTCTCTTGTGGGATGACTCCTGGGGGCATCGAGTAATGCGGGTGGAGATTGGGCCGCAAACGTGGACAGATCATGGGCCCTTATGGGGGGAATTTTCGGGGGGGGGGGGTGGATCTGGGGGGCCGAACGTTTTGGAGGCTTAATGAGAGCTTATTGCTGGATAAAAAAGTGATATCGGAGGTGGAAGAGGAAATCGCTAATTATTTGGCAGTGAACGACACGGGAACGGTGGAGGTGGGGATATTATGGGATGGGCTGAAAGCTGTTCTCAGAGGGGTATTAGTGAAGTGGGGGGCTAGGAAGAAACGGGAGAGGGAGGCTACTGTAGATCATCTGACCAGAGTGTTGACCGACTTGGAACTTCAGCATAAGCGGGTAGGGGGGGTAAAGGTTCGGGGGCAATTAGAGCGAATTCGGGCAGAACTAGCGGAGCTGCAATTGAAAAAAATACGGTTTCAGCTGCAGAGGGTCAATCAACAATCTTACGAGTTTAATAATAAAGCCAGCTCTTTATTGGCTCGGCGGTTGCGAGAACGGGAGCATCGGACCAGCATAGTTAAAATCAAAGGGGAGCGGGATAACTTGATCTTTCAGACTGGGGGTATACGAGAGCAGTTTAAGAACTATTATCAGAAACTGTATACTAGTGAGACTAAGAGTTCGCTATCGGAGGTGGAAGAGTATTTGCAGGATACGGAAGGGTTGGGACATCTTACCGAAGGCGAAAGGGAGTGTTTGGATGAGCGGATAGGTATAGGGGAGATAGAGATGGTAATTAAGGGTCTGGCGGGCAATAAATCCCCAGGGTTGGATGGTCTTCCTGCGAGTTTTTATAAAAAGTTTAGAGGTCACTTGGCTCCGGTTCTGCAAAGGTTGTTTAATGGTGTGTTAGAAGGGGGCCGGTTGGCGCCTTCCATGTTGCAGGCGGGGATTTCGGTCCTTGCCAAGCCTGGCAGAGATCCCGCCGTGTGCGGGTCTTATAGACCCATATCACTTTTAAACACGGATGGCAAGATCTTGGCCAAAATATTGGCCTGCAGGTTGGGACGGGTATTACCTCGCTTGGTGCACCCGGACCAAACCGGATTTGTCCAAGGACGCTGCACGGGTGATAATATCCGGCGGGCTCTTCAAGTTATTTGGTCGGCTAAGACTCTCAAGCAAGAAATGTTGTTGGTAGCGGTAGATGAGGAAAAGGCCTTTGATAGGGTCGAATGGGGCTTTATGTTTTCAGTGCTACGTAAGGTGGGGGTGGGACCGGGACTACTAGCGTGGATTGCGGCTCTGTATGAAAGGCCAGAGGCAGCGGTTAAGATCAATGGACGGTACTCGGAATTTTTTCCGTTACAGCGGGGGACGCGCCAGGGGTGCCCCTTATCTCCCTTGCTTTTTGCATTAGTGATGGAGCCTTTGGCGGAGCGGTTGCGGGGGAACCCGGATGCAACAGGGCTGACAGTGGGGGAGGATGAACATAAGGTGGCTCTGTTTGCGGACGATATCTTATTGTTTGTTACCTGGCCCCTGCTGGCCTTACCTATATATATGAGGGAGCTGAAATGGTTTGGAAGGATGTCTGGGTTTAAGATTAACTGGGATAAAACTGAGGCCCTGGGAGTATCTATAGGAAGTAGCCTGGAACATCATCTTCAACAGAACTTTAAGTTTCGCTGGGCCTCGAGGTCCATTAAATATCTAGGGGTTCAGTTGCATCGAGATTTTCAAGGCATGTATGGGGCAAATTACCCGCCTTTGATTGCTCAGATAGAAAAGGATCTGGAGAGATGGCATAAGGACGATTTTTCTTGGTTGGGGCATATAGCAGCCTTAAAAATGGTGATATTGCCGCGTTTGCTATATCTTTTTCAGGTGCTACCTTTGAGGGTACCGCGGTTGGCTCTGCAAAAACTACAACGGAAGATGTTTTTGTTTGTCTGGCGCCACTGGCCCCCTAGGATAGCTAGGAAAGTGCTATCTAGTACCACAAAGGAGGGGGGATTAGGAATGCCTGCAATTGGGGTTTATTATTTAGCTGCGCAACTGCGGCAGGCCATGGATTGGAGGGAAGCGGGGGGAACTAAATGATTTGGGAGTATGGAGCAGTATTGGGCAGGGGAGCATGATTTGAGGTATCTTCCCTGGCTGCCGAAGGGGATAGTACGTAGGGGGTGGACGCGGAATCCATACCTTCAACATCTTTGGGAAGAGTGGCAGCGGGGGTGGGGGCGGGTGAATACTCGACCCAAGGAGTCAACTTCCATGCTAGCCCCTATAGTGTTTACTAAGTCTTTTGGACCGGGGAGGGAAGGGGTTTTTAGGAGCTGGGCGGAGAAGGGATTAGATAGATTTGTGCAGTTGCTTGATTTGGGGGAAATCAAACAATTTTCCCAACTACGAGAGGAGTATCAGCTCGGATCCCGAGATTTCTTTGCATATCTCCAGGTGGCTCACTTTTTGCACCATAAGCAGAATAAGGCTACGATTAAAGAAGGGCTCAATGGTATTGAAGGGATTTGGTGGGCACATTCCCAATCACGGGGTATGATACGAGCCCTCTATGCCAGTCTGTGTCCTCTGAGGAAGGAGGGTGAGAAATTTCGCTATATGGAAGACTGGGAGAGAGATCTGGGGGTGAGCTGGGGAGAAGAAGAATGGGGCATGGTATTTCGAGAGGTCAAGAGCTCATCAATCTGTACGCTAATAAAAGAAAATGCGTATAAGATTTTGATGAGATGGTACTATACCCCCTCTAGATATAGCAGGATGTTTCCGGGAGCTTCGGATCGTTGTTGGAGGGGGTGTGGAGGCCACGGGACTTACCTACATATGTGGTGGGAGTGTGTTATCATACGAGGCTATTGGGAGGGAATTAAGGGTCAAATTCAGGCCATCTTTGACCTGGGGGTCCCCCTGTGTCCAAGATTCTTTCTGCTGGGAGTATGGCCGGATGAGCTACCGACTTGTTGGAATAGAGCCGTACGAGCCTGCTTAATAGCGGCTCGGTGCGAGATAGCCTGGCGATGGAAGCAGAGACAATCTCCAAGCACAGAGGCTTGGGTGGTCCGGCTGCGCAGGATAGTCATGATGGAGCAATTGACTATGCTGCGTCGCGACAAGGGGGCTAAGTTTGACCAGCAGTGGGAACCGTTACTGAACTATTTGAGGAGGGCTGGGTAATGGTAGGTGGGGAGGGGGGAAGGGGACAGGGGGGTGGGGGGTGGGAGGGAAGGGGGGGTTCGGGGAATTTAGTAGGCTGGTGTGGGAGTTGTGGCTGAGGTAGGCTAGATGCGGGGGAGTGAACCTAGGGGAAGGGGAGAGGGGTGGGGACTTCACTGCTTGAGTTATTGTGTTGGAATGGGTGACTCGGTTTGTATGGGAGTTAGTAGCTCTGTTATTGTGTAATGTTTTCCCGTTTTCCTTCCTTGTTACTGGATATGGTGTTATAAATGAACAAAAAAAATAATTTTTTTTTTCAATAAAAAGAAAGTTATAAAAAAAAAAAAAAAACCAGGTGGACAAAGGTGAGTCGGTTGATATTGTGTATCTAGACTTTCAGAAAGCCTTTGACAAGGTCCCTCATCAGAGACTTTTGGCAAAACTAAAGAGTCATGGGATAGGAGGCAGTGTACTATTGTGGATCAGGAACTGGTTAAAAGATAGAAAGCAGAGGGTAGGGCTAAATGGCCAATTTTCCCAATGGAGAAAGGTGAATAGTGGTGTACCCCAGGGATCTGTGCTGGGTCCACTGCTTTTTGACATATTCATAAATGACCTGGAAAGTGGAATAACGAGTGAGGTTATCAAATTTGCAGATGACACAAAACTATTTAAAGTTGTTAAAACCCAAGAGGATTGTGAAAAATTGCAAGAGGATCTTGATAAATTGGAAGACTGGGCATCAAAATGGCAGATGAAATTTAATGTGGACAAGTGCAAGGTTATGCACCTAGGGAAGAGCAACCCAAACTATGGTTACACGATGCAAGGTTCCACATTAGGAACCACCACCCAGGAAAAAGATTTAGGCGTCATTGTGGATACCATGTTAAAACCCTTGGCCCAGTGTGCAGCGGCGGCCAAGAGAGCAAATAGAATGCTAGGTATGATAAGGAAAGGAATGGAAAATAAAACAAAAGATATTATAATGCCTGTATATCGTTCCATGGTTAGACCGCACCTTGAATACTGTGTGCAATTCTGGTCACGGTATCTTACAAAGGATATAGCGATTTTAGAAAAGGTACAGAGAAGAGCCACCAAAATGGTAAAGGGGATGGAAGGATACTCCTATGAAGAAAGGCTAAAAAGGTTAGGGCTCTTTAACCTGGAAAAGAGACGGCTGAGGGGAGATATGATAGAAGTCTATAAATTAATGAACGGAGTGGAACGGGTTAAACGTAGATCGATTGTTTACCTTATCAGAATATAGAAAGACTAGGGGACATGCAATGAAGCTACAGGGTAAACTATTTAAGACTAATAAAAGAAAATATTTTTTCACTCAACATGTAATCAAACTCTGGAATTTGTTACCGGAGGATGTAGTAAAGGTTGTTAGTGTAGCTGGGTTTAAAAAAGGTTTGGACAAGTTCCTGGAGGAAAGGTCCATAAACCGTTATTAAGAAGTGACCGAAGATATCAATGCTTGACCCAGTACAAGCATTGTGGAACTTGTGTCTCTTGAGGAAACTGCTAGGTACATATGACCTAGATTGGCCACTGTTGGAAACAGAATACTGGGCTTGATGGACCTTGGTCTGACCCAGTATGGCATATCTTATGTTCTTGTGTTCTTATGTTATAGCCTCCCAGGGTTTTGCTGGCTTGTTATTTAGAACTATGTATTTTTATTTTTGAGCGATCTTCCATATGGGCAAAGGCTAAGCAGTGGCTTTTCCTTTTGTGTTTTTTTTTTCTTGGGCTATAAGTGCAGCTATCATTCTGAGGTCTCTCAATGTGTGGATGAACAATGTAAAATCATGTTACAACTTGATATGTTTCTGTAACAGTTGTCTGTTATTTTATACTATATTGTCAATATGTCTTATTTTTATTTATTTATTTATTACAGTTTCTTATATACCGCGCTATTTAGAATCAGCGCGGTTTACATCATAACAAAATGACCATTACGACAAACTGTCAGGTTTTACATTGAACAGGAGTACAAACTTGGATAACTGGGTTAACTATATACATAATCTATCTACACTGCAGATAAGTAAGATAGTCTCACTGAATGTTAAAGGCATTAACAATCCCATAAAGAGAAAAAATATATTTTTATGGATGCAAGGAAAGTGCTGACATCCTACTGTTACAAGAGACACATTTAAATGCGAAGGAGTCGTTAAAATTTGATATAAAACCATCTTCACTAGTGGCTTTTTTTGCTGCCAATAAAAAAAAACGGGGTAGCCATCCTAGTAAGGAAATCTCTATCCCCCATTGTAATACAAACTAGGGGGCATGTTTACTAAAACCCCGGTAATGTGTGGGCCGCGGTAGTGTGCGGGTGCCATATAAGGAGTGGGCGTTCCCCGCTGAAGACGAAACGCTGGAATTTACATATGCGCTAAGGTGCGCGGCGCCCTTGTGCGCCCCGCACCTTAGCGCATCAGACAGCTGCGCGGGTGGCATATGTGTCACGCTGATGGGCAAGCAGAAGAGCAGAGCCACAGCACAATGGTTAAGGCACATGCCAATGGTAGAAGAAGCAGGAGTTTGATCCCCCACAGAGCCCAATAAAGATGGCTAGCTGAGGCATTAATTTATGAGGCAGAGAAATAATGGGCGGCAGAAGGCAGCACGCTAATATTTTGGAGGCAGTCTAATACTGGGCGGCATAAGGTGGTGCGCTGATGGGCATAAGGGTGGGTGCTAATGTTTTAGGAGGCATCTCAATATGGGGTGGTGATGAGCAAACAGAACAGCAGAGCCACAGCACAATGGTTAAGGCACATACCAATGTTGCAGAGATCAGGGGTTCAAACCCCCACAGTGCCCAATGAACAAGGCTGGCTGAGGCATTACTTTAGGAGCCAGTCTAATATGGGGCGGCATAGGGCAGCACGCTGATGGGCATTAGGCGGCGCGCTAGTGATTTAGGAGGCTACTATTAATATGGCGAGTCATAAGGCATCTTGCAGATGTGCAAGCACACCAACAGAGCCACCGCACAATGGTCAAGACACTGACCAATGATGCAGGGATCATGGGTTCAATCCCCTACTGTGGTTAACGGAATAGGCTGGTTGAGGCATCATATGTTATGGATTAGAGTGCTGTAGGAGGCATATTGATTTTGGGCGGCATAAGGCGTCGCGCTGTTAAGGTTTTGCGGCATAAGGCAGGTTTTATTTTTTTCGGCATAAGGTCGTGTGATGTTGTGTGGGTGGTTTGGGCAGCATAAGGCGGTGCTCTGTGAGGTGCGGATGGCAGAAGAAGTTGCGCTGTTAATGTTGGGCGTCATAAGGCGGCATGTTAATTCTGTGGGGCAGAAGGCGGTGCGCTGTAAACTTTGGGAGGCATAAGGCCTGATGATCCAGCACAGCAACAAAGCCACAGCACAATGGTTTGGACAATGACCAATGGTGCAGGGTTTATGGGTTCAATCCCCTACTGTGTGTAATGGAAAAGGCTGGCTGAGGCATCACTTTTTATGGATAAGAGTGCTGCAGGAGGCATATTGTTTTTGGCCGGCATAAGGTGCTGCTCTGTTAAGGTTGGGCGTCATAAGGCGGTGCGATGTCTGTTTTTTGGGCATAAGGCTGTGCGATGTTAAGTGTGGGCGGTTGCGATGTCATAAGGCGGTGCGCTGTGAGTTGCGCACGGCAGCAGATGGTGCGCTGCTAATGTTGCCTGGCAGAAGGGGGCATGTTAATTCGGGTCTGCAGAAGGCGGGGCATTGTAAACTTTGGAAGGCATAAGGCGGTGCACTGATGATCAATCACAGCAACAGAGCCACAACACAATGGTTAAAACACTGACCAATGGTGTAGGGATCATGGGTTCAATCCCCTGCTGTGGCCAATGAATAAGGCTGGCTGAGGCATTACCTGTTACATGGAATATTGCTGTATGAAGCATTTTACATTGTAATTAATAGTGCTAGCAAATGCACTCACAAAGCACTGTAGCATAAGGTGCCCCATAAGGTACCCTAGAGGGCACATTGTAAAGTGCATGCTCCACCAAGCCACACTACAATGTTGCTTTCAGGGTGCTGTATGAGGTGGGACAAGGTCAGAGCACATTTTTTTGCTGGCAGCACTGTGCATTGTAATGCATGGAAATCTTAAGTGGGTGTGCTGAAATGCAAGACGGAATAGCAGTGTACCACAATGGTGAAGACACTGACTGACGGTGCAAGGGTCATACTTTCAAATCACCACTGAATAGGTTTGCCAGAGGTATGTCCTTTTTCAATGTGCAACTGTACACCAATATGTGCTGCCATCTAACAAGAACCCCACCCTAGTGCCATAAACAAATGCACCTTTTAGGGTGCACTAGAAGGCACATCTTAAACATACACGTCAGCAAAGGCAACTTAGAACTTTTCACAGAGTCCATGTTTAAAGGATGTCAACTCCCAGGGCACCATTGTAGACACACCATAAGCTGCCAGTGTCAAAGGTGTTACATAACTTTCACCAAGGATGTAGAAGTGAACTAAAATACGTTTTCCAAGAGCACTATGATGACCCAATATGAAGGTCAAGAGAGATATGTGTCAAACACACATGTAACCCAAACACAGCACAGAGGTAAAAGGAAAGACAATGCATATGTAAAAGAAGGATGTAGATGACAGCTGCTGGACCACACAAATCAGCCCCAGCCCATGTGTCAGCTAGAGAAATGGACAAAGACATCGTGGACAGATGTAGCTATGTACAGAGTGATGGTAATGTATGATGCTATAATGACAGTGTGTGACAGTGGATGTGAAGATGTGCACAGCAGAGGATGCTGAAATGGCAGGATAGGTGAAATTTCAGGATGACAGTGGAGTAGCACTGCTATGCAGAGCACACACAAGAGAGGTCACCAGGGAGAGCTGCAATGCAGGACTGTGTAGTAGTGCAGGACGTGGGGTAGCAGCATGCACATCAGGGTAGGATGACACAACAGCTGGTAGACAGAAAATGGACAGAAGGATGGTCCACAACTCTGATGAGGGCACAATGTGCTCACAACACAGATATGCACACATATCAGTGTCAGCCTACTGAAAACCACTTCTGCAGGACAAACACACAAATCAAAGAGAATAGAGAGGACTCACACCCACGCCCAATACCATAAATGGCAATGCACAAACCTGTAGCCCACACCACCAATGTGAGCTCATTAGCAAAACATACATACAAAAATAGTGCAGGACATCACACAAGATGCCTGTTGGCTGTCCGGGCAGACCAACCCCAAACAGCAATCATGGGCAAATGCACATGCAGATCTGCTGTTTAAAGATCACATCCCAGGCTGTAATTATGACCAGGGACACATGCGCACACACACTGATATGTTATGCAGTGGATACAGCAAGCAAAGGATTAACAAAACTAAACCACAAATGCAGCAGAGGATCCTCTGTGGAGCTGTGTAATAATATGGATCAGGACTGGAGAGAGCTCAACATGCAAACACGTGTACCACACACCAACTGAACCACACCAATACCAAACCCCCAGGTGCACTGTCATGTAAACAGCATAAAGAAAGAGACCCATGTATCAGATAAGATCTGATGGCTCTGCAGTGCACAGGGTACACCTTGGTGTACAATGAAGAGAGGGATGGGTGTGTGTAGTGTTAATGAACCTCCTGTTAGCTAATGCTCATGTTAGCACAACATACAATAAACATATAACCCACCTGTGGGTGTCAAACCTGCAAACTACAGAGGTACAACACATGGATCTAACCACTCCCACAAACAGCACACTGAGCACAATGGAAAACAAATACCATAAAGGGAGAGTGTCTATGGGAATCTGTAATAGCCAGTGATGTCACAAATGGCTGTCAGATACACAGCTGCAACCTTACAAGGATGTGTGCACAGGTGGGCCATCTACATCCCAAGCAAATCCAGAGATACAAGTGTCAATGTGCTGAAAGAGTGGGTTAGTAGTTCAGTGGTTAGAAAACCTCTTGGAAACCCAAGCAGCCAGGGTAAAATTCACAGTAACACGCCATGTGTCATTGTTCAAGTCACGTAACCCTCCATTACCTTGGAAGAAAGACATGACAATCTACATCTAGTGACATTAACAAAAATACCCTGGTGTCTCTGGATCATAAGGAGTAAGGACTGAATGAAAGTCACACATTCCCTTGCATGTTTGTCACCATGATCAAGCAGAAAAATAGACAAATGTCTGTAAAAAACATATCTTTATTTTGTTTATTCATCAAAGATAGTGTAGACAGTGCCATCATAATATCAAGGTGAGTGCATCCCTGGTGAAAAATGGAAGTACATGTTGCAAGGCAGCAACCCACATCCTACAGAAAGGTCACTGGCAAGACCACACCTGAAGGGCACAAGATATAATGTACAGCAAGTGCATGCTTTGCACAGGCCAGCAGGCCCCCATCCCCCTCCAGCTGCTGCATGCCTCAAATGTGTAAGGTACATATCAGTGCATGTAGACAGTACGCGCTGCATGATGAGGCCCCAACTCACATCACCAGTCCCTCCAAACATATCCGTCTGGCAACACACGAGACACACAAATGAAAACAGCATATGTTGTAGCAATGCTTTAATGAGAGAAACGCATTCTGAGAGTAATGTTTCAGCTCACAGCTAATGGCTGATCAAGGAATCAAAGTTGCAACAATGTAGACCCAAACAATCATCAAAAGCACAATTAGCATATGCAAATAGGTAGCAGAGTCTCATGAACACAGAGAGGATACAAACTAAACTACCTTCAAAAACCTGCAAAAGAAAACACCATGCAGGAGATCCCCCCCCCCCCCCACTGTTGTTTGCGTATACAATGTTTGGGCACATATAGCACAGTACATAGAGTGCACGATTGAAGGAGGACAACGGACACCAACACTGCCACACTCCCAATATAATGGGGCAATGTGAGTGTCCTTACTGCAGGGGATCAACAGGACTGTACAGACGTACAATGCAAGGTGTGTACATACTTGCCCAGTGTCACGTCTGCACAGTTAACACACACTAGAACCAGCATGTGAAGATGGAAATGATGTGCAAACATCTTACAGTGACCCCCACAGAAGTCAAAGGTCCACATGCTGTGGTTCCCAAACATAGTCAGTCATTTTCACAAGCACCATACACATACCAACATGATACAGTGATGGCACACATGCCCGTCACCCCCCTTGCCCATGGCAAACATCAATCGAGGATGTTGGTGTGCATGAACGCTGTGGTGTGGGCAAAAATGTATCCTGTCGAGGTGGGGGGCAGGTGGACATAGACAACAGTACTGCTCCATCGTTGCTTGTATGCCACAAACATGGCTGTATGTTTATGTTTAGACAAACAGATGAGCGTATCCTGTGTGCCATGTCGCACACATGTCAAAAACACAACAACAAAACAACTGGGGAGGAATGTACAACATACAGTGTAAATTTCAGTCCCTGCTGCACAGGTGTGGATCAGGACACATCGTCCAAAGGCCAAAGTGTATCAGCAATCCAAAAGGTAATGGCAAAAATGTCCTTACAACCGTGGCCATGCATAGTGTCACACCCTCATCGGGCCCCTCCGGTGGAGACTGGTATTATGGCTTAATACCTTTTCTTGGCTTTCTATATGCTATAGATAGCCCTGCCTGGCCCTCTGTGGGTGGTAGTTGTACCGTCTTCTTGTAATCACTCAGACACACAGTTCACACTTTAAATCAAGGGCTTTATTCCCCGTCCAATGAGGTATTCTTTTTCTTGAAGAACAAAATAATCAAAAGCCACTCTGGCAAATAACAGAAGCAAACATTGAACAAAAAGTGCTTTCCTCAGCTTTAACTTTTTTTTTTTTTAACAAAAGAAAAACAGTTCTCTTCATGAGCACTTAATCCTTTTCTTTTGCTGATATAAATCAATCAGGATTCACTTTAAACCAAGCAACTTCTGCCAGTTACTGTGTTGCTGTTTAAACCTTCCTTGTACATATATTTTCTTATCTCAGTGAAAACTCTTCCTCTTCGGTTGTCACTAAAGAGCATTCCATGGGTTCAGTGTTATCTGGTACATTAGAAATATCATATGGCATTAAAGGATAAACATTTGTACCCACGTTTTCTGTAGCAGCTGTCCTGCCGAGCTCACTCTGGTTAATCACGTCAGCTACGTGACTGCTTCCTGGCTTTAGGCTAAAACACTGCTGGGTATTACCGTATACTCTGGATAATGGCTTGTAAGAGCACTCCTCCTGTGTAAAGCTATGAGGTAACTGCCCATAAACACTGGTATTAGAGTCAAACAGCTTGTGTCCTGCCTTGAATGGGGTAAAGGCTAATTCCTCTGATACAGCTGTGGGAGTTTTCAGTGCTGACAACGGCACTCGAGAGAAGTCTGAGCATTTAGAGTTGCTAGCAGAATTATAAGGTAAGAGACCTTCCTTTCTCTTGTAACTGCCCGTACAAGGAAAGAAGTTGTTTCCTTTTCCCTTTATCTCTGCTCTAGGCTGGCTTCTTCTATTAATCCTGGACTTAGCCCATTCGGGTGTAAAACAGTCCTGTTCCACTTTGAATGCCTTGCTTCCTGCAACAGGATTCCTCCCTCTTCTCTTCTGGCTTTCACACACACACTCTGTGTTCAACAGCTGATCTCCACACGTACTCACATAGTCCTGAGACTCATTCAAGCTGTCCTCTGGTATAGGTTGCTGACACTCTCTCTCATTTCCTTCCTTCCACCAACTTTGGTCCTGGAGATGAGATTGGCTTATAGTGTTTCTTTCTCTTTCCCTCCGTTCCCACGACTGAGGTTGTTGCTTCCACCTCTGTCCGTGCTCACTCTCCCTCACTGCTTGTGAGTGCCTTATGTATCTGTCCCCGGGTTCCACCCCTTCTCAGCTGATCCCTATCAGGTAAATCAACCTCCATTCTCATGCTGGCTGGGTGTGTCTTTTTACCCTTTTTCCACGTGTGCTGTGGTTGCTCATAGCAACTATTTGACATGTTTTTGTTTACCTCATCAGGTTCTGCCTGATTTTCTCCGTTAATCTCCATTTCTTCTGGGTCCCCTGGGTTTACCTTGTGACACATTCCCCCCCTTAAACATTACTTGCTGCCGCCATTTCAGGTGGACAGCATGTAATTCGTGAGAGCGCGTCCGCGTTACCATGCAGTTTTCCCGCTCGATGTTGAACCTTGAAATGAAAAGCCTGTAGAGCCAAATGCCACCGGGTCAGTCTGGCATTGTTATTTTTCATCTGATGTAGCCATTTTAATGGGGCATGATCAGTTATTAATATGAATTGCCTCCCAGTGAGATAGAAACGAAAAGCTTCAATAGCCCACTTAATAGCCAGGCATTCTCTCTCTATTGTGGCATAGTTCCTTTCCGCGGGAGAGAGCTTCCTACTGAGATAGGCCACCGGATGCTCGCTGCCCTCGAATATCTGGGACATCACCGCCCCTAACCCCGTGTCTGACGCGTCAGTTTGTAGTATAAAGGGCAGGTTAAAATCAATGCCTCGTAAGATCGGGGCGTTACACAATTTCTCTTTAAGGGTCCTAAAGGCTATCTCTGCCTCGGGAGTCCACCTAACCTTATTTGGCGCATTTTTCTTTAACATCTCTGTAAAGAGAAAGCTTTCTTCCGCAAAGTGAGGTATGAAGCGGCGATAATAACCTAATAATCCTAGGAAACTCCTCACTTGTTTTTTTGTACTGGGCCTAGGGAATTCCTGCACGCTTTTTATTTTACTGGCCACTGGCTTTACCACGCCTCGTCCGATCATGTGGCCTAGATATTTAGCCTCCTCTGTGGCGAACATACATTTGTCCGGATTAAGTGTGAGGCCTGCCCTTCTGAAAGCTCTGAGAACCGCCTCAACCCTAGTAAGGTGTTGTGGCCATGTTGTGCTATAGATTACTACGTCGTCCATGTACGCAAGAGCGTATTCATGGTGTGGACGTAGAACCTGGTCTACCAGCCGTTGGCACGTGGCCGCGGCTCCATGTAACCCAAACGGCATTCGCCGAAATTGGTACAGTCCAATAGGTGTAGAAAATGCCGTTTTGGGTTTCGAATCCCTGGTCAATGGGATTTGCCAGTACCCTTTACTCATGTCTAAGGTGGTTAAGTATTTCGCCTGCCCCAAACGATCTAGTAGGTCGTCTATCCGGGGCATGGGATACGCATCAAACTGCAAGATGTCATTGAGCTGTCGGAAGTCTATACAGAACCTTAAAGTTCCATTGGGTTTGGGTACCAGTACTATCGGACTGGACCATGGGCTCCTGGACTCCTCTATTATGCCTGTAGCGAGCATTTCCTTTACTTGGGCAATTACTTCTTGGGTTCTAGACTCGGCCATTCTATATGGTCGTTGTCTTATAACCCGTCCAGGAGTCGTGATGATTTCGTGGGCTACAAGATGTGTTTCTCCGGGTAGGGTAGTTAATACGTCAGAGAATTTTACTAGTAACCGCATTAACTCCTGTTGTTGTTGAGGGGTTAAGTCCGTGCCCATCTTAGGAGAGGGTCTTTTAGCCCAATCCGCTATTTGGGGTCCTAAATCTTCTTCCAGCCTTTCCTCCCCTAAGGCCGTTAAGCTCTTTACCTCCCGCATCCCCGTGGAGCCAAATCCATTCTTCCCTCTTTCTGTGGATGATAAGGAGGGTACTTCCTCAACAATTGGGAACCCTACGCGCTCACAAATTAGCTGTGCCACTCGATCACCTGTATGTATTTTGAAATCTTTGTCCCCAAAATTAAATAGGAGGACCTTTACCGGGCCTCGATAATCCGGGTCAATAACTCCCGCACCCACATCTATCGAGTACCGTACCGCTAGACCCGATCTCGGAGCTATGCGGCCGTAACACCCTTCCGGCACTTTAACCTGAATGCCAGTGTCTATTAATGCCTTCCCACCTTTAACCACTACCGCGTTCTCTGCACTAAAGAGATCGTATCCCGCAGCTACTGCGGATGCTCTCTTTGGGCCCTTAGCATGTTCAGTAATTTTACAAAATTGTAGAGTAAACTTTGGCTTTACTGGCGTAGGCGATTCCCGGGCCTGTGACTCCCTTTTTAGTGGTTTTCCAAAAAGTGGGCTGGGAATACTAGCTATTATAGCTTCTGCCTGTACTTCCTTAGCTGCTGAGGGACATGGTGTGGCTGCAGGGACCAATATTTCTTGTAAATCCTTCTCCATTTCTCGGCAGAAGGGAAGCCAGTCCCGCCCAAGGACAACCGCATATGGTAAGTTGGGTACCACTGCTATCAGCATTTGGTGGATGGCCCCTAAACCCTGTATGCCTACCTCATACAATGGATAGTGGGACGCTTCTCCATGAACGCATCGTATGCGCACTTGACCCTCTACTTGATTCGAGGGGAATGACCGATGCTTCTCTATGATACCCCAAAAATCTTGCGAGATCATACTTTGATCCGCCCCTGAATCAAGTAGAGCTAAGACCAGTACTCTCCCTCCACCCGAACCATTTGAACAAATCCCTCAGGTATTGGTTCCTCCTTTTCTATTACAAGGGCCGTCTTAACCTTACATTCTCCTCGAATGTGTCCAGGCTTTCCACATTTGTAACATTTCTTAATGTTTGTGGAGGAAACCTCTTTGGCCATATTACCACTAGGTGCCTTAATTCTTTCATACCTCTTCCATTCATCTGATTCATCCATACCTGCTACTTTTAAAAGGTTTACCCTGGATGTATCAGTTCTCTTAGCTTCCCTGAATACTTCAGCCATCCTAGTTGCTTCCTCCATATTGGAGCAATTCTGTAACGTAAGAAACGTTTTCATCTCTGGGGTTACTGCCAACAAGAACTGTTCTAGAATAATTTCGTCTAGAATTGATTCTACTGATTTTCCCTCTGGATCTAACCATTTATAGGCAAGATTCCTAAGCCTTTGATACAATGCTTCGGGGTTTCAGTTATATGCATGTGTGCCTCTCTAAACAATCGCCTATAATGCCTAGGTGAAAGGCCTAGTCTGTCTTTTACAGCCTTTTTAATTTCTACATAATTATTAGCCAGGCTGGCCGGCATAGCTTTAAATGCAGACAAAGCTTCACCGCTTAGGGTCATTGCAAACCACATTGCCCATTGCTCAGATGGCCATTGGAGATTACTAGCAATCCTCTCAAAAGCTTCTATAAAATCATCCGGATTGTCCTCCGGTTTTAACTGTCCCAAAGACAAAGCAAAGTTAGTGTTCATCTCTACTTGCGGTATTGATGTAGTACGTGCCACTTCTTCACCAGTTTTTTTCAGCAGAGCATCCACAGCTTCTAATAGCGGCCTTTGCTGCTCCCTCGCAGAAGCTATGTATTGCTCCTGTAAATGCTGCACCATTCGGGCTTGCTTGTCCCACTGTTCAGCTATCCACGACATCACGTCCTGTGGTTCCATCTTCTCCAGACGCTGTTCCTTAGTCTCCTGGCAGACTCAAGCATGTGAGAAAAGGGTCTTTTCCAGTCCTCTGGCCGACCTGCCAGCGAATATTCCACTGCACTTGTCTTGTGATGCCAATATTCTCCTTCCTCTAGGCAATGTCTTTTTGTTTCTTCTGTTCCAAAAATATTTTGCCTCCCCAAAAAAAAAATATCCTCACTCCTACGCCATTTTTATGTCACACCCTCATCGGGCCCCTCCGGTGGAGACTGGTATTATGGCTTAATACCTTTTCTTGGCTTTCTATATGCTATAGATAGCCCTGCCTGGCCCTCTGTGGGTGGTAGTTGTACCGTCTTCTTGTAATCACTCAAACACACAGTTCACACTTTAAATCAAGGGCTTTATTCCCCGTCCAATGAGGTATTCTTTTTCTTGAAGAACAAAATAATCAAAAGCCACTCTGGCAAATAACAGAAGCAAACATTGAACAAAAAGTGCTTTCCTCAGCTTTAACTTTTTTTTTTTTAACAAAAGAAAAACAGTTCTCTTCATGAGCACTTAATCCTTTTCTTTTGCTGATATAAATCAATCAGGATTCACTTTAAACCAAGCAACTTCTGCCAGTTACTGTGTTGCTGTTTAAACCTTCCTTGTACATATATTTTCTTATCTCAGTGAAAACTCTTCCTCTTCGGTTGTCACTAAAGAGCATTCCATGGGTTCAGTGTTATCTGGTACATTAGAAATATCATATGGCATTAAAGGATAAACATTTGTACCCACGTTTTCTGTAGCAGCTGTCCTGCCGAGCTCACTCTGGTTAATCACGTCAGCTACGTGACTGCTTCCTGGCTTTAGGCTAAAACACTGCTGGGTATTACCGTATACTCTGGATAATGGCTTGTAAGAGCACTCCTCCTGTGTAAAGCTATGAGGTAACTGCCCATAAACACTGGTATTAGAGTCAAACAGCTTGTGTCCTGCCTTGAATGGGTAAAGGCTAATTCCTCTGATACAGCTGTGGGAGTTTTCAGTGCTGACAACGGCACTCGAGAGAAGTCTGAGCATTTAAAGTTGCTAGCAGAATTATAAGGTAAGAGACCTTCCTTTCTCTTGTAACTGCCCGTACAAGGAAAGAAGTTGTTTCCTTTTCCCTTTATCTCTGCTCTAGGCTGGCTTCTTCTATTAATCCTGGACTTAGCCCATTCGGGTGTAAAACAGTCCTGTTCCACTTTGAATGCCTTGCTTCCTGCAACAGGATTCCTCCCTCTTCTCTTCTGGCTTTCACACACACACTCTGTGTTCAACAGCTGATCTCCACACGTACTCACATAGTCCTGAGACTCATTCAAGCTGTCCTCTGGTATAGGTTGCTGACACTCTCTCTCATTTCCTTCCTTCCACCAACTTTGGTCCTGGAGATGAGATTGGCTTATAGTGTTTCTTTCTCTTTCCCTCCGTTCCCACGACTGAGGTTGTTGCTTCCACCTCTGTCCGTGCTCACTCTCCCTCACTGCTTGTGAGTGTGCCTTATGTATCTGTCCCCGGGTTCCACCCCTTCTCAGCTGATCCCTATCAGGTAAATCAACCTCCATTCTCATGCTGGCTGGGTGTGTCTTTTTACCCTTTTTCCACGTGTGCTGTGGTTGCTCATAGCAACTATTTGACATGTTTTTGTTTACCTCATCAGGTTCTGCCTGATTTTCTCCGTTAATCTCCATTTCTTCTGGGTCCCCTGGGTTTACCTTGTGACAATAGTCACGTGTCACATTTCAATATGACACATTCCTTGACAGTTCATGTGTGTCCCCTGAAATGAGCAGGACACCTAGCAAAAGCATGGCAGCAAAAGTGTGTTGGACAGCTCTGTCATTGGCAAAGCAGCACTGTAAGGGTAATAATGTCTATCCCTGGCATGTTTCCCACTCTTAGAGGTCCAACATTCAATAGCATCATCGTCCACAGTAAGGTCCATGGTGCTGTGTCCACCAGCAGGTGGGTGATGGTGATGCCAGATGCACTGCAAGAGATGTTTCCGGTATGTTCTCTGCCCTGTGTCAGGAGAGGATAAGTATTGTATTGTTAGACACCTTGAAAAACCAACACACATTGAAGAGAATTACACCATAGGAAATACAGACGAAGTGGATGCAAAGGCAGGCATGACATTAAAACAACACAAAACACACTGCAGATTGGAGATATCAGGAATTGTAAACGCAGACACGGGTGTCACATGGATATGGTCATGTCCATGTTCATGTCACACAGGCGTCGCACAGCTACACACTATATGCATCTTTTTATGTGAACAGAGATGCAACATAACATGTACATGATACAAATAGTAAATCATCCACAGGTAAAGGCAGATGTAAACCAAAACTTTACAAAAGTGCAACAAACCGTGTGTGTGCATCAGGTGTACGTCACCGATCCCTGGAGCCACTCAACAGCCACATCAGGTCACAGTGAAGGGAGACAATGTCAGGAAAACGTGTACAATCACCATGTCAAGCCACTGCTGATGCATGTCCACATTATGGCAATATCTGGAAAAACAAAACGCAGCTAAACAGTGGTCCCTCAAAACACATGACACAGGTCTGCTCACAACAAACACCACATGTAGAAATTGTTCACAAGGTAAACACCATGACAGCAGAGGTAGCACACGCACCACCGTCCCCCAGGTGCACCAATCCGTTACAGTACATGATAGTGTCCTATGGCTGACCACTGCATAATCCCACAGCCAACCCATAAAGACACACCCACACAGTATGCTTAGATCAGCGTGCCAAATTAACCACATGGCCTGTATGTGCACAAGTGGAGAGGTGTAGACATCGAAGCCCAGTGACATTCAGTGGTACCCTGGTGTTGGATGACGATACAATGTTACATTAGGGAGCAAGTGTAGGCCACCACCAAAGAAAAAGAAACCCTCCACACACATGCAGCTCTGTTGTACATGTCCCAGAGAAATTGTTGCCGAGGACATAATGGACACAAATACATGGGGATATGTGCAACACCATCAAGATATGGTTGAGGCAGGTGTGAGGAAAAAACGGTTACCCACAACATGTGCCCAATATTAGACATCAATGAGGACATGTATTCCTCCTGACTGCAGGCACAGACAATGTATCTGTAGATCCACATACCCACGACCATAGCATATTGGCAGATGTATGGTCACCTGCCACTGCACCACAGCAACAGAATCCTCACAAACTATGTCCTGTGCAGTGTGAAACACAAAATAAACAAACATATGTCATGTTGTAGCTGTGCAACACACACTGCACCTTCCTATCCACAGTTGTCAGACACCACAACATCACCTACTGACTGACTGTTCACTATCACTCTGTACATATCTCTCACATGAGAGAGGTTGCACAGAGGTGTCAGACGCTAACTACAGCTGTCCTTAATCCCTCTATCACCTCCCTTACTTCTCTCTGTTGCTGCAAACACTGGTCAATAGAGGTGTGTGCCCCCACCATGTATTTGCTTCATCACAATGTCTCAATATTGGGCCAGTTACCACATATTGCCAACAATACCACCTCTACGTGTGTACTGTTGTCCCAATTGTGTCTGTGACTCCACTGTAGATTGCTGTAACACATGGAAATATCCAGGTACACCTCCTGTTTCCACTGGCCAAAGAAATGTCCTGCAGTGTACATCACACACAACTAAATATATTGACAGCTGTGTGCTGATGATGTTCCCAAATCTATAGCTATGTCAGCGGCACGTATGCTAAAACACCACACCATGTCTGTTTGTCACCTCACCATGATGGCTGTATGTCATCACACCGTGTGACAGTGAGAATATTAAAGTATCGATAGCCTACATGTGCACCTGAAAAAAATATTTATCACCTAAGTCTTTGTGTATATGTGTACATAACATCCCTTGCTACGATTTGCAAGGTAGTATTTTTCCTGTGGACTGTACTCTCCTGCCCCACAAACATATACAGCATCTAGATGATGCATGTGGCATAAGTTGTGATAGCATCACCAATATATGCCATGTCCCTTTTGCGAAACATCTAAAAAAACATTCCATGCACACATGCAGCGTACCACTTGGCAACTGTAAACCACCCTTTGCTGATCTGACTCGCTTCACCTCTGTATGTGTGTTCATCTGCAACACTGCACACAATGGCTGTTCTTCAAAATCAAACTGTATCAATGAGACGCCCCCCTGGCTGAACACTGCACAGGTCCCCTTCCCTCACCATATCTATGTCAGAACTACGTGATGAACTATACATTAAGTCACTCCAACACATCAACACCAATCACAAACAGGTAATACAATCATGGGAAAGTAGTACTGAGCATGTGTATAGTGCTATGTATGACATGTGGCTCCTCACTTAAGACACATACACACAGAGCCAGCTGACAGGAGCTTAACACCCACCCAAGCAGGTACAAATTGTACAATATAACCACATATCCCACAGGCCACCTGACCCCAAACATGGTCTTCCCACTCACTGTGAATACCGCATCCTATACCTGTCACTGTACTCCACACATACCATCTGAACAACTAACTCTGTTTGCAAAGTAGCTGCTATCCTAACCAGCCACTTACTGGGAATGTGACCCCCATAAAACATCTCACAGGCGTGGGAACACCCACCCACATAATCCACCAACACCTACTGTTGTGGCATGTCAACATTGTTGATCACACACGCATGCCTATATGTGATGGTGGGATGTTCAGTTAAATTACAATTCAGTGCGTTATCCAAATGCTATATTGACATAAACCTCAACCTCTATAACCAACACACATATATAACAACACATATATGTGGGAATATATGCAATATGTACCAGAGAAGATCTGTGCAATCACCCTCCGCCTGACCGCTGTGCCCTCTCGTGTGTCACCACTAGCACGTACAGGGGGGCACGTTGGATCATCCTCCAGATACTCATTAATCTCTGCAGGAATATCGTGCCTGAGAGCAATGTTGTGCAGGATGCAACAGGCTATGATTATCTCTGCCACAGTCATTGGCTTATATTGTAAGGCCCCGCCTGTCCTATCCAGACACCTGAAGCGACTTTTCAACACGCCAAAGGTGCGCTCTATGACAGAGTGGCTGGAGGCATGGGCCTCATTGTACCTCTGCTCTGCACGTGTTCGTGGTTGACGCACAGGGGTCAGCAGCCAGGGCCGACACCCATATCCTGCATCACCTGCAGAAAGATATGTTGCATGTGAATGCATGAGCTCATGTTCACACAACCTGACACAGGTATAGACGTGAAAACCAAATGCCGACCACATCCTGACAAAAACATATGACATCACAACTATGCATTTGACACAATTACACATATGCTGACAGAAAAGGAACACATGGCCTATGGAGAGTGCACATCCATGGCAAAACAAAACAGTCCCATTTATACCTCTACAGATCCTCTTTCTGGGGCACATGTGTATTCTACTGTAGTTACTGTCCTCATCTCTACCACCTCCAACATTAGACTATACTACAGATGCACTAACCACATGTTCAAAGTATATGTCAGCAAAGTAGAAACCATTTAAAACAAAAATCATGCTAAGGAGCCTCACACCCAAATCATGTATGCCATGAAGGTCTGTCAATGTCAAAACTATCACACCTCTATTTCCCCTGTCCCCCAAGGTCCCCATCTGAAGATTCAGCAGTCAGTGTCCATATGCTGCATAATGCTGACCAGCCAGAATTTACGTAGCCATCATCTGCGCTGTCGGCAACCTGTTCAAAGCCTTTTCAAGCTGTGCTCCACAGAATTACACACTATAGCCCACATGAGGTTGCAGCAATCAAATATACAGAGGCAGACTACATTCCTGTGTATGTGCTACTAATACCTTTTCAATATGCACACAAGTTGCCCCCTTGCTTACACTGTCACCTTTCCATAATGATCACCAACATTAGGATCAGCACATTCAACTTTGCCTAGGTCCAGCACATCTGCAGTGGCCCAAGTGACGGCACACCCTATATTTTCTTTATCCGCAGCTGTGACACAGGCCAAATGCATGACCATACATAGGTAAACATGTACTGCTATTAGCAAAGGTCATGAACATCCATCAGACTTAGCTAGACCCCTCCCCATGTTAACTACTGCGTCATGGGTGACTCCTCCAGTACTGAGTGAGTGTGTGGTCCTAACACACACATGACAAGGGTTATGTGTATGGATGTCAAATAACATAAACGTCACATAACATACACAAACTAGCTGAGAAATAAGACACATCACATGTGGATGTGAAGGGCACCACCTCCCCCTAACCCCCCATGTGGCCAGGTGCCACCCACCCACCCACCCTAGTAGCAATCCATCACAAGGACACACATATGTACACGTGCGTAATCACATGAACACCATGAGCAGGTTATAATCAGATATTGTCACAATCCTGATGTAGCATATTGGATCCTGTCCCCACGTACTCCACGTGTAAACCCCTCTAACAATGTCAAATTTAAACTGACATCTGTCAGTTAAACGTGTACTACATTGTGAACCACACTGATAACAAACCCCTCGCTACATAGCAGATGTTACTGAAACATATAAATACCTGCCTAACTAAAAAACTAATCTGGAAATACTCACCCAGCAAAATACAATCATCATATTGTCCGGCCTCAAATTGGCTGAATAATGCCGAATGATGCAGGATATAGGAGTCATGGGTGGACCCTGCAAACCTAGGGTCCACATTCAGAATATGCAGATTTGCATCACATACAACCTGAACATTCAGGGAATGGTAGTGTTTGCGGTTGCGGAACACTACCTCCCTGTCTCTAGGCGGGACCAGGGCAACATGTGTGCAATCAATAGCTCCCATCTCGTGTGGTATCCTGGCTAATGCCTCAAAGGCCTGGTTCAGGGTCCCCCATTGTTGTCTATTGTGGGGAAGGGCTATGTAATTCCTCACCCGGCTGACCATGGCACGCAGTACTTGGTGGAGACATCGTGAGAAGGTGGGCCGGCTCATGCCACCCACTGCAGCCACAGATGACTGGAAACAGCCAGAGGCAAAGAAATATAAGGCAGCAAGGAGCTTGACTAAACCTGGTATGGCATGTGACCGATCAGTCAGGGGCTCGAGGTCAGGTCTTAGATCCTCATAGAGCTCCCTAATAGCCTTTGTGCTCAGTCGGTACAGGGAGATGACCTGGTCCTCACGCATGCCCTGGAGCTGGGCCCTGGGCCTGTAGAGGCGAGGCTGCCAAGCCTGCACCTCAGCACGCCTTCTGCGCTGTGCACGCACAGCACCTGCCTGGACCGCCTCCACAGCTGCAGGTTTGTTTTGCTGCGGGACTACACCCATGCCCTGTGCCTCAGTCCCGTGGACACCATCTCCCCTGTCCTGCAACCGCGGCATCTGCCCACGTCTCAGGACACATGCAGTAATATAAATAGCCTCCATAACCTCCTCCTGTCCAACTGCACAAACACACTCAAACACACACACACACACACAAACACACTCAAACACACACACACACACACACACCGCACTAAACAGTGGACACCTTACAAACCACACAAAGACAATACAGACGAGAATACAATACAGTAGAAAAGACAATACAATAACCAATACAACCAACACTCACAATGCACTCCACACCAACACCTGTCTTGCTCTCTATGTTTCTCATGCCAAACACACAGCTCGCCTACAAAACAACCCTCAATGTGGACCAGGTGTTCAGGCCGTTTTATAGATATTTGTGATGTTGTGTACCTGGCGCATGCCTAATGTTGCACGTGTGACGCGTATGTGCCACAGCGCATGCGCGTCTTTACACGGCGCGCATGTGCAACAGTTTGCGCATAGGCATCTGTAGGCGGCGCGCATGTGCAACTGTTTACGCATGCGCGTGTCTGTACGTGACGCGCATGTGCAACAGTTTGCACATGGGCGTCTGTCTGTACGCGTCGCGCATGTGCTAGTTTTTGCACATGGGTGTTTGTCTGTAGGTGGCGTGCATGTGCAACTGTTTGCGCATGCGCGTGTATGTACGTGGCGCGCATGTGCAACAGTTTGCGCATGGGCGTCTATCTGTAGGCGTCGCGCATGTGCTACTGTTTTTGCGCATGGGAGTTTGTCTGTAGGCGGCGCGCATGTCCAAATGTTTTATGCCTCGCACAGGTATACGCCCATTCGCAATAGGTTTGCCATGCGCCCAGTGCACACCCGCACATGCGCAGTTGCACATACGCGCCACACGTAACATGAAAAAAAACTATAAAAGACCCTGCACAGCTGGTCCACGTTGAGGGTTGTTTGAGGAGTGCTAGATAATGAGATGTGAGAAGAGAGTTGTGCAGCTGGTGTGGAGGTAGTGGAGGTACGTGTAGGTGTTGGAGGTAGTGGTGAGGTTGTGTTGTAGTTTGTCCTGTCTTGTCTTGTATTGTATTCTCCTGGGTCTGTTTGTATTTAAGTTTGTAGTGTGTTCCTACGTCTGTGGTCTGAGCCGTGATCTGTGTTGGTGAGGGAGAAAGGGTGAGGTGAGGTGAGGTGTGAGGAGAGGAGAGGGTGAGGTGAGGTGAGGTGTGGGGAGTGGAGAGGAGATGGTGAGGTGAGGTGTGGGGGAGAGGAGAGGAGAGGAGGTGATGGAGAGGGAGAGGGTGAGGGAGAGGGTGAGGGAGAGGGAGGGTGATGGTGAGGGTGAGGCTGAGGGGGTGGAGGAGGTGGGAACACCTGTTGATGGGGAGGAAGGGTCTATGGGGCCTGAGCCAGCGCCAGGCCCATCCGGAAGGCCTCAGGCTGGCCAAAGCAGCCACACAGGGAAGAGAAAAAGGATACCAGTGCCAGCAGCACAAAGGAGGAGGACTATACATTTCACTGATGCGGAAAACCACAACCTCCTGGCGCTGGTGTTAGAAAATTATGAGGTTCTTTATGGGCGGCTCAGTAGCCGCACCACTGTGGCAGCACGGAATGCAGTGTGGGAGGAGGTCCGTGTCACAGTAGCGGAGACAGAGGGCCCTCTGCGAGATATTGAAAGTCTAAAAAAAAAGATTTTCTGATATAAAAAGAGGGGTGCGGCAGCACATGGCTCGGGAGGAGCAACATGCTAGGGGCACTGGTGGCGGGGGCCCCCTCCCACCAATGCTGACGCCCCTGGAACAGGAACTTGCAGAACGACTGGGGCCAATTTACGTCTCTGGGCTGCCTGCAGCCCTCGACACAGCACATCCACATGCTGGTGAGTATGCTCTGGACACCTATGCTCTCCCAATATATTCCTGAAAGAACCATGGTGTAGATAGCAGACATCCGCAAACACCATCCCATATCTTTCTGAAAATCGCAACAGGTACCTATCCATGTGTCACATGTGTGTGTGTTACCCCTGCACACCCTGTTGTATTGCCATGTTGCTGTGCCACATTCAACATGTGACCCTCATCCCATCCCTCTCCACACCTGCTACAAACATGTCCATGGCCACCAGCCCCTACCCTACACCCACACCAGTGATTGTTTTCCCCTGTAATATTGTGTGGGCCTGTGATCATGGCATGTTTGTGACATACTATCCACACATTAGAGCATGTGTTTGGCTGTGGGCCCGAGGTGCTGAGCAGTTGCAGTCCACTGCATAGTGGGTCAGTGCCAAGCACATGTAGCACTGTGAGGATATTATGTCCTCATAAAATATGCCATGATCAAAGGCCTGCACAGTCACACAGGGGATAGCAATAACAGATGTAAGGGTAGGTTATGAACAGACATGCATGGACATATATGACCAAGATGGGGGGAGGGTTAGAATGGCGGCAACATGCCCAATCGTACCAGCAGCAGAACCATGGCAACCAAACAAGGTGTGCAGGGGTACAACACACACCTGGACCCAAGGTATAGGTACATGCCTGGGACAGACAGGTATGGAAGGGTGTAGGGGATTGTGCTTGCAGCACACAGGCATGGATGCCCCCCATCATGTCTGTGTTGTCTGTAGCACACACGGATACATAGCTTGAGTGTGTAAACATATGTGTCCTGTCTCTGTTCACAATGCAGGTGATTACAGTACCATGGGGACCCATGAGCAGGAGGAGGAAGAGGAGGAGGAGGGGCAAGAGGAGGAGGAAGTGTGTGTCCCACACATCACTGAGGAGGCCCAGCCTGCTGTATCACGGGGCAGTGCATGTTCTGAAGACGAGCCCCTGGAGACGAGCATTAGCAGCCGCCCAACACTGGGGGACATACCAATGGGGGACATACCACAAACAAGACACGGAGCTGTGACAGAAGATCAGCTAATTGCGGAGCTAAGATCACACGCTGCAGCATCACGGCACGATGCAGAAGGTGGGTGACAAACAATGGTACATCAAATGTTCTGTAGGCTGTGTGTGCATAAGACACATTTACGTACCTGTAACACATGATTTGTGGTAACAGCTAAATTATGTTTTCAGGTATGGGTATGTTGGTCCCATCAGAGGCAGTGGGTGAACGTTCCCCAGATTCCCAAAAATTGAATGCTGTTGGGAGCAGTCCTCAGCGGGTGTGTGCTGCCTTTCCACCCTCCCCACGGCCTCTCCAGAGTTAGAGTTTCAGAGGTGAGACAAAAAGAGAGAGAGCGCAATAGAGAAAGATAGAGCCAGAGAAAAAGTAAGATACAACTCCTTGGGTAGGTGGGTGTGTTGGGTATACCTTTGTTTTGATGTTCCCACATATCAGCTGTTATATGTAAGTAACTGTGTTATTCCCAGAATCAAGCAGGAATGAGTCTCCACATATAGGGACTCCCCAACTAGAGATGCCTGGGAGATTCCCATGGTTGAGAGACCCTGGAAGGCCTGTACCTCCCCCTTGGATCACAGGCATCCAAACAGAACTGGAGGGCAGGAGTTGCTTAAGTATGGAACAGGTACTTGAAAGGAGCCTCACCAAACATGGCATCCCGGAAGAAATCTGTTTCCAAAGAATAATGGGCCATTAAGGTATGAACAGCTGCACATGTGGCTGCATGACAGTTGTTGTTGATGGACACAGACCTTGGAAGAGCCATAGAGGTTGCCATGACCCTCACATTGTGAGCTGTAACATGGCCCTCCAAAGAAAGGTTTTTGCTTTGTTATGCAAAATAAACACACTTTCAAATCCAACTGGCCAATGTTTCCCTACAGACTCAATGTCAAAACAAAGAAGCATCCAAACAACAATACAGTTGGTAGGATCCTCTATGTTGCTGAGTCCTTTGTAAGTCATAGGCAATAGTCCGTATACAATCCAGGGTATGAAGACTCGATGTTGCTCGTGATACATGAGGACATGAACAGCAGACACGTAAATACACATCCTGATACAAATGAAAGGGTGCAACCACAGTAACCAAAAAGTGTGTATTGCCCCTGAGGACTCCCTTCGCATGATGTGACCTTGTATAAGGTGGATTTGGCAATGAGGCCTGCATCTCACTGAAGCAACAAGCAGAGGTGACTGCAATATGGAAAATAACCCTCTGTAAAAGTGATGTAAAGGAAGTGGTAGCTAAGGGCTAAAAGGGTGGCCTCCTAAGCTGACCAGTAAACCAGATTCACATCCCATGCCACACATGAAACACCAATGGGAGGTTGAGTTAGCAGTAGGCCTGTCATGAATCATGCAATAAGAGACTGACAGGAAATAGGCTGTCCAATGAGAGGCTTAAAGCCTGCTGCAATATCGCTCAAGTGGACTCGTAAAACCTTTGTTTTAAGGCCTGCATTGGTGAGATGCAGGAGATATTCCAATAGGGAATGCAAGGGTACTGCTAGAGGGTCAGGACCCTTCTCATCACACCTATTCGAAAACCCTTTCCAGCTCAATGCATAGCAACGTCTAGTAGATGGCTTTCTAGAAGCATGGAGGATATCCTCCACATGCTGAGATATTGCAATCTTGTAGATCTAGGCCCTGAGCAAACCAGTCCTGAGGTGATGTGCTTGGTGGCTTGGCTGCCACAACGTTTCCTGCTCCTGGACGTGGAGGTCTTGAGCCGCCTCAAATTCTAGTGGGGAAGTTTGGGAGAGATGCTGAAGTAGAGGTTACCACACGTGGCGTTGGTAGCGTGGAGCTATGAGGATTATGGATGCGTGATCTCTCTGGATCTTGAGAAGAGTCTGGCGGATTAGGGGAATATTTTGGAACGCATCCCGGAAGGCATGACCACAGTGAAGGTGAAAGCCATACCTGTCCTGAACTCCCTGACATGGAATTATGCAAACGATCTGGGAACTGTAGCCATTCCATAGACTGGCAATGAGATCTATGTCCGGGGTAACACATTCTTGAAGGGGTCTGAGTACTTGATCCATGTGTAAGAACCAGTTGTGTGTAAGCAGAACCAAGCAGACTCTGTCAGTTCCTGAGTTTTGGATTCCAGGAAGGTACATGTCCAGGAGATGGATCTGATGCTCTCTGGTGGGGCCCACTATTTTAAAACTTTGTTGCAAAGCAACAAAAAGCTAGCTCCTCCTTGCTTGTTTATGGAAAATATGGCTACCAGATTGTCGGTATGAATAAGCAATGTCCTGTTACTGAGCAGGGTATGGAGGACCTTGGGAGCTAGTACATGTGCTTGGAGCTCCACCTGTGTGATATGTGTAGAAGACACCTGTGGAGACCAAATGCCCTGAGTATAGAGGTCTTGGAGATGACCTCCACAAACCCTTGCAGAGGCATCTGTTGTGAGGGTTGCGTGGGGAAACTACTGTTGGAAAGGGGACCCCAGCAACACTTTGCGGGTGGCTTCCCACCACTGCAGAATCCAAACTACACGCTTTGAGGTTGTTTTGTGGTGTGACACAGACCCTGATGCTTGAGTCCACTGGGTGGACATAGCCCCTTGAGCTGCTGTCATGTGAAGGCAAGCATAGGACACCACCTGCACTGTGGATGGAAGTTGGCCTAGTACTTGTAACATCTCCCTGCCAGTAAACTGGTTATGTGTCAGAAGCTTGTATGCTAACTGCACCAGGCATAGGCAACGGCCCTGAGGAAGATAGGCCCTTACAATGGTAACATCTAGCATGGCCCCTAGGAAATGCACGGATTGAGTAAGGGTAAGTTGGGACCTAGGAAGGTTTTACACAAGTACCAGATACTGTAGAGGGCACAGTGTGCAGTCCTGGGACGTATGGCCCTCTGATTGCAATGGAGCTCTGATGAGCCAGACATCCGTGTATGTGCATGGAAATATACCCAGACTGCGTACAAATGCAGCTACAAAACCCATGCATTTGGTAAACTCTATTTGTCCAGAAGCCAGACACAAAGGAAGCACCCTGTATTGGTAGTGCCTCCCTTTGTAAAGGAAATGGTGGAACCCTCTGTGAGATGGATGGATGAGCCCATGAGTGTAGCC
Organism: Ichthyophis bannanicus; assembly: GCA_033557465.1. NCBI lineage: Eukaryota > Metazoa > Chordata > Amphibia > Gymnophiona > Ichthyophiidae > Ichthyophis > Ichthyophis bannanicus. The sequence continues at coordinate 350,128,420 of CM066037.1, forward strand.
ATGCATTACATTTTGAGCTGAAAGCCAATCCTGATTGTGACCGTATGGTATCAGAGTACCCAGACACATCATTTTGCATTTTGCCCTGCAAAGGAATGTGGTCACATCTCAGAAATCTGAAATGGGTATGCAGCCCCCTGTGTTATGTGTGATATGAAAATATGGGGACTACACCCCTGACCCTTGTTGAGGTTAGGGCAGCTATTATGTTGGCCCTTGGCCAAGAAGGGTAGCCTCCCCCTGACCTTGAGGGTCTAGGAGAGGTGCTGGACATGTAAAACATATCATCATAGTGTATGTTGGCAGGTTTGGGAAATGAGGTTTGTAGCCCTCCTTTGTGATGGATAGGCTCCATTGCTCTGTTGTGATCTGCTCACACCTGGGAGCAAAGTGACCTCACATGCCTGGAATGGTGATAGGCTTTGGTTGTTCCTGAGACTGATAAAACAAGTTATCAAACAGCAGGTCCAAAGCCCTGAGAAGGTTGAGGCTGCTGAGATATACCAGCCCCTATAGACGTCGTCAAGGCCTGCTTAGGTTGCTGACGCTGAACAGCAGAAAGACGTGTAGTAGATTGCTGGCTAGATGCACACCATCTTCCTTTCCTGAGGAAAAGAAACTCTGGAAAAGGGTCTTGTTTTGTCTGGAAATAAGTTGGACTTTGAAGATAAAGGGCAAGCACATTTTCTGCATGCATTTCTGTGGCTTTTAATTTCCAGTCTTTGGCAAACAGGTTTTCTCATGTACAAGAAGGAATAGCCCAACCAATCCGGTCAAACAATTAAAAATCAAAGGTTTAAAGGCCAGCAATTATACATGCAGCTATGCCAATGGCTGAAGCCCTGCTGGCACCCTCACAGGAGTCAAAGGCTGGACGGTTTGTGAATCGTGAAATATCTTGCGTATGCCTGAGGCAGATAAGAAAGTCCTGCCTTTTGTCCTGTGGAAGCAAAGGGTGTGAAGTGTGCAGTCTTTTGGCAACGACCCTACGTAACATACCCATATCGACAATACAGGAGGTAATTCTGCCACAGAACATCCTTACTGTGACAATTTACCTACCAAAAACAACCAAGGTACTGCCCCTTTACCTGGAGGAGCACAGGAGTGACTCTTTGTACTCTTTATATTTGTCAGAGCAGATGCACCCACAAGAGACTGTTGAGGAGGGTGTCTTTCTTTAAACATTCCAGGATAAGCAGGGACACGGTACATGGTGTTTCACCTATGACAATGGCGAGAGATGGTGAGAGGGGTCTCCCAGAGGTCACACAAGTCATTATGACAAATCACATTAATTGCCAAGGCTACTGCCTCCTTGTGAGCCTTGGGATAACCTACAATATGTAGTTCAATAGGCCTAGGCTCTGTTTCAAAGGCTAATGAAATAGGGAGCTCACAGCTACTTCCCTCATGATGTATTGTTAGGACAGCCCTTCGGGAGGAGGCTCATATATTTTTGGGGATGAAGGCTCTTCTGGAAGGGCTATTGATACATCAGTAGACGCCTCCCATGCATCAGATCCCTCTGCGGATTAAAAGTATCAACTGACAGGATGCTCCTTTAGAGCTTGCTACGTGTATGGGTCTGTATTGACAGTGTCAGCTAATGTTACTGATTGGATCAAAAATGGCATCCCTCAACAGGGAGCCAATGCATTCTACACCATGGACAATGTGGATGCCATATTTCCCATTCCCGGCCCTGGTGTTTATCCGTTGGACGGCACAGATAATGGCATTTGTTACCCTATCAGTGTTGTGTCAGCCTGTAGAAAGGCTGTGATGGCTTGCCACATGCACAAAACAATCTGATGCATCCATGCCATGAATGTCTGGGACTTTGTTCCAAATGGTTGTACCAGTACCCCAGAGCAGTCCAACAGCTGAACAGTGGAGGCCGTGCCATCAATGTCAACATGTGACCCCATAAGTGGAGCTTTGGACGGCGCAACCTCACACCGGGGTACTTTGGCTGGTGCAGGATCCTCAAGGGCAATGTTGGAGCCATCTTGTTGGTGTGACATAGATGTAACCTTTGGGGACTGTGTGGAGTTATGTTTGGTTAACTGAGATCCATGGGAGGCAGACAAAGCCATGAGAGATGTCAAAGCTACTGTAGTTGCATCAGAGGGAAACAGGTCATTGAGTTTGTCTGCTCACGTCTGTAAGCCGCGTGTAGACATCAAGGAGTAGGATGACAAATACAAAATGACGTTGCCAGGCCCCAAACAAGTGAGACACCAGGCATGCGTGTCTGGAATTGAAAGAGTACCGCTGCACTTAGTGCATTTCCTACACTTGGAGACTTCCATTAACTTGTGTGAAAGTTCCTGAGAGGCCTAAGGCCCAAAATAGGGAATGCACCCTAAATGTGCCAAAATTTAATACAATATTTGTATGCTGTAATGACAAGACCGGAAAGACCGGCGGTACCGTTCAAAGGCCAAAGAATGCTGACATGGGAGACAAAAGAAAACGTTAGCACAAAGAACCTCTTTAGTGGTGAGAAGGACACGGCCTGCTGACTCTGTGGAAAAGATGAACTGGAGAGGGGCGGCTGGAAAGGTGGGAGGGCAGCGCGTAGGCACTGTGGAATACCTCCAAAATCTCTAATACCTTGGGAAGCTGATGAGCAGTCCTGCGCAGGCTACATTGCTAACAACATACCCATATGTCAGGGCTCTTTCCTGCTCCATCCTCGAGATACAATCAGCTGTGTAACATATGCAGGTATGTTAAATGTGTGAACTCCACAGAACAACACTCTAGGTTTTATACTTTAAAACTAGATTACACGTCTGCATACAGTAGGTACACCACATTGATTGCACCTTGAAAATATTGTTTTCCATGTGAAAACAATAAAAACCACAATAACCTTTCAAGTCAGAGACATATTTCTTGTTGTCTATCAGGATCTGACACATAATTGAGGTGCACTCAGTCATAACGTCTGTGCGTTTGGTCAGCAAGGTGTGTACGCACACACGCACACAGCAGAGAGGTAATAGTGGTGACAACAGACTGTCACAACCGCAACGGAAAAACCAGTAGTGTCTGTTAAGGGGAAGGTGTGGTGGATGTGGCAACATTCCTCCACAGCTGTGATATGTATAAATCTCATAGACGTTATATATTGTTGGAAAAAAAGGGTATGGTGTTTGCTAGATGCTGTTACTGTGAGACACAGATGAATAGCCCAGGGTCAGCTGACACCTATAGATGCAGACATAAGAGGTATGTTGTTTCAGGAACAGCATGTTCTCAGACATTAAAATGTTGAGGTGAAGAGCACTTGCAATAGTCTGCCTCATTGCAGACGCCCAGATGTCTCACAGAAAAATAGGTTGCCACCTGCCCCAAACAGCTTGTACAGTCCCAGCGGACATACACAAACCTAAGGATGGTATGTCAGCAAACGTCACACAGACCCCATTCTCACCAGTCTGCATCTCCAGGTGTAATACAAACATAACACATGAGGTTGGCTGTCACAATGTGCTCCAACACCCATAAACCAGGATTAACAGAGATGACAGGGTCAAAATGCATGTTCATATGTTGTGGGAGAGGCTGTATGTCCATGACTAGGATTGCCTGGCTGACATACAGACACGACCATCAACATGTCCCCTCCGTGTATGTCTGTAAATGCATCCCCTAATTGCATGGTTTGAGACTCACTCACAGGATCACAGAGGTCTGCTTTTGACCCCTGTTCTGTTTGTACCGACTCAACACCTCACAACTGACACCCCTGATGCCAGCGTCATCACGGCCCCCCCAAACCTCTGGGGATTACCGCCCTTCACTAGGGGTGACCATCTGCTGTTGAATCCACAACATTACCGTTTCTATGCATTTTGGGGGACTACCCCCCTCCGCTGCACCCTCTGTTGCCCCCCATGCTGTGTTTATCAAGGTGTACATGCACTGTTATCTGACTGCTACCTCTTAGGCCACAAGGTGTATGTAAATCCCTCTGCCATAAAACACGTGAGGCAGCAATGCTATTGGCCACGTAAGATACTTTATCATGGTGTTACCACTACATCCCTCTGAGTCACTAGCGCAGCACCTGTAAGCTGTCTCAGCTGAGTTTATCCATCCAAATGTGTCCCCACCTGGCATGGTTTTTGTTGAGCTACCTATGTTCACCAATGTGTCTCACCAGGTGTGGTTGTTGTCGGTCATCAAGGCTCCAGCACCCATTCACAATGGACATGTGTTTGCTATATGTCCTAGAGGCTTTTGGTAGATCTGCACTATGTGGATGTTTTTGCCCAGCCCGTGGATCCCTATGTTTTCCATCCACATCATAGTAATGCACAATGTCCAGTGTGTGGTTTGGACGTATACTACTGTGTCAATTATACTAAGTAACCCTATCCATGTGTCTACTACAGGCTTCCATATCTCAATGAATTGCATGTGGAATGTGTGTGACATGTTTGTGTGTGCCGGTTGATCACTAGTGAGGTATCTGACAGCCCACCCTGTGTTCCTCCCACAGCGAATCGTCAAGGCCTGCAAGATATAAGCCGATCTGTAGATGCTAACACACGACAACTCTGCCAGCTGATGGAGGAGGTCAGGGCCCTGCCCTTCAATAGGATGTGTGATGCACTGGAGGCCATTGTAGCTGTGCTGAGGCAAGCAGTCCCAGCACTGGTACCGGCACTGGCACAACCACCACCAACACCACCACCACCACCAGCCCAGGAGGAGGGTGCAGCATGGGGGGTGGGGTTATGCGACGTGGCAGACGTGGGCATCCACGCGGTCAATAAATGTGATATTAAACATATGAGATAACGTATATGCAATGTGTGTTTCAAATGTGTGTCCCTGTGATGTCCTAGGTAGTGTGCACATGCATGTTTCCGCCATGACCATATGACCTTTACCGTTGTCCCTCACTGGTGGGTTGTTTGCTGTGGCAGTTATTACTACACACATACAAGCACATGGCATGTGCGACCTGCACAGTGTGTGTTCAGTGACCCTTGCCTACAGCGGGGTGGTTTACACAGACAACCATGTTGCGACAAGGAGAGTGCTCCGAGGTGGCATGGACATTATTTGGAAACATCACCGTGTCGACCCCCTCATACACCCAACATTGAGTGCATATGTGGGACCATGTTCCCTGTCAGTAACACAGATTATATGTCGCCACCCCCTTAGACATCCATGTGCCACACACAGGCATGGGTGTCATGCGTATGTGGCCAGCTGATGACAGCAACAACATATGGTTACACGACAGCCATCCCTATGACATGGATGTTACCGAGCCACCCTTACAAAGCAACATCACATGAGTCTACCTTTGACTCACGCTCCCACACACATGTTTAGCCACCATTACTTAATGGGTACCTAGTCCACATATCATACTTTTGCTGCTTATGCAGGTCCACACACATGTCCCATGCTTGCATCCATAGTGAGTGGTGAAGGGAACCACGTGACCATTGTGTCATACGCAACACAACTTTATTTTATAACCAAAACAAACAGGCAACATGCCTGGGAACCCCTTGGCCCTGGTTGTGGCTGGAACACAGACCAGCACAGGGCACATGTGGTCGACACAGGAGCCATCACCGACTCCTGTGCCGATGTTCAACACGTGGCAAACGACTGGACAGCTGTTCCATCTCTTCACTCACCTGCTGAATGACTGCCTTCTGTGCAGCATCAGACGCATGTCCCTGTGCACACCATCCACTGCCTCCATCAAATCATGTATGCACATGCCAGGACACAAACAAACACTAGCCATTGTTTGTGTGCTGGAATGTGCATGTCTGACGTGTGTGGCAGTGGATGGTGCACTACGGGGATGGCGGCCATCCCCTGATGACACCTGCCGGGTCTGACGGCAGACCACACTGCCCTGTGCTGGGCTGTGTTTGGCACTACCCTCCACCCACCCTGCTACCCTCCCCCCCAACCCTTCCATCGCCCTCCCTTCCCCAGCGCCAGGCATCACACCCACATGGCCCACAGGCCCCCACAGCCCTGACCCCCCCCCAACCCAACCTTGCCCCCCTCACCCCTTGTTGTGCTGCTGTCCTCATCGGATGAAAATCGTCCCTTCAACCCCTCCTCCTCATCATCCTCATCCTCTGCCTCCGGCACCTCCTCCACCTCCTCCTCCTCCTCTTCTTCGTCGTCCTCCTCCTCCTCATCAATCACCACCACCTCCTCCACCTCCGCCCTTCCACGGTGTGTGGTGGGCCTCCGCAAAGAGTATGCGGAGGTGTGTGGGCCCTCCACATCATCATCACTCTCTGTTGAAAAAGACACACATTAGGACAATATCATGTGTGTCACATAACACATGTACATATGCAGGCGACACACAGGCTGGTGGGCCAATATAACATTAGAACCTGTGAAGCATGTCTGTCAGTACTCACCGTCATGTTGATGCTGTGACCCTCTGGCATATCGCTCCAAAAAACACCCATGGTGCTGGCGCAACTCACGGCCCTTCTTTCTCAGATCCTCCACCTGTGGATATGCAAACAATGGGTGTGTTCATCAATGAGGGGTTCATTCAGGTGTGTGGACAACATAACCTTACCCCTGTGTGCGACGTATCATACTTCTCCCTCTCCGCTGCTGTGTGTGGTATGAGGAGCATAGGTAACCACCTAAAACAGTTGGTCTCTGCAAAATGCGGTGATAGTTCTGCACATGTGTGTGTGGCCGGGAACAACGGGGCCTGTGTTGGTATGACAGCCATCGCCCAAGAAGACATCAGGTAGCAGCATTGCACAGTGCCTGCATGCTCTCTGCCCCACATAACCTATTATGCTCTACACATGAGTGAAATGGTGGGTCAAAGAGACACAGACAGAGAGAGAGAGGGATAGGGAGAAAGAGGGGGAGTGTGAGAGTCAGAGAGGGTGAGGAGGTTTAAACCATTCCCTAGGTGAGTTGGTTGTTTGTGTGGTCCCATCCCTGCTATTGGCTGACATCAACTGATACAGGTGGGTATCTATGCAATCCCCAGAAAAAAGCAGGTCATAGTCATCACTGGTGGGTACCCCACAGTTGTACATGGCAGGTACGTGTCCACGAAGAGTTGGGGCCCTGTGTAGGGTTTACACCAACTGCCATGGATCTTTGGCACCCACTATGGGTTTCGTTTCCAAGTTAGGTGGTTATGGGAGAGGTGTGCTCAAGTGGCCTTAACATGCATTGCATCCCTCTGGGAGACTCTATCTGAGCAGTAGTGGGCCATGAGAGTTTAAACTGAGCACCATGGCTCTGCTCGTCAGATGTCTTTCACACAGGTGGTGTGGCGTGTGGCCCTAGAGGCTGCCATGGCTCCCAAATTGTGAGCGGTGACATCGGCATGCAGTGCAAGTGTATTGCCATGACAGATGTATGTGGGACCATTCACAGACCACTAGGTTTCTCCTCTCTTTTCAACGTCTGTACTCACATGGATGGATCAGAGTGTGGGGATGGCTAAGGGGAACATATGTGTTGCTGGGTCCCCTGCAGATAGACAGCCAGGGCTCCCCCACATTGCACAGTATAGTGATTCATCCTTGCATCTGGCGCATGGGGCTGTTGGACGGATACAGATAGCTGAAGCTCTGTGTCCTAATGAATGTATGGGACAACATAGGCATGACATGTGTCTGTGTCCGTAGGACAACCGTATCATGTTTGGACCCGGTGTATGTTGGATCAGCCATTAGAGCTTGCAGTTCACTGATACACCTTGTAGATCTGATTGCTATAATGAGTGTTCCCATCAAGGACAGAAACATTAGGGATGTAGTGCCTGGGAACTATGTGAGCCCCTGCATAAGCTAGCCCACAATATGATTGGGAACCCATGCCACTGTGGTTGGTTCCAGGGGAGGTGTTTTTGGGGGCATACCCTCCACAACCCACGGTTTTTGCTGATGGGAGGAAAATGTTAGGCCATTGATGGGTGGAGATGTTGCAGCAATGGCCTTTCAAAGGTCTTGGAATGACCTCTGCTGTGCACCAGTGTTTGATGGGTTACAGTGTGACCCCTACAATGATGTGTGAGGGATGGCACGGGTGTCTACGCCCTTTGGTTACCAACATCTGTTGACTCTCTCTCACATTAACGCATGGACGCGCTTTGTGGCATGTGTCGTGGAAACATTAGGGACATATCACACATCATGGTTAGGGTGGTGGGGCATACACGTTTCAGTCATCCGTTAGCAGGCTCTGGGGTGTGTTGACTGGGGATTGTTATGCCATAGTGGCCCCACCCCATGCAACATTAGGTCTCTGGCAGAACCACTGTCCAGATGTGCTACTTGTGACAGACATGGATTGCATAGGGCAGCACACCTAGCGTTGCCAGCATGGGGCTATGTGGATACTGTTGTCTCTGTCCCCCTGCACCTTGCCTGGTGTCTAATCAATCCAGGGAATGTCAGACAGAGCATATAGGGAGTGTTGGCCCCAGGTGTTATGGAGGCATCCCTCGTTATGCAGCCATGAATGAGGATTTGTGGAACTAACTGTGTACCTGTGGCATTAGATTAAGCTGCAGAGCAATATATATATAAATGAGGTTCAACAAAGTCCAGATATTCAGGGGAGGTGCACCTTGTGTTGGCACCAGTGTTGCCTATGCACATCACTAATGATGCTGTCTGAACATTAGTTCATATTGCCAGGATGATTGACCACACGGAGGTGGGTATGCTGCTCTCTGACAAATGGCCACATATTATGAGCTTTGTTGCAAAGTGACCGAGAGGGTGCTTCAACTAATTTCTACAACTAAAACATGGGTACCTGATTGTCTGCATGACCTAGTCGTGTGTTGCCCCTTCAAGGGGGATGGCATACCTAGGGGGCCCGCCACATTGCTGTTGGCTCCTAAATATTTGTGCGTGATTGACACCCCTGACCCTCCAGGTGACTGGGGCTGAGTTGTGCAGTGGATGAGCACCCCCCCCCCCCACTTTGACAGCCTCTGCTGTCAAGGTGATCAGAGGTGAGGTTTGCAGGACAGCTTGCACCTCCTACCATTATGGTGCTGACCGCCAGCAGCCGATGGACTGGGTGGGACAGTCTGAGAACATTCTCCAATCTGAGTGATAGACTGTTACATGAGTCCACTGGGTGGTGACGCACCATTGGTGCACTTCCCTGTGCGGATGTGTATGGGGGACTACATGCACCATAGCTGACATGTGCCCATCTGCTGGGGAATCACTCTCCAAGAGGTGTGTTGGTTGCAGTGTTCATGACAGATATTGCACAATGCAGGTTGAGCGCGGCTGCAGCAGATAGGTGGGAGTCAGTGTGCTATTGTGCCTTGCTTGTGTGTACTCCATCAATCGCGTGGTAGTCTGGAGGATTCTCTGAGATATCTGTGACGGCATACATATTGGAGTACGAGTGTGTGAGTGGGAGGGAGGCCTGGTCATGTGACGGTGACTGTGTCCACATGGTTCACTCGTCCAGGTGTTGTTAGACACAGGTTTCCCTGGTACGGGAAACAGCAGCACCCACAGCCATGCACTTTGTGCATGCTCGGGGGGCTGAGCTTAGGCGTTGGGGGAGAATTTTGTAGTGATAGTGCCCTGCCTGATAGCAGACCCCGTGGGACCTACGTGATGATTGGTGGCTGAGAACATAGCTGTAGCCATCTGTGTGATCTGGGGAGGGAGCCCATTCCAGCCTGTGGGGCAACTGAGGTACATTCCCTATGTACTTGCATTTGTAGTTTTGTTGGTCACATAACCTGCGCAATCCTCAGGGATCACAGATGTGTCTATGACCTCCTGTTGTTTCAGTTATGTGGTAATAGTGTGTGTAGGACACATGACACTGTTAAGGAGGTATACCCACTGGATTACCCTGAGCTGGGTTATGCTTCCCCATTTCAGCTAGCTGGCGTGCATTTGATACAAGTTAGCGTCCTTAAGGTGTGGTGGGGAAGGAGGCTTGGGAAATATTGGCTGTATCACCTTCAATGATGGACAGAGTCCAGGGTTCTTATGTTCTGTCACACCATCCGTTGATGAGGTGATATAAACGTTCTGCCATTTTAGAGATATGTATGATGGGGACAGCCAGGGGGGCATGTACTATATTGATTACGGAAAGGCCCTGTGTGGGCAGCCGCTGCTGGGTATGCTGCGGCTGGGTGGTTATCTGCTGTCGTGCCTTTGGAGATTGTTGACCCTTTCTATCAGATTAGACGGAAGGTGGTCCATGCTGGGCATATGACTGATGGTATCCGTTCGCTATAGACATGTACGGCTCTTTGACATCTTCCCTCTTTGCAGCATCACAAATCTCAGACAGGCTGGTCATGATTGATCTGTCAGAATCCTATATTGTTGATGTTTGCAAACACCTTGTTTCTGATACATGTCAATAGGTACAGGTGATTTTGCCCAGTCTATCCTGTAACCAGTGTTCCAGGTTGGTGGATGACAGCCAGGCACGCGTCCTTGACACAATGTCACTGGTGGGGGGTTAGCCTATGCCCTCACAACAATACAATGCTACCCTGTTGACAACGTTTGGCCTTTTCTGGCCATGTTTGACAAGTATTACATATACCTGTCCTATGTCATACTTGAGAAGCTGACTTGGATGTTTGAGTTGTCATGGGATATCCATCAGGACCCTTCCCATGTACAGGATATTAAATCATATCCTGGGTGACAGCATGATGGCATGGCAGACACGGTGACCCAAAACATCTACGTCCCTGTGCCCCTACCAGACAGGTTGACGGCATGTCATCTGTGCCATCATACTCACACCATAGCAGACTACAACACAATGGAGTGCTGAGGGAGCTATGTTTTTCTACAGGCAGGAAACAGAGGGATCAGGTTACATAGTATCCAGCTTTTGGCCATATGGAGAGGTGGTGAGAGGTGTGTGCCATCCTTTTCAGAGGAGAATCGTGCACGTTAGAATGTCTGTTCAGAGTGGGTGCCTCCATTGGCATTTGGGGGTATTGGTGATGGAATGGCTCCTGTGGTCTGTACTCAGATTCAGTTGCCACTTACACATAGACAACCCGAACTACATGTCTGAACAAATCATGGTGGGACATATGCTCAGGCACCAACAAAATTCTCTTGGGATATGCAGGTCCCTCCTGACGAGGTGCATTACCACCCTCTGAGCTGTCACAGTCAACATAACCCTCAGAGGACTGGTTGCATATTATCACTGAGGGCTCAGGTTTAGTGCTTTTTGAGAACCTATGAGCGTGTGTACAGGGATAACCTGGTTCGGGTTTTTTGGAGACAACACACATCAGCACTTAATGACTATTTGTCCATGCTGGGACCACAATCTGTGTGTGTACTGGTGGCACAATGTGTGTGGGGTGGGTTGATGACGACGACCTTGATGCCACATAGATAGCCACAGGACTGCGTTTGCTGGCCACCATCCTCTGGTCCAGTGACACTGGCTATGCCTATGTATTGGTAATGGCCACAGCCAGTACCCCAAAGCAAGGTCCAAGGGTTTTGGTGGAGGGTGCGGCCACAAGACATGGCTGTAGTCACAGGGTGCCTTGTGGAGGCTGGGGAATCACACCAGGACAGTTTGGCCAGAGTAAGTTCTCTTAAGCCAACACCACGCCATCCCCATGTTTTGAGGGGGATGGGTGCTTTCCGAAATAGCCAGTTTTATGTTTGTCTACATGGGATCCACAGGATGTAAATAAGTCCCCTGAGGACATGGATGCCACCACAGGCACATCTGTGGGGTGGCGGGTACTGAGCTTGCCTGTTCTTTTCGGCCATCCCCACTTGCATACCATCCCACACGCCAAACAGCCACACATGGAATGGATGGGCCGTAGGCATTTGGGACAATAAGCATGGCTATAAGTTACAGTGGAGGTACAGGCACATTTTTACCATGTCTTCTGATAGCAGGAGTGACTTTACACAATGATGGCCAACTTAGAGCCTACCCACAAACCTTGGGAAGATGTGCAAGGAAGTTTACACTCTTCCTGTGTAATTGTGTTGGTGAGAGCTCAACAACACTTCTACAGGTGGCAGTTATAGTAGAACAGTGTTACCGGTAAGGGAGACGTCAGCAGGTGCAGGCACAGGATTTGCGATGCCATAGAGGTGTTTTTCAAGGATAGTGATAATGAACGGATGACTCTGTGTAACATGATGAACTGGGAAGCAGCATTTGGGAGAGGCATCAGGGAAGCACGTATGCGCTGTTGGATGGACCCATATGCTTTCCTCTTGGACGCTGGAGAGCGATCACACGCAGGCTGAGACAGGGCACACAAGAGCAACATGTGACAAAAAATTCCTGCTTGCTCCTGGAGATTGAATGTTGCCAGTGCCAGCTGCATGCTTAGCTGTGGATTACAGCATGTGTGCATTGAGACCTATGTGCATTGTGTGTGGCACCCTGAGCTCACCATTCCATTCCTCTGTGACCCCCTTCACAGACATGCCAGGGACGTAGCACGGTTGGGTTTGCACTGATGACGTTCCGGCTTCCCCCCCCCCCCCCAACCCAGTATGTGTTATTTTTCCCACATTTGTGTTGACATTAGCTACACATGTCACCCAACCCTCACCCAATGGCAACATGATATCCCAGCATACCTGGGTGTTGTGTACCTACATGTGACATTTGTTGGGCGAACCTATGGACCTTACCATGGCCCAAGTCCATGACATGTGGCTTTCTAAAGGACCATGGATAGCACTTTTTTACTAAATACAAGTGTTGTGTGATGTGTCTGTGTGTTGCACGGAGCATACTGGTCTCAGTGGACTTGCATCTGTCCCATTGTGAACAATGTGATGTTGGTAGTTTTATCGGACTTGGGCCCTGGATGTGTAAGGCCGTGTGGCTGGCCACATTGGGGGCAGGGGACAATGCACGGGTATGTACTTTTGCCACCTGTGCTCATGTGTTTGATTCAGACTGTGGTGTGCAACCTAAACAGGTGCATGTATCCATCAAACAGCATCTGTGATGTTAATCTGCTAACACATGTGTGAGACCTGGCGGATGGGCGGATGTGTGACATGAATCAGCATGCATATCTGGAGACATGTCTCAATTAAAGACCCTCACCATTGGATCTCATAACTGATGTGGGTGAGGTGTTCATTACGCACATCCACATCTGCGCCACACCAATCTTCTGGATACATCTATGGTGTGTGTGCTGAGCTGTGGACCTCAAGGACTGTGTGAGATGTGCTACCTACCCACCATACCATGAGAACAAATGTGAGTGACATACCCTCTGTTGCAAACAGCTCTCAGGCCCACTGGGTTTAGGGTGTCCTAGGACACATCGTCATCAACATACAGCGTAGCAGCAGGGTGATTGCCAGAAACCCATACGCAGGTATCAGGAACGCCTAGGGATGTGCAGCATGGATTGCACAGTCTAGGCATACTGCACAATATCACCAGGGAGTGTGAAAGGCCATTGTGAGGGCCTCTCAGGACTCCTGGGGATAGGGTGACTTGATTTAACAGTCTAGCCACACTTCACCATATCACCAGGGTGTGTGAAAGGCCACTCTGATGGCCTCTCAGGACTCCTGGGGATAGGGTGAATGGATTGAACAGTCTAGGCACACTTCACCATATCACCAGGGTGTGTGAGAGGTCATTGTGATGGCCTCTCAGGACTCCTGGGGATAGGGTGACTTGATTTAACAGTCTAGCCACACTTCACCATATCACCAGGGTGTGTGAAAAGCCACTGTGATGGCCTCTCAGGACTCCTGGGGATAGGGTGAATGGATTGAACAGTCTAGGCACACTTCACCATATCACCAGGGTGTGTGAGAGGCCACTGTGATGGCCTCTCAGGACTCCTGGGGATAGGGTGACTTGATTTAACAGTCTAGCCACACTTCACCATATCACCAGGGTGTGTGAGAGGCCACTGTGATGACCTCTCACGACTCCTGGGGATAGGGTGACTTGATTTAAAAGTCTAGGCACACTGCACCATATCACCAGGGTGTGTGAGAGGCCACTGTGATGGCCTCTCAGGACTCCTGGGGATAGGGTGAATGGATTGAACAGTCTAGGCACACTGCACCATATCACCAGGGTGTGTGAGAGGCCACTCTGATGGCCTCTCAGGACTCCTGGGGATAGGGTGAATGGATTAAACAATCTAGGCACACTGCACCATATCACCAGGATGTGTGAGAGGCCACTGTGATGGCCTCTCACGACTCCTGGGGATAGGGTGAATGGATTGAACAGTCTAGGCACACTGCACAATATCACCAGGGTGTGTGAGAGGCCACTGTGATGGCCTCTCAGGACTCCTGGGGATAGGGTGACTTGATTTAACAGTCTAGCCACACTTCACCATATCACCAGGGTGTGTGAAAGGCCACTCTGATGGCCTCTCAGGACTCCTGGGGATAGGGTGAATGGATTGAACAGTCTAGGCACACTGCACCATATCACCAGGGTGTGTGAGAGGCCACTGTGATGGACTCTCAGGACTCCTGGGGATAGGGTGACTTGATTTAACAGTCTAGCCACACTTCACCATATCACCAGGGTGTGTTAAAGGCCACTGTGATGGCCTCTCACGACTCCTAGGGATAGGGTGACGTGATTTAACAGTCTAGGCACACTGCACCATATCACCAGGGTGTGTGAAAGGCCACTCTGATGGCCTCTCAGGACTCCTGGGGATAGGGTGAATGGATTGAACAGTCTAGGCACACTTCACCATATCACCAGGGTGTGTGAGAGGTCATTGTGATGGCCTCTCAGGACTCCTGGGGATAGGGTGACTTGATTTAACAGTCTAGCCACACTTCACCATATCACCAGGGTGTGTTAAAGGCCACTGTGATGGCCTCTCAGGACTCCAGGGGATAGGGTGAATGGATTGAACAGTCTAGGCACACTTCACCATATCACCAGGGTGTGTGAGAGGTCATTGTGATGGCCTCTCAGGACTCCTGGGGATAGGGTGACTTGATTTAACAGTCTAGCCACACTTCACCATATCACCAGGGTGTGTTAAAGGCCACTGTGATGGCCTCTCAGGACTCCAGGGGATAGGGTGAATGGATTGAACAGTCTAGGCACACTTCACCATATCACCAGGGTGTGTGAGAGGCCACTGTGATGGCCTCTCAGGACTCCTGGGGATAGGGTGACTTGATTTAACAGTCTAGCCACACTTCACCATATCACCAGGGTGTGTGAGAGGCCACTGTGATGACCTCTCACGACTCCTGGGGATAGGGTGACTTGATTTAAAAGTCTAGGCACACTGCACCATATCACCAGGATGTGTGAGAGGCCACTGTGATGGCCTCTCATGACTCCTGGGGATAGGGTGAATGGATTGAACAGTCTAGGCACACTGCACCATATCACCAGGGTGTATGAGAGGCCACTCTGATGGCCTCTCAGGACTCCTGGGGATAGGGTGAATGGATTAAACAATCTAGGCACACTGCACAATATCACCAGGATGTGTGAGAGGCCACTGTGATGGCCTCTCACGACTCCTGGGGATAGGGTGAATGGATTGAACAGTCTAGGCACACTGCACAATATCACCAGGGTGTGTGAGAGGCCACTGTGATGGCCTCTCAGGACTCCTGGGGATAGGGTGACTTGATTTAACAGTCTAGCCACACTTCACCATATCACCAGGGTGTGTGAAAGGCCACTCTGATGGCCTCTCAGGACTCCTGGGGATAGGGTGAATGGATTGAACAGTCTAGGCACACTGCACCATATCACCAGGGTGTGTGAGAGGCCACTGTGATGGACTCTCAGGACTCCTGGGGATAGGGTGACTTGATTTAACAGTCTAGCCACACTTCACCATATCACCAGGGTGTGTTAAAGGCCACTGTGATGGCCTCTCACGACTCCTAGGGATAGGGTGACGTGATTTAACAGTCTAGGCACACTGCACCATATCACCAGGGTGTGTGAAAGGCCACTCTGATGGCCTCTCAGGACTCCTGGGGATAGGGTGAATGGATTAAACAATCTAGGCACACTGCACAATATCACCAGGATGTGTGAGAGGCCACTGTGATGGCCTCTCACGACTCCTGGGGATATGGTGAATGGATTGAACAGTCTAGGCACACTGCACAATATCATCAGGGTGTGTGAGAGGCCACTGTGATGGCCTCTCAGGACTCCTGGGGATAGGGTGACTTGATTTAACAGTCTAGCCACACTTCACCATATCACCAAGGTGTGTGAAAGGCCACTCTGATGGCTTCTCAGGACTCCTGGGGATAGGGTGAATGGATTAAACAATCTAGGCACACTGCACAATATCACCAAGGTGTGTGAGAGGCCACTCTGATGGCCTCTCAGGACTCCTGGGGATAGGGTGATTGGATTAAACAATCCAGGCACACTGCACAATATCACCAGGGTGTGTGAGAGGCCACTCTGATGGCCTCTCAGGACTCCTAGGGATAGGGTGACGTGATTTAACAGTCTAGCCACGCTGCACCATATCACCAGAGTGACTGAGAAACCACTATGCTGGTCTTCCAGGACTCCTGGGGATTGGGAGGATGTATGGCAGAACATTGGCACACCACCCCATATCACCAGGGTGACTGACAGACCATGTGATGAATGTTTCACAACCCCTGATGGTGGACCACATGTGTTACCCTGTAGATGCAGATCATACCATCAGCACAGTATGTTTCTGATGGCTCCACAGATCTATGGACTACCTCTGTTACAGTGTGCTGTATCACATCTACAACAGCAGATGCCATGGCCCCAAGATGGCATCATGCCCTCTGTGACCACATCCGTCACCACCTCGGGACAGGCCAAACCACTCTGATGTGATACAGCAACAATATAGCATGTGGTTTCACCTGCTGCACTTTCATGATATGGACTAGCTCCACACAGCAGCATGGACATCTGCAATCCACGCTGTCTGTGTATATGTTGATTATGACCTGTGGCCATACACTTACCTCACGGGGGTTGTCTGCCACACGATTGTAGCGTCTGGTGAGTCGCTCCCACGCCCTGCGCACTTTACCCATGTCCCTTCTCCTGGAGGCCCCAGGGAACAGCCTGTGCAGCTTAGGGCCAATGAGCCTAGCCAGGTGGCACAGCTCACAGTGGCTGAAGGCAGGCTTGTGTGTGCGGGTAGCCATTGTCCAGTATGGGCTTCTTGACGCGCTGACGCACGCAACGCAACTTCCGCACATGCGCATATCAGTTCGCGCATATGCGCGCCACATGGCTGCGCAATAGTCTGTTCCTGCGCCCCGCATGGCTGCGCCCTACATGGTTGCGCGACAGACACTCGTGGTCCTGCGCCCCGCATGGCTGCACCCCGCATGGCTGCGCAACAGATGCAATAGGCGCTCTTGCACTCCGCATGGCTGCGCAAGATGAAATTTGGAAATGCACACATCTTTGTACTGCTCAGATTATGGTGTCACCAACAGTACATCTACGAAGGTCTGCAGACACACATAGCACTGATGTGTTTCCTCATGTGGAAAAGATGTCTTCGCTTGCTATGAATTATTCATGTTTACACAGTGTGTGTTAGAACCTCCGAAAACATATCCAGTAATTGCTAGTGCATTGTCTGATGATGTGTGCTATGTGTGTCACATAGCAGGTACTGGCAAGATACTTACAACAGGGGGTGCTGACAGACCATCAGCGTCAGCTATCAGTCACCCTGGTGTTATGGGGTTATGTGTGCCACTGGAGTATGTTTAGTGGTGCATCTCGATGTGTGGCCAGCAATGATGTTGATGTTGCCATAGGGGGGTAGGAGGGTGCTTCATATCTGCCAATTGGACATGCACAGTAGGTTGCGTGTTGTCCATTATGTGACAATGTAGGTCGTCATGTCACCTTAATGCATATTATCCCTTAGTATGTGTGCTGACATACACTCCCAGTGACAGAGGTGTAGCACAATGGTTGAGACATGGACTGTTGAACCAAGGGTCATAGGTTCAAACCCCCATTGGGGTTCAGCATTACCTGTCTCACGCAGCACACATTATTATACAGCAGTGCCATAGTGCGTTTAACGTACATCAGTGGTGCGTGAGGCATACATCTTCTTACATTACAACATTATTACCTGCGGCAGTCTCCTTTCTACATTTCAGCAGTACTGCCAGGAGAAAAACCTTTAAAGTGCTATATACATCAGGTGCAGTGCAGCATTGTTACTAAGGGATCAACACAACCCTGATAACCACAGCACACAGTCTGCTGGTTTGCCTCTTTAGCCAGCCATGCATCTTTTCTCAGCTATGGAGCTGTGGCACACAGCTTACATTGCTGCATCTGACGCCAGAGGTAGTGCGTTTGCCTCCACAGTGGGGGTATTTGTGAGTGCATCCGATGGCAGGTTTTGTAATGTAAATTAGTGGTGGCAACTGGAACACCCTCACAGTGCTGTAATCTTCAGGTGCCCCATAAGCCACCTTATAGGGCACCCTAAGGTTACAGAACTGTGTTGTTTTCTCTGTTGGCAGTAGAACATGACATTAAACACATACTGCCCCAGACAGCACCCATGTACCCTGTCAAATACTTATCAGCACTTTACAATGGCCTGTTCAATGTATGTCCAGTTTGTGCAATGTGAACACTACTGATGCTGAGAAGCACAGTATATGTGCCAATGTAAATATCTAAATTACTTTTCTTGCACAAAGACAATATAAATTTGAAACAACAACCTGTTGCTTCACAGGCATTGCAGTCAACAGTGGGCTACAGCTCTATAGCTAGGGGGAAAGGTCTGGCTGGCTGAACTATAACTTCTGCAGACTGTGTGATACGGTTAACAGGGTAGGGTTAGTCCACTCGCACCCATGATGCACTGCACATGCAAAGCAACAGTCTACAGATGGCCCGAAGATGGGGTGTGCACCCCCACAGCACCTAGGCTTAGTAGTGGGTACTGACCTTCTTTGTTGCTGGTACATAGTCACTACAGACCGTCAAAGTGTGTGTGGGCTGTGCTCACCCTGAGGGTGAGGTGGAACGCACAGCACCTGTCCTGGCTCAGATGGACTATACATCAGTTCAAAATGTCTGCCGATGTCTGATAGGTTCCCCCATCAGACACACCTGCAGAACACCTTTGAACATCTGTATCTCCCAGTCACATCTTACCGTTATTGACTGCAATGTTCACAAAGTAGTGCGTATCCTGTGTGTGTGGCCTGTCCACATGATATATATGTGTGGTGGGTGTGGGAGGGAAGGAGCTGTATGGTCACATAGGCGTAGTGTGTTTGACCCAAAAACCTGTCCTCTGAAACCCCAGTTCACCAAACAACAGATCCACATTCTATATCGCAGTAATGGTGATGGCAGCAGACAGGGCCATCAAACTCGGCCCAGATAGAGAAGAGACAACCTACAGGGCACTCGCTGCAGTTCACTACGCATCCATATTGCACAAGAGAACACACAGTGGAGCCTGAAACACCCAGCTCCCCGACCACCATCAGAGATTTTCCAGCAGCAAGAACAGTGAGTTCCCAGCTACTGAACCCTGCAAGGTGTTCCAGCCAGACAGGCCACTAGCCAGTCCATAGTGCATGGTAACAGAGAAAATGTGTGCACCCATAACTGGGATATGAGCACACCCACCACGCAGTTAACTCAGTGATTAGGCCCCAGAAATACAGAACCCATATACATCACATGAGAGAACCACTATATGGCAATATGGTCGAACCTAGCCATGCCGTGGTCACTGCTCGGTCAGGGTGAGAGTGACCTACCAGCAGGACATGCTGTGGACACCATGTCTATGCAGGTGATGCCCACCCACTACAATGTTCCAGACACTGAACTATGCCCTGTGCAGATGCATCCTGCTCACACGGCCTTGTCTGGTGTATACCCACAGTACTTTGCTCCTCATTATGCACATTGCCAGCCCAATCATAGCAAAACTACTATCAGTGTGGTCTGTGTAGGGTGTTTGCAACCACCACACACTGGATACACAGACCCCCCCTCCCCCCCACCTATAACAGCATTGAGCAGCTGTAGAGGTATTTGCCAGCCCTGGCCACCATACCAGTACTGGGCACAGTGCATGCATGGCTATGTAAGGCACTACTGTTGGAGTCATTCTCGAGGGTGGTGGACTCTGTCAGACACATGATCTGTCACACATTGCACAAACATCAGAGACATTGGTGTGATATAGCTCCATGAAAAGATTGTGCTTAACTTTGGCATTTCTATCTGACAGTAATCAAAACAAGCTTTGGATATCTGAGTACCGTACCACCGTGTCTAAAGTGAGTTTACTCATGTATGCACATCCTAGTGTTGGGAGATGCACACAGGGCCCAACATCCTGCCTCTGCATTGGTCTTTGCATAATGGTGCCTGCAGGTGCAGGTGTTTCTGGCCCTGTTGGCCGCTGCTCTAGGGCAGAGGTTCCCAACTGCACTCCAGGTGGCCCAAACAGTGGTCGGGTTTTCATGATGTCCCTGATGAATATGCCTATGATACATCTGCATACCATGGGGGCGGAATCTTACATTGGAGCACACACATCTTTTTTAGAGACATCATCCAACCTGAGTGATTTGTGAACCTCCATGTCTGCATTTGGCCGACTCTGCTGTAGGTGAAGCATATGTTTATTTGGTGTGTGCTGTTTAAAGTAACATATGAGCTTTTCTAAAACGAGTATGTCCTCAGCAGTAAAGGTTCAGTCTTTACTACCATGTTTCCTTCATGGGTAAAATGTGGTGACTGGGATGGCAGGTACCCCAGCTGGGATTTGATCCTGTGACCGTGTGGTCTTAAAGGCACTGGCTGTGTTCACTGCAACACCGCCTTGGCACAACAACAGTACATTCCCTGGGGAGTCCATGGCTATTTCTCACACAAGGCCCGTCTGTTGGAGTGCACTGCAGCCATGTGAGGTGGGCCAGGCCACCATCTGTTGTGGCCAGCAGCCACTGCCACCTCTGCCAACAGTAGCCACCCGCCACCATGCACACATTGGCTTATGTTGTTGACAACATCACAGATGAATGATATGTGGCCCCCCAGGACTGCATTTTGCGGACTCTGCTGTTGGTGTTGCGCATTTTCAGTTGTATGTGCTCTTTAGGGTATAATAGAGGTGTTAGGAACATGCTTTTGTTATCTGCAATAAAGGATTTCCATTACTATCACGTTTTAGTGGTGGATAAAATATGTGGACATGGTTGGCGTTATCCACAGCTGAGACTTGAACTGGTGATCTTTGGCTCCTGGACACACTGTCTGTGTTCAATGCACCACACCTCTGCCGCAGAGACAATGTGCTCCCTACAGATACCATGTCTGTTTGACACACAGAGTCTGTCTGTTGTAGTGCAGTACACCCACGTGAACGGGCCTATGCCACCGTCTTCTTTGAACAGCTGCCACTGCCCCCCTCCAACACCAGTACCCCTCTGTCAACATGCTGCATGCCCTTCTGCTGATGGTGCTGGTGTTGCACAGTTTTACGGCATACAGTGTGCAAGTAGGCAACTGCCTATGCTGCACGTTCTGGGGTTGGGGTGCCGCCATAGTCGTCCGCACTTCTACCCAACACCGCCATGCTGTTGTGGAACATGTGCATGCCATAGGAGACCTGTCCATTGGAGAGTGAAAATCTGCTCTGTCCTATGTCTATGTGGGATCATTGACCTTGTATGGTGCAGGAGCATGGACCCTTTGCACATTCATATCTTCTTTTTCAGGGCTTTATTGGGAGTGTTTCGTAATGTTTCCCATTGCTTTCACCATTGCTCAGCTTTGGCATCTTTGGTACTACTATCGAGGGGTTCAGCAGCCCTGGCCAAAACACCAGTCCTGGGCACAGTACACACATGAATATGGTACCCAATACTGTTGGGGGTTGCTCACCATGGTGGTAAGCACTGTCAGAGACCAGACCTGCAGCACACACCACAGACATAAGATAGATTGTTATGATGGAGCTCAAGCAGCAAACTGTGCTTAGCATAGGAATTTTTATCTGCCATGACTCATAGCACAAGTTTGATAGCTGTGTACCGTATAACCAGGTGTAGGGTGGCATTGTTAAGGTATGCAGGTGCTAGTGTTGGGGGATGCATGCAGGGCCCAAAGTCCTGCCTCTCCAGGGGGCATTGGCCAATGGGGCCTGTGGATGTGGGTGTGGGTGTGTCTGCCCCTGTTGGCTGCTGCTTTACGGCATAGGTTCCCAACTCCAGTCCTGTTGTGCCAAAGACTGTTCGGGTTTTCATGCTGTCCCTCATGAATATGCATGAGCTACATCTGCATACCATGGGGGTGTTGCATAGATATGCAGCACAGGCATCTTTATTAGAGGCAGCATGGAAACAGAATGGTGTTAGGCCCTCCAGGACTGCATTTGGGAGACTATGCTCTAGGTAGTGGACATTTCTATGATGTTTGTGTTTTGTGTGGTAAATTATAGGCATATTAACCATGCGTATGTACTCTGCAATAATGGTTCAGTCTTTACTACCATGTTTTCTTCATGGGTAAAATAAGGGAACTGGGTTGGTATGAACCACAGCTGGAATTTGAACCTCTGACCTTCTGGTCCTAAAGGCACTGGTTGTGTCTGCTGCACCACCATCTTAGCACAGCAGCAGAGCATTCCATGGAAATTCCATGGTTGTTTGTCAGACAGGGCCTGTCTGTTGAAGTGCACTACACCCATGTGAAGGACGTTAGGCCACCATCTGCTGTGATCAACATCCACTGCCTCCTCAACCAACTCTACCCCTCAGACACCATGCTGACATGGCCCTTTATTGGTGACAACATCACAGCTGAATGATAGGTGGCCCTACAGGACTGTATTGAGGGTACTGTGGTGTAGGTAATATGCATGCCTGTGATGTCTGCACTCTGTAGTGTAAAATATAGCTGTTTGGAGCATACTTATGTTCTCTGCACAACAGGTTGCTCTTTACTATCATGGTTTAGTGCTGGGTAAAATATGAGAATTGGATTTGCAAGAAACCCATCTGGGACTTGAACTGCAGACCTTCGGCTCCTCAACACACTCTCTGTGTTCACTGCACCACACTGTAGCCACTGACACAATGCATTCCCTGGAGTTGGTTAACCTGGCAAAAGGAGTAATAAACCCTGCTCTGCACAATTTCACTGTGGGATCATTCACCTTGTATGGGGATGGTGTGTAGACCCTTCTAAAATTCATATTTATATTTTTCACCTTTCTTGGGAGTGATGTGTGATGTTTTCAGTAACTATCAATGTTACCCAGCTGTATGGAAATTTTTAATACTTTTGTTGTGGTCAATTTCATTGTTTTATTTGCACTTTTGTTCTGTGCATATGTATCACACTGCTCACGTTTTGTAGGTTTCCCTGGATTTGCTGTACATTGCTGACAGAAATGGTTTCTCTTCCCTTTAAATCGGCTCTAACGCGAGGTTTTCACTCGCGGTAATTTTTAGGTTGGTTTTCATCCCCGCTCCTGTGCGGGGAGCCTCTCCACGCCCACTCTCCACCCATTGACCCCGTCCCCCGCCCCTCCGGAGACTTCCTCCGCCCTCGCAATGCCTTTCCACGCCTCTATCGCACATCAACGCGCCGCGCACTTTTGCGGCCGGCGCGCACGTGTACGGCCGGAGCGAACGCGTGCGGGGCACAAAAACCACACTATTAACGTGCGCTAAGGTACCTTAGCGCACGCTCAGGTGCGCCCCGCACAATTGCGCTGTTTATTAAACATACCCCATAGTTTCATTTACATGCACAGCCAGAATAACAATAAAACAAAAATGATCCAGACTTGTTTAACCAGAGTGTAAAGCATCACCTACCTTAAGGTGAGAGCTTATTATCTTGCTGGCAATTTTGTCAGTGTTGTGAGTGAATAAGCGCCATGCTAGCTTGATTTAATTTAGGGTTGAAGGTTTGCATTAGAGAATATCCAATTACTGGAGTCCAGGGGTGTTCATTTCTTGCTGTTGGCAAAATTATCATTTACCAGGTCTATAAATAAAAGGGTTTATAAATAAAAGTGATCAAATCTAGGAGTTGCACATTTTTATAGACTCATAAAACAGCAGTGGATCTATTTTAAAGATGGAATCTGTTTGTAAATTGGTCTAAGTAGCAAAAATGCTTCTTGCAAAAGGTAATGTCTCATAGCATCATGACAAGAAAAGAGTAGAAATTTAGGAAGCAAGAGCTGCAAATAGTACAGGAATTCCTACACATTTAGAAGCTCATTCTGAATTGGCCATCCATCCCCCTGTCTATGGCCCGAATGTGCAGGCTGGGTCCTGATTCTGACTGATCTGCATGCATAGCAAATCCCTGACTACCTCAGTCAGGCTCCTGAATGGAGTACGGTGCCAGTTATTTTGACAACTTGAGGACTGTGAAATGAAACTCAGATAACCAGCCTCCCCCCTCCACTAATGTTTGAATCTGTACTTCCTGAGTTGGTGGAGTAGATTCTGATCTTCCTGCTTAAGATTTGAACTGACTGCTCAGGACTATGAACTTGCTACACTCCAAGAATGGAAGCCGTTATATGTTTGCTGTGTGCAGTTCTGGTCGCCACATCTAAGAAACAATATAGTGAAACTGGAAAAGGTACAAAGAAGGGCAAACAAAATGATAAAGGGGATGGAAGGATACCCCTCTGAGGAAAGACTTAAAAGGTTAGGGTTCTTCAGTTTGGAGAAGAGATGGCTAAGGGGAGATAGGCTAGAGGTCTATAAAATAACGAGCAGAGTAGAATAAGTAAACATGAATCAATTCTTTACACTTTCAAAATGTATAAAGATAAGGGACATGCAATAAGGTTACAAAGTAGTACATTTAAGACTAAACATAGAAAATATTTCTTTACTCGATGTGTAATTAAGCTCTGGAATTTGTTGCCAGAGAATATGCTAAAAGCTGTTACTGTAGCGGGGTTTAAAAAAGGATAGAGGAAACGTTCATAAACCATTAAAAAGTGAAGTTGCCAAAATCTACTGCTTACCTCTGGGATAAGAAGCATAGAATCTGTCTATCCTTTGGGGTCCTGAAAGTACCTGTGGCCTGAAGTGATCACTGATGATATTGGGCTTGATAGGCCATTCGCCTGACCCAGTATGGCAAATCTTATGTTCCTAAGTAAACCAAGTATTTCATTATTATTGGAAAATAAATTCTGAATTGAATCCCTAGTAATTGTATTTAATATTTCCAGACTGGAAACCTGGAGAGCCTCTTCATAGTGTCACATAGGATCTTCAGCCTTGACTCCTCTGGCATAAAAGATCTATAGCCAGAGCGTTGCTGGCAAATAGTTGGTATACTGACTGCTGAGTGGTGGCTTACCTCTAGGATTCTTTCCATGATTTTTTCATCCACTAAATAATAGTAATTGAAGATGTTCATTATGAATTAATTGGCATACCATTTTACTCATTCACATGCATGTAAACAATAAGAGGTAGATTCTGATCCTCATTTAGTGTGTTTGGACGTCTGAACCGGACATCCAGACCGACTAAACATCCAGATCTCACTGGCAGCCACAGAGCTCCCTGCACTTACAGGCCACATGTGGGGGGAGCTCTGTTCACAGGTGGGAGGGGGTTGGCTGGGGAGGAGCGAGGGAAGGCAGTAGGCAGGGCTGCGACCCCAGACATACAGGGCCAATTCTGAGGTCGGCCCTGTACGTCTGGGAGGTGAAATAAGTCCTCCTAGATGTGGGTGGTCAGCGGAGACCAGCGGATACAGAAAGGTGAGGGGTGCAGGGAGTTCCCTGTAGCCCAACCCTGGCCATGGAAGGTCGGATCGGGGGTTGGACTGTGGGGAAAGAATCATGTTGGCGGTAGCTGGTGATTGTGGCTCCCTCATGGAGCCTGGCTGAGTTAGCTGGGGATGTGGCTGGAAGTCTGGAGTGTCTGAATCGGGGCATGTCCCAGATATCTAGCCACTGTGCTGCAATTCTGCTCCCATGGGGATGTCTAATCCTCACGGGAGCAGAATTGGGTGCATTTCTGGGCCATCCGGATTTCTGGACATCAGGACAGCCTAGACGTGCACCTACAGAATTAGAATGCACTTACTAAACTAACAATAACTGCTTTAGCATGCATGCTAAACCTTTCGGGAGATGTTTTTCAAGTGCCTAACATGATGAAAAATCCATTGGTATTTTTAACCCACACACATATCAATATCAATGCTTGACCCAGTACAAGCATTGTGGAACTTGTGTCTCTTGGGGAAACTGCTAGGTACATATGACCTAGATTGGCCACTGTTGGAAACAGAATACTGGGCTTGATGGACCTTGGTCTGACCCAGTATGGCATATCTTATGTTCTTATCTTATGTACATTGCATCAAATTGCAGATGGAAAGTATGTGTGTACTTTTCTTTTAAAAATGTACCTGCAGAGTCTTTCACTTCCACCTCAGTAGTCTTCATACAGTCCTGCTTCTCTGATGATTTGTTCTGCATATAAATTAAATAGGTAGGGGGAGAGCATTGCAGCCTGGTTGTACACCTTTGCTGATTTAAAACCATTCTGTTTCTCCTTGTTCAGTTCAAACTGTTTCTTCTTGATCAATGTAAAGGTTGTGCTAAAGAACGATCAGGTGTTCTGGTATACCCATACTTCTTAATGTGGCCCAGTTTCTCATGGTTTACACAGTCAAAAGCCTTGCTGTAGTCAATAAAACACATAAATATCCTTTTGTCTTTTCAAGAATCCATCTCACATCCATGATGATGTCTCACGTTCTTTGCCCTTTCCTGAACCCTGCTTGCACTTTAGGCAGTTCTCATTCCAGGTATTGTTGTAATCTATGCTAAATAATCTTGAGTAGAATCTTGCTGGCATGTGGGATCAGAGCAATTGTGCGATAATATCCACAGTCAGTCAAATCACCTTTCTTCGGTATTGGTATAAACACAGATCTTTGTCAGTCACTTAGCCATGATGTCGTCTTCCAAATTTTCTGGCAGAGTCTTGTAGGTATGGTAACAATTGCATCCGATTGCTGTAATACTTCAGTGGTAATGCCATCAATGCCTGGTGCTTTGTTTTTTGATAAGACATTCAATGCTGCTTCGACTTCTTCTTTCATCATCAATAGTTCCTGCTTCATACAGGTTGAAACGTCCGCTGGTCCACTTGATCTTTATGGTATAATGACTCTGTATATTCTACTACCTCCAAAATTGATTTGCTGTTTTAAATACAAATAATAAAGTTCCAGAAGGGTTATGGGATGACATCAAGAAGGTTGTGTTTGGAAGAAAGTGAGAAGTCCGAGAAGAAAGTGAGAAGTCCGAGCCTCCTTCCAGCCCCGACACTCCAGCCCAATCAGGGCTGTGGGAGGAGTGCAGCAGCACTACTAATTCAAGCCGCCGCGAGGCGGGAACAGCCACCATCTTCAATCACCCCCAAGAGGGGTCGAGCACCCGAGCCGCCTTCCAGCCCGGACACTCCAGCCCAATCGGGGCTGTGGAAGGAGTGCAGCAGCACTACTAATTAAAGCCGTCGCGAGGCGGGAACAGCCACCATCTTCAATCTCCCCCGAGAGGGGTCGAGCACCCGAGCCGCCTTCCAGCCCAGACACTCCAGCCCAATCGTGGCTGTGGGAGGAGTGCAGCAGCACTACTAATTGAAGCCGCCGTGAGGCGGGAACAGCCACCATCTTCAATCTCCCCCGGGAGGGGTCGAGCACCCGAACCGCCTTCCAGCCCGGACACTCCAGCCCAATCGGGGCTGTGGGAGGAGTGCAGCAGCACTACTAATTCAAGCCGCCGTGAGGCAGGCCTGCGCCTGCCGGGCCTGCACCTGAGGGCCTCGCCAGAGGGCACTTGGGCATGGCCCTTAGGCAGTGGCCCACATTGAATCACCCAAGACACCTCCCAGAAGCCCCTGACATCCACGCTGTCCCAAAAGGATATATCTGCATTAGCACAGCCAACACCACTTCTCTGGCCAATGCACATCAACGGAACAAAGTGAGTCAACGCTACGTACCCCGAATCACCCCCTCACCCTCCTCTGAAAATTCTCACTGCTTACCATTGCTATTTAATCACTATACTGTTGCCAATAGTATTACCATTGCTAGTCACCATTGTACTGTTGCCTGTAACTTGCTACTGCTATTTAAATCACTATACTGTTGCCAGTAGTCTTATCATTGCTAGTCACCATTGTACTGTTGCCAGTAAATTACCATTGCTATTTGAATTACTAAACTGTTGTCACTATACTGTTGCCCTAACATGGCCATCTCCTTATTTGCTATATTTAGCTTTTACCTCCTAGCCGATACCATTCAAAATACATCAGCTTTATCACCCATCCATAACTATATCCCTATCCTACATAGTTTGGGAAGGAGAAACAATAGTAGTTCACACCACACCACACACAACCACATGTACATCATATCAGGCAATCACATTTACTATATATTTCCATTAATAGCTCCTATAGTCCAGAGCCTAAAAACATTCTCTTACAGAGTAACCTAAAATCTGCTCTCATCAACTCACGTTCAATTCGAAAAAAAATGGCCAGCCATCACAGACCTTATCACCAGTCAGAACCTTGATATCCTCATGGTCACAGAAACCTGGCTATCAGACACAGATACCGTCATCATAAATCAACTCATCCTCCACGGCTATGTGATGCATGCCTGTCATAGAAGCAACCAGAAAGGAGGAGGAGTCCTCATACTATCGAAAAGTAATCTCCAGCTCCAATCGCTATCCTCAATGAGTATCCTACACATGGACACATTATCTATTGCTAACAAATATATCAACATAAATCTCATTTACAGAGCTCCCTCTTCACCTCCAGAAGATCTATCCAACATTATAGACCTTGCCTGTAACCCTGGGAGCCCAAGTAAACCTAATTGGCTGATTGGAGATTTTAACCTCGCTTCATTACAACCTACCTACTCTAACGCTTTCCTCGACACTATGAAAGACCTTAGTTATAACCAGTTGGTAAACTCTCCAACACACCTCAAGGGAAACGCCCTTGACCTCGTCTTTGCCCCTCAGTCAGAGTCAACCAAGAATATCAACCTATCATCCACTCCGGTCCCATGGTCAGACCACAATGTAATCTCCTTCCAAATCCCTTATCAACATACTCAAACTCTGACCAATCAATCAAATTCAGCCTCTTCAGGATCAAAAACTCGCTTCAAATCCCTAGACAGAGATGACTTCCTCAGCACTACCCTTCCAGCACTCTGTCAACCAGCGCAGAACCTTGACGACATGATCCATAGATGGAACTCCACTCTTAGCTCTTACTCACAGCTACCTTCATCTAAAAAATCACCAGCATCCAACAAACTACCACGAAACAGAAAACCAGCCCCTTGGTTCTCTGCTGAATTACATGCCTCGCTTCAGCTTCTAAGAAGGCAAGAAAGAAATTGGCACAAATCTCGAACTACATCTGACAAATCAACTTACGAGAACACTCTAAAACAACACCGTGAGAAAATATACAAAAAAATGAGAGAGCACCACACGGATACCCTCCTTCGATCGTTAAATAAACCAGGTGACCTCTTTAGCATTGCTAAAGCATTAACCAAGACACCTTCCTCCAATCAAACAGTTTCTATCCAACCCCAGTCCTTCGCCGAGTACCTGCAATCTAAAATCATAAAAACAAATTTTACACAAAGCTCCACACCCTGCTTCTTCCCCCAGATACAGCAACCATTGACAAAATTCACCTCTCCGACAGAGAAGTACATTGCTGACCTTATTACCACCATCAACACTACTACGGCGCCGAATGATCCTTGTCCTGCCCATTGGATCAGATCGATGCGTGTAGAACTCAGCTCAACTCTAGCCTACATCATGGAGCTCTCCTTCACAACTGGAACATTCCCAGAATCCTTGAAACAAACTTCCATATGCCCTCTCCTGAAAAACAACAAACTTGACCCAACAAAGACAGACTCATACCGCCCGATTTCAAGTATACCCTATCTAGCCAAACTTATAGAGAAGGTGGTTCAAATGCAACTACAACAACACATCATATATCAGCCCCTCTTAACCCATGTCAGCATGGATTCCGTGAATCCCATGGTGTAGAGACCCTACTCACTATACTCATTAATACATTCTCCAGAGGTATTGACAAAATAGAGAATGGGTTCATACTCATATTTCTTGATATAGCGGCTGCATTTGATTCTATTAACCATGTACAACTCCTCTCGCGCCTCCAGGAAAAGGGAATTCATGGCCTTGCTTGGGAATGGTGCAAATCCTATCTCATGAACCGCTGGCAACAAGTACAGATAGGTTCCTCAACATCGGAACCATTCCATCAGCAACAAGGAGTACCCCAAGGATCATTCCTTTCGGCTCTACTGTTTAACATTTATATGCAACCCATTTGCGATATCATCCGTTCTTTTAACATCTCCAGTCTGATCTATGCGGATGATGTACTGATCTTCGCTCCAATTAGAATCAAGCACCCAAACCTTATTCCACTTATTGAATGCTTCAATGCAATTACTGATTGGCTCCTGTCCCAAAATCTTCGCATAAACTTTAAGAAAACTGAAGTCCTTTTCATAACCAGGAACAAAAACATCTCTCCTCCTGCCTCATTGAAAGTTTGTGACGCCGAGCTCCCATGCAAGTCTGTAATACGATATCTAGGGGTTACAATAGACCAGCAGCTCAACTTCAAAGAGCGTATAAAGAATACCACCAAATCCATTTACAACAAAATACAGACACTATGACATCTAAGACCTCTACTAGCACAGATGACTTTAGAACAATATTCCAGACGCTCATAATGCCACACTTTGATTATGCCAACATCATCCTACATGGACTCCCCAAGAGCACTCTCAATCCTCTTCAGATGGCGATGAACACAGCAGCCCACATTCTCTGCGGCATATCCAGAAGAGACCACATAACTCCCATACTTATGGATCTACACTGGTTACCATTGCAATGCAGAATCACCTACAAGGTGTTAATCCTATCATTTAAAGCAATTAACCTGATATATTCCACATCCCTCTCTTCACTCCTGACCAGTACCTCTACTAACAGGCTAAGAAGGTCAACAACTAGCAATATGCAATCTATACCACCTGAATCCACTAAATGTACCCAAACAACTAGAGACAGAGCATTTACATTATATGCTCCTAAGTGCTGGAACAATCTCCCACCTCATATATGATCAATCACTGACCTCTCACAATTCAGAAAAGCTCTTAAACACCACTTATTCTGCCTTTATTTTATCCACCCTAACCTAACACAATCACATCCAACACCTCATCTCACCCACACAGCATCTGACGTACCAACAACATAATCCCCAGTGATTTACAGAAGAAACTCACCATTAGGCACATTCACAATGAGCATGATTACATTACGACTCTAATACATTATAACTTAAATAATTTATAAGCACCTTACTTCCAAGTTACAATCCCTGTTACAATGTAAGCAAAAGATCTTGTTTCTAATGTGAAATGTTGTTGTTATGTAAACCGCACTGATACTAAATAGCACGGTATATAAGAATTTGTAATAATAAATAAAATAAATAATAAAAGGTGAAAAAGCAAAAATGGCCAATATGGGTGACCGAAGAAACTCTGAAAATTGCCCAGAAATGCAGAGAAGCTAAAGCCAGAAGAGAAAGATAGGCAGTCACAGAACTCAACAGAGATTTTCAACATGCAATAAGATAAGACAAGGAGAAGTATTACAATGACACATGCAAGGAAATAGACTCAGAAACTATTAGAGGAAGAACAAGATTGGCTTTCCTAAAACTAAGAAAGTTAAAGAAAAAATTCCAGGCTCAAATTGGAATACTACAAGATGCTCAAGGATCCATGTTTAATGATGCTGAGAAGATCAAGAAAAGATGGAAAGAATATAAAGAGCCATTATACCATAAAGAACCTCTTCATAATTCTCTTAAAGTCACGATCCCAGTGCTTTTCCAGTACAGGTCTTGCATAGTGTTCATAAACGTTCCCAATGGATGAGATGTGCCACCTTATTGTGTCGGACTGTAGAGAAATTTTCTGCCATCAGAACTTCATAGCCAGCTCCAAGATGAGTAATCATTTGCAGCTCTTTCTTGAATGAGTGTTGTGTATAGGTGAGAGTGATTGAGAAAGAGAGAGTGAGAGAATGGTGGGGATAGAGAAAGAATGAATTGAGAGATTATTGAATTTGTCTTTGGGGCTAGACAGTTAAGAGTAATATGGAGGCCAAATGTTTAGGCCAGAGGTGATGATTTTCAGGCTGGGAAGAGGTGACTTAGCAGGGACAAGGGGAATGAATAGACTCCTCCAGTGAATTTCACTGGGTATCAACTTGTAGTATTTTAATCCTGATTAAAGGTTCATTAAATGAAAACAAGAATGATACAAAAATCTTTCTGTTTTTTTCCTTACTTGCTTTCTGAGATCAATAATAAAACACAGTGAGCTCAGTTCACCTGAATTATTTTTTACCTATAGAGAGTGAAGTGTTGGGTATTTTGGAGTCTGTCAAATATTAACTATTGATGTAGATATTGAAAAGGCACAGTGAAAAAGAACATCCCAATGAACCTTTGCTTCAACAGGGCAAGCAGCACTGAGACATGCCCAAAAGCACCGTATTATGTGAGGTTGGTAAGGGTCCATACTTAACATTGTAAAGACAGTTTTTAGAGATGACCAGTGAAAGAATAACTACAGATTTCTTCTACAGCCATGTATGTTTTGATGCAAGGTATGTCATGACAAACATATCACTTTCTATTTGCTGTTATTATATCTTTGAGTGCACTGAGATTACTTTGCACTGTTCTGGGCATGCGACAGACTAGTATATCTAGTCTAGTTTGCATCAACATTTATGTGTCATCAGTATTTATGTGTAGTTTGCATCAGCACAACACTGTCAGTGAGAGGAGCAGCTTAGGAGGTGCGCGTTTTAACAGTGGAGGTGTGGCCGTCTGAGACATCTACGGGTATGTGGCGGACACAGGCAGGATCGGAAATATCCATCTTTTCAGAATACGGTGAGTGTGGGGACGTCCACACCACTTACTGCATATACCCGTGACTCATCAAAACAGCAGGGTCTGTGTTTCTCCATAGTGATTTGCTCGTGCCACAGTGGAAACATCCATGTCTCTGATTCTGAAATCACGGGCGTATCTATACCTGTGGCTGTGGAATCAGGGCGAAATCGGGCCCTTTTCGATTTGGATGTGCCTGCAGCCCAGATGTACATGTTATGGAATGGGCCTCCACGTGTTTTCTAATAATAAAACATAATGTAAAATGAAATCACCGTTAATTATAGATAATCAGGATTTCAGATAGAACAAAGAACAGATTGTCGTTAATTAAAATCGTATTTGGCAAAGGCAATTCAATATACCCTGAAAGACATCAATTGTAAACATTATTTGGTCAGACAATCTTTGGAAGTCCCAGTCTTGTTAACAGTGTCTGCAGAGACTGTCATTAAAAGAGACAAAAGGGAAAGATATGCAGTTTCTTTCCCCAAGTGAGTTTCCTTGTGATAGAGGAAAATGTAAAAGACAATAAAGAAGTTCTTGTTGTTATTGGTACTTAACAAAAGCACAGGGGACATGTAATGGAACAATGGGAAGCAGCAAAATTATAATATAATGGGAAAAAGAGGACTGCAGGAAAGGAAGTAGTAGCTGCACACTTAATTATTACGCCAGAAGTGTCTGCAATTGTGTAAAGGAAGAGCTGGCACCACACTGTATTCCCAAATTCCTCTTTAATGAATTCTGTAAATAATTTTCGGCACCTGGTTATTGTTGCTTTGAGCTTCACCTAATTATAGCTCCCTCCTTTACGTGATGTGAAAAGACAGCTTCTTCTCATTAATAACTGCAATGCAGCAAAACCTCTGTTCCAGTAAACAGAAGAGAGAAACATTGGAAGGCTTGTACAGCACCACTCTCCGGGCCGTAGAGCACACAGGATTCACTGTTCTTTCAAGCACTTATTTCATATTCAATAGTTTCATCTTCTTATAACATAATAACCACTTCAGTATTAAAATGTTTTCTATGAACTGTAGCATCAGTAAATGAGAATGGCTGGCTTTCTCTAAAATGAATGCTTCTATTCAATGGGGCATTGGAGGATTTTTATTGTCCAGTTTTATTTTAGTAGTTTACTACAGAGAACAGAAATTCTAGTTGCAATTATTTCTTGTCTATTCTTATGTAATATAATTATTTTTTATAGCTGAGAGGTACAATAAATGTGATGATCGTTCACTCATTGAATAAGCTGAACATTTGGAATGGAGTATGAATTGTGTGTGCTGTGGCTCCAAATATTTTGATAATCAGAACGTAGATCCAGTTAAGCAGGCCCTTGTTTAATAGACTATATTTTCATTTCAGTTGTTTTTTGGTTGATATTGGTATGCACTATTTTATTTTGCATGTACGAAATAGTGAATACTAACGTATTAGTACTAAAATGGAAAGACATGGCTTAAACAAATAAGGCCCAATATTCCAAAGGCATTTACACAGTTTACAGCCCTGTAAACTGTGTAAATGCCTTAGACGAGAATATTCAACGGCACCTACATGGTTAGTGCCGTTGAATATTCCTGTCTATGTCCCCTACATGTTGGAGGCATTCCGGAGCAAAGCAGAGGTGGGGAGACCTGGTAACTGGGTAGCAGCGATATTGGACTGCTACCCGGTTAGTCATCTACAGCTAAAACTAGGCGAGCTTTTGGCTTGCCTAGTTCTAGCCATGGATGGCTAACTGAGTAGCAATCTAATATTGCTGCTACCCAGTTAGGCTCTGAGGGGGAATCCCCTTGGCGCCTAATCCAGATATTCAATGCTGTTGCCGCGGCATAGTGCATAGTCCACCCAACTGAACATTGAGCCTATAATTCCTGAAACTAAACAAAAAAAATTGATCCAAACTTTTCCCACTGTATGCCCCTCAGGCTAGTAGAGCTGCAGTTTGAGGTACACTATGGGAATTATAGCATGTCTATTGTTTCAGTTGTTAAAACGAAAAACTTATGTTTATCAGGATTAGTGGTCCAGTGAAATTTCTTGACATGGCAATTTCCAAAGCCATTTACCTAAGTAATTAGCAATTTACCTTGGTAAAAAGGCTTGCCTATATTGTTGTTCCCTACTAGTTAACAAAGAAATTTAGAAATATAAAATATGAGGGAAATTAAGGACCTTAGGGTCCTCCTAAGTTGCTCAAATCCATTGGGGAGGAGTGGCCTAGTGGTTGAGGCAAGTTACCTCAGGCCAGAGGGCCGAGGACTCAAATCCCACCTTGGGCTAGAAGGGCTGGGATTTCTAGTCCCTGAGGTGCTCCCATGACCTTGGGCAAGCCACTTTACCCTCCAGTGCTGCAGGTACAAAAACATAGATTGTGAGCCCTTTGGGGACAAGGGAGATATATATATATAGTACCTTAATATGCACCACTTTGACTTGTAGAAGAGCAGCATACAAGCCTAGTTAAATAAATAAATTCCTGACAGGGATGTGCACAGGCCAGAAGTGCTTTTTCCCAGTTTTAAGGGTGGGATTTATTTGTTTTCTTTTAATGCATTTATTTCAATAACTTTTTTAACATGTGCATTAGACCTCACTAATGTATGCAAATAGATTGTGTACCTGTTATCTTGTAGGATGATGCACATTAAATCAATGTTTAAGTAGCTTTAATAAAGTCCCAATAAACATAAACATAAACATAAACTGAATGCACACTAATGAAGGCTCATTCCTAATTCTTGTTATAGGCCATAAACCCATGTTGATTTTTGGCTTTCCTCACACTTTTCCATAACCAGTAATCTACTGTGCTTGTCCCATGATTTCTTGAATACTCTCATTGTTTCCAGCATCAGTGCTGGGAGGCTTTCCATAGTGCATGCACATGGCTGAGAATTTGGTTGAGGGAGAACATGAGGAAAGATCTACAAAAGCTGGAAGAATGGTCTAATGCTTGGCAGTTAAGATTTAATGTGAAGAAGTGCAGTGTCATGCACTTAAGAAGCAGAAATCCAAGGGAAATGTATGTGATAGAGGGTGAGAGGTTGGTGTGCATGGACCAGGAGAAGGACCATGGAGTGATTATTTCTGAGGATCTCAAGGTGGCGAAACAGTATGACAAGGCAGTGGCAAAAGCCAGGAGGATGTTGGGTTGCATACAAAGAGGAATTACCAGCAGAAAGGAAGAGGTACTAATGCAACTGTACAAGTCACTGGTGAGGCCTCACTTGGAATACTGTGTTCAGTTTTGGAAACCATATCTCGCAAAAGATATAAAAAGACTGGGAACGGTTCAGAGGAAGGCGATCAAAATGATTTGGAGCCTGCGTAAGAAGACTTATAAGAAGAGACTTGAAGACCTAAATATGTACACTCTGGAGGAGAGGAGGGACAGGGGAGATATGATTCAGACCTTTAAATACTTAGAGTATTAATGAACAAACAAACCTCTTCCAAAGACGGGGAAATTGTAAAACTAGAGAGCATAACATGAAGCTGCAAGGGGGCAAATCGAAAGGCAACGTTGGGAAACCCTTTTTCACTGAAAGGATGGTGGATGTTTGGAATGCCATCCCGATGGAAGTGGTGGGGGCAAATACAGTGACAAAATTCAAAATGGCATGGGACAGACACAGTGGATCCCTTTATAGCAACAAGATAAAATCAAAATAAATTATCTCTTATATCTCAACAAATTGGGGTGCCCTACACAGAGCGGTGGGTATACTCCTAAATAAAGACATGGGGAGGGGTGATCTGCACGGAGCGGCAGATGCACCTACTTTTGCCACCTTGCTGGGCAGACTAGACGGACCATACTGGTCATATACTACGTTATTATGTTAGAATTTGGCAGCTAAGATTAACCCTAAAAAATGCAAGGCCTTTACTGTGCTCAACTTTCGCCATGTTGGAATAACTGGGCAGTGCCTCAGAATCTCCACTGCCCAGTTATCCCCGGTTGCCACCCCCACTTCACCCCCAGAACATCCTGCTACTAGTTAGTATCAGGGCATGCAGCAGCAGCACCCGAGGATATTCAGTGGCACTAACCATGTCGCTGTCGTTGAATATTCCAGCCAAGGGGATTAACACTGCAACCATGTTAATCCCTGTAAATACGGGGCCCACTATGAATACTTTGGAGGAAAGGCAGCAGAGGGATGATTTGACAGAAACATTTAAATATCTCTGTGGAATATGCCCAGGAGGTGACTCTCTTCCAATTGAAAGGCAACCCTGGGATGAGGGGTCATAAAATGAAGACAAAAAGGAATAAATTCAGAAGTATTCTGAGGAAGTATTTCTTTACAAAATGGTGGTGAATATATGGAATAGCCTCCCAGGGGAGGTACTGAAGACAAGAACTGCATCTGAATTCAAAAAAGCATGGGGCAAATACAAAGGATTTCTGAGGGAGAGGAAGGGACTGTAGAACTTAGCAGTTCTTATGGATGGGCAGGCTGGGTAGGCCATATGGTCTCTATTTGCCATTGTTTTCTATGTTTACATTTAGCTAGGCAGTGAGGAGTCACTGACGAAGACATGTTCAGGTCAGGAGAAAAAACAACATGCAGGCAAGATATTTTCACAAGTACGTATCCATGCGATTTTTCCATTCTTGTCTGCCTGTGAGAGATGGGAGTGGGGACAGCAGGGGGACAATATAATGTAGGCATTAGGGATAAGAAATAAAAGACAGCAAAGATGGAAGCATAACATGCAGACAACCAGAGGGCAGGAAGTTAGCAAAGGTAGCTTTTGCACCAGTAAGCATAAAAAGCCTAGTAGAGAAAGCTTCATACAAGCAGTAAGCAAGAAGATTTTATTTATTTATTTATTTATTTAACAGTTCTTCTATACCGCTCTATTTTAGATCAGAGCGGTTTACATTTAACATCAACTATACAACACAGGGAACTTTGAGCTGTATTTACAATAAACAGGGAGATCAACTTGGAAGTAACTGGGGGAAACTATGTACATTGTATAACTATACAAGATACAAGTTTATTAACCACAGCCACCCCCTGAGCAGCCAATCAGGTGTCTCTGTCTTCCCAGACATGCAGACACTTCTAATAAGCTAGAAACCTTGGCCTTTTCTCAGAAAAGTAGCTTTTCATTTCTTTACAACTCCTCCGTGAGGCTGTGAGAGTCTGGGAAGGTATAGGAGATCCTGATGATGACGCCCATGTCACATTATTGCGGGGTTTGTTCAAAGGACAATGTGCCCCCGATATTTGATGCCGGCTGGCATCTAAGGATGATTTTGATGACATGGACTTGGACACAGTCTTATCTGTGGCCACTTCAGTTTCTAATAATACAGAAGTGAAGGAAAAAACAAAATTTATTTATTTATTTATTTAATTTTCTTATATACCGCGCTCTTTATCATCAGTGCGGTTTACATACAACATAACTGTGCAGTGCAGGATGTCTGCACTGGACTTACAATATAACAATGTAGAAACAGTATAACAATGTAACAGGGGGTTATGTACAGGGATGAGCAGGGTAACTATATACAAATAGGCTAAGATAAGAAAAAAAGTGACCAAATTGTTCGCTGCTGTCATTACTCAGAACCAAAATACTATCCCTAGAGGCCCATGAGCAAATGCCAACACCGCAGCTGGTACTTGTTACCAGTGTGGCCGGGTGGGTCTCTTCAAGCATGTATGTCCTCATAGGGGGCCACCTTCGTCCCAGGGGGCCGGGAGAGGGAGGCACCCTCTCCCTGTACCCCGTACTCCCCTCCCGGGACCCCACAAACCCTCCCCTCGGTGGGACAATAGTGATTTTACTCAAGATGACTCCTGTACGGGCAAACATACAAACTATGTGGCCACTTTTAGTGTGTGCATTTTAAGCTAATTTTCAAAGAGAAATAATGTAGGCTATTTGAAAATTACTGTACTTCCTATAAATCCACAGAAGTTTCACAGGGGAGAATATTCAGCGGCATCAGCTAGTGCTGATAAAGTGGCTAGCCTCCACCACTGAATTCTAAACTCGGATATTTAATGCTGGTGAAGGAAATTACAGTAGGATGAATATGAAGGTGTAATTTGGTGTAAGGTGGATTAACCACTAGGGCCTGAAGCTGGCTCACTTGGCATGCTGAAGTGACCGCTATCAGAAGCAACACCTTCCAGGTCAAGAACGTCTGAGGGCAGGAATAGAGTGGCTCAAAGGGAGCTTTCTTGAGCGCACAAGAACCACACTAAGCTCCCAAGACACTGTGGGAGGTGTTAGTATTACCTGTATGGCTATCCCTTTCTCTGCCTCAAGACTCAGGGATTCATAACAGTAAGGAGATTACTTGGTTCATTTACTCTGCTGATAACTTATTCCTACCTAAGACATAAAGCACAAAATGAGATTAAACTTTACATGACTATGTATTGTATTCTGATACTTATACATCTTCTGACTTCGCAAACATTCACTCAAGCTTCCTCACTGACCCTGAAATATCAAAATATTCCAATGATTCATCACCAATACCGCTCTAGATCTACTACAGGTTAAAATGTAAAATGATAAATGGAAATCAATGCAACAGTAGTAGGCTTATCCATATTACACTACAATCACATGCTCAATGTTATAATATAATTTTATCTATTATATGCTGCCTTTCATGATATCAAGGTGGTTTACATTGAGCAGGGCATTATAACTTGGAGATAACTATTTTACAGGGAACATGGGCTCTGGAGGATTAAGTGGCTTGCCCAAGACCACAAGGAGCACCTGTGGGACTAGAAACCCCAGTCCTTCTGGCCTAAGGTTGCTGTCCTCTAGTGGGATTTGAACCACTGACCTTCTGGCCTGAAGTACCTTGCCTCAACCACTAGGCCACTCCTCCACTCCATTCATAATTTAATCCAAATCTATCAAATTAAAATGCTATTTAATTAATACAAGATCAGTGAGGAATAAAATCCCAATTTTAGTAACAATAACCTAGACATTATGGGGGTCATTCCGATGCACAAATAGTAGGATGTACGTCCGGTTTTGACATACACCCCCCACTATTCACTGGGGGCCGATTTTGTTTCCAAAGCTCCCCGCATGTACAGAGGAGATGTATAGGGAACTCTGGATGGGGGTGGGAGGAGGAGGGCTGGAGGGGGAGTGTGGGAGGTGAGGAGGCAGGACCATGACTCTGGACATACAGGGCCGATTCCGATTGTGGTCCTGTAAGTCCGCTGCAGCAATGATGGCTGGGTAACCTATCCACCTTGGAGTTAGAATAAGTCATCCCCACGGAGGCGATCAGCTGCGGAGGACCCTCCAACCCAGGTGAGCGGCAGCAGGAGGCTCCCTGCAGCCTGGCCCCAGCCTTGGCAAGCCCTATCGGGAGTCAGGCAGCAGGAAACAGGACCTTTAATCCAGTGCGGGGAATCGGGGCTCCTCCATGGCATCCCAGGCTAGATGTAGGAGCATTGGGAGGGTTGGACAGGGTGGGAGCCGTACATGCAGTGGGATGGAATCAGGGCACATCCAGCCTGTCCAGGCCCTTTGCTCCAATTCTGCTTCCGCAGGAATATCTAGCTCCCACAGGTGCAGAATTGGGTGCAAATCGGGCCCATCCAGAGTTTAGATGTCCGGAAGGGATGCTATGTTTATCACCAAAATATGGCTTTCTGATATGGATACAGTCCTACTTAACCAAATTAAGCTACCAAACTATGATATTTTCCAGCTCAATATAAAGAAGGGTGTGGATCCTAGGCATGGGATCCAGGAATGGAAATAACAGTGGTGGGAAAGGTACAGGAAAAGTGAAATCCCGTTCCCAAATAGAGCCTCCAACCTCTTCTGCCAGTCAGATGGCAAAAACAGAGGCTAGTAGTAGTGTGCATTTCACTACTGACCTCTGGACTAATCAGAATGTTAGACTCACCTACCTCTCCTTGACAACACACTGGTGGCAGCCCGATGAGGCAGAATCAGGCTATATGTATAATGGGGGAGCAACAGGAGGCGGGTACTGGTGGGCTGTGCTGCAAGCCAGGTAATGGATGATAGCCATACTTGGACCCTTATCTTAGCAGAAATAATGGCAATGTTGCAGGGCTAGCACATAGGGCATAAACAAAGAACTGTGCTTTCAGGTTACTTTGTAACAAATGGTGGGACAATTATATTCAAGGCAGTGAAATAGGGGGGCTTTCAGGGAATCAGATGCTTTGTACTCTTGCTGCACCTTGGTTGTCAGAGAGAGCCTAGGACTGGGGAGCAAGGAGAGTGATAGCCCTGTCCTGAGGTGTTTGAAGTGACAAAATATAACGGTATTTTCACTGAAGTGTAAAAAGTGTTTGTGAGCTGTGTAAGAAGCAGGAAGCAACACGAGCACCCGAACACCAACTCAAGCAGGATTCTGGCAGCAGGTGGATCTCCACTTATGAAATGCTGGAGAAGTTAGTGGATCAATGGACAGCCCTGCATCAGAAATCAGTAGAGACTGAGATTGGGATCAACAATCGGAACTGAACAAATATCATGTAAATGATAGAAGTCAGAAGGCCCTTTATGGATGCCACAAGGGCTGCTCTGAGATTTCTCATCCCGGTAATAAATATTTTACAGACAAATTTAGAGGGTTTGACAGCAGAGGTTTCATTTTCAGTTCATTTTATTAAAACTTGATATACTGCCCTTAGTGTGAACAGCAGAGTAGTTTACAATAAAAAAATAAAAAAAATTAAAAGCCAGAAGTGAATGCCATTAAATAATAGAAAAGAGGCAAAGATGGGAGAGTCACACAAGGAGGGGTGGCAGGAGACACAAAAGGGACATCGGAGTGTCTGGGAGGGAGCAGCGTAAGGCAAGAGTCAAAGGCAGTCAGATGGAAGGTTAAAGACTGAGAAGAACATGGGTTTGAGAAGTGCTTTGAATTTGACATAGACAGGTTCTGGGGATGGTGGAATTCTTGCAAGGTGAAGCAAGATGCTTATCTGCTAGTTCATCTCTGTGACCTACTGTTGGAGGGAGCTATCACTCAGTACTGCAAAATCCAGTGAGGAAGGTGAAATAAAGGGAACGTCAGATGCATCAGTGGAAATAGAAGACAAGCTGGCGGGCAGTATTGGTATCATGAACACCTGTCACTTACCACTCCCTCCCTGCTTTTCATGTTAGCAATGGCCGTGAGTACCAGCCAGGAAAAATCTTTGGTGACTGAAGCCCTAACTACAACACTAAGCAGCAGAGATCAGCTAACCATAAGTCAGACTCTTGCATGGATTTCAGTGACATTATCTTGCAGTGCCCATCGATGCCACATACACACATCTCTTGGCATAGTGGGCGCACAAGTTGGCAATCTGGCCAGGCCTGTCCAAGGCTGTGCAGCATTTTCTATTCTGCCCCCCAATAGTGTGCCCAGTGAATATATATTCTCCATGGCAAGGGATTGTAAATAGCTCCCCATTCTTATAAGCTACTGTGAATGATCTATTGATCAACTGTATCAGTGTAAATAAGTTAATTGCTTTATATGTTGTTCAAATATTCAATGTAAACTGTTCCATGTATGATGTTGTTATTTTGTAAACCGTGCTGATCATAAATAGTGTGGTATAAAACCAAATAAATAAATAAATAAATATTGTGATTTCCTCAATCATTCATGGCTAGAGCAAGACATTATGAAATAGTACTACTACTACTACTACTACTAAGCATTTATAAAGCACTACCAGGCGCATGCAGCGCTGTACAATGAAAACATAAAAAGACAGTCCCTGCTCAAAAGAGCTTACAATCTAAAAAGACAAAGCAAGAAAAGGAGTAGAAAAAAGATAAGAACAAGGACAAAGAGACAAGAGCGGGAGAGACAGGACAAAGGAAAGAGGTAAGAACAAGTGTAAGAGGAAGAAAGAAAGGTGAAATAAAAGAGGGGAAGGAAGGAGAACAGCAAAATCAAGAGCCAAAGGCAGAGGCGAAAAGATGGAGCTTTTAACTTGAGTTTGAAGAGGGGCAAAGAAGATGCCTGACATATAGACAAAGGAAGTTTATTCCAAGCGTAGGGAGCAGCAAGGTGAAAAGAGCGGAATCTGGAGTTGGCAATAGAGGAGAAGGGCATATCAAGAAGCAACTGGGAAGAAGAACAGAGTACACGAGGGGGGAAATAGGGAGAAATGAGAGAAGAAAGGTACTGAGGAGCCACAGAGTGAATGCACTTATAGGACAGAAGGAGAAGCTTAAATTGAATACGGAAACGGATAGGGAGCCAGTGATGTGGGCAAAACGAGGCTGACGGAAAATCAAATGGGCAGCGGAGTTCTGAATAGACTGAAGAGGGAAGAGACCATCAAGAAGGAGGTTACAATAATCAAGGCGGGAGGTGATTAGGAAATAGCTGTTTCTGAAGACAAACCTCCCCTTGCTTGATTTCCCTTCATTTTCATGCGACTGGGAGGAGGAAAGAGTAGAGCTGTACTGAGAAAGTTGTCCGCACACTCTGACTTCAGTGGCCTTGACCTCATCTTCTCATCCAACTGCTCACCCTCAAACGTCTCCACTTCATTTCTGCCCTTATCTGACCACCACCTGCTAACCTTCACCCTTAACCACCCCCCATTTTGGTATCGCCCGATCTTCACCAACATGTTTAGGAATCTTCACACTATTGACCCTCCATCGATGGGGCAGTATCCCCCTATAACTCTATACTCTCCTCTACTCTGGATGCACTTGTTCCTCCCATACCATGCCCTATGAGGTATACTATACCTCAACCCTGGCTGTCCTTGACAACTTGCTACCTATTGCTGCAGAGATTATCTGATATGGGAGTTACAAATCTGGTACTTACTTGGTTTAAGTCGTTCCTGACTGATAGGTGCCAATATGTAGCAGTGGGAAACATGATCTCTAATCCCAGGCCATTAAAATATGGTGTTCTACAAGGGGCCTTGTTATCACCCTTTCTTTTAACATCTACAACAAGCCTATAATTGATGCAATTTTCACCCAAGGGGTTTGGATACACTCTTATGCTGATGATATTCAGCTGTATGCCCCTTGGATGTAGATCAAACCTCTGGACTTACCAGATTGGTGTCCTGTTTATTTATTTATTTATTTATTTATTTATTTACATTTCTTATATACCGCACTATTTGCGATCAGCGCGGTTTACATAGAACAAACAGTATCCGACAATAAACAAGAGTCAGGTCATTACAATGAACAGGAGCAGTGAACTTGGATAACAGGGGAAACTATCTACATATGTGGAACATTGAACAAGGTAACTGTATATATGTGAGATGGAGTTATTGTGTGTTGCTCATACATGGTGGCTGGGGTTCGGGGGAGGCTGTGAGGTATTTAATGAAGAGGAAGTGTTTTAAGGCCTTCCTAAACTGGCTCAAGTTGGGGATAGCTCTGATGTGTGGTGGTAGGGAGTTCCAGAGGCTTGGGGCACTCAGACTGAAGGCTCTGTTTGAAGTTGA
This sequence comes from Ichthyophis bannanicus, assembly GCA_033557465.1. Lineage (NCBI taxonomy): Eukaryota > Metazoa > Chordata > Amphibia > Gymnophiona > Ichthyophiidae > Ichthyophis > Ichthyophis bannanicus. The sequence continues at coordinate 350,173,073 of CM066037.1, forward strand.
TATGGCGCATCTTGTCATAGCTTTTGGTATTGCTAGCATGTTGGCTGCAGAGGTTCTTCTTATCCTGTTGGGTGTGGGTGGTTGTATGAGGTCACATATTGAAGAGGCGGATAACCCGTTGATGGCTTTGAATGTCATCACTAAGGTCTTGAAGCTAATCCTGGCTTGGATGGGGAGCCAGTGCAGCTGCATCAGGAGGGGTGTGATGTGCTCTCTCCTTGGTGCTCCAAAGAGGATTCGCGCAGCGCAGTTCATGGCGAGTTGTAAGGGATGTAAGGTTGCCTGAGGGAGTCCTTGTAGGATGGCGTTTGCATAATCAAAATGAGGGATGATGAGGGCTTGGTAGATGGTACGGAAGTCGCTCAGCTCGAGTAGAGGGCGTATGTGTCTGAGGGATCTGATCTTGAAGTAGATCGCTCTTACTATTTTTGCTATGTGCTGCTTCATGTTGAGGTTCTGATCCAATGTGACTCCGAGATACCGTATGGCTGATTTTACTTGTAGCTTGGCGTTGTCTACTTCCAAGTGGTTAGGTGGAGTAAATTCCGGATTTCTAGAGATGAACAGGACCTCTGTTTTCTTATGTTGGATGTGCAGATTTTGGGAGAGGAGCCATTCTGATATTGCATTGAAGCACTTGGTTAGTGGGGTGAGGTCCGGGCAATCCAGTGATATTGGCAGGTACAATATATGGATATGGTTAAACAGTGAGTGGTACAGAATACATTGCAGATTAATACTTCAGAAACTGAGGTATTGTGGATTCATCATAATAACAATTTCCCTATCCCAAAATCTTTTGGCAGGGAGCAGAGCTTCATTCAAGACTCAGGTTTGCAGTCTGGGAGTTACTATTCATAGTGGTCTTTCTCTTGAGGACATGTCTCCCAAACCATTAAGACCTGTTTCTATTACTTACGGCAATTATATAAGATCCGTCAGTTCAAGTCCAGGCTGAAGACCAGCCTCTGAGGTTGCTTTTGGATCCTGAGGTTCCTCGTTCTCTTGTCCGCTACTTATGTGTAACTTTTCATACTCTAGGCCCCAGTTTTGCTATGTTTTTTCATCTTGATAGATTGTAAACTCTGATGAGCAGGGACTGTGTCTTGTAGTGCTATACAAATGATTAGTAGTAGTAGCAGCAATATATAATACTGTCTCTCTGGAAAGGTGCCCATTTCCAGTGGCTGCCTTTCTGTCCCCCATGTTAAAACCTATAAGAAAAAGCAAGAAATAAAACAATAAAGCAAAAACCAAAACAAACAGAAAGGAAATTAAAAAAAAAAGTATCCCTCTGCTGCTGATGTCAGTCCTTGAGATCCAAATTACAGTCATATTGCAATGGTTGCAAATCCTGCTCTTGTCTACACAGCTGCTCTGCAGCTTACTATCACATTTCCCACATGGCAAAAAATGAAAAAAAAAACCTCCAACCAAACAAATAATGAAATAAAGGGGGGAGCAAGATGGCAGCAGGTGTGTCGCTGTGAGGTTGCTTTCTCTTAGTGTCTGAGGTTCCCGAGTGCTGCTCCACCTCTGTGGTATGGACAGAAGAAATGGAAGCAGGCCTGCTTACCCCCAGGACAGGCTCTGCCGAGTGCACCTGGGAGTGGACATTGGAGTCTTGCGGCTTTGCTGTTGACGATGGAGCAGTGTCTTTGGTGGGGCTGGCGGAAGATCTATTGGCCCTTGGAGGTTATTACTGAAAGAACTACCCTCCTTGTTACCTTTGCTCTGGAGTCTGATAAACTCTTTATTTTAAGGTTATACTTTAAGAACTTTAGTGAGGCTTTCTTAGGTTCACAGGTTAGGATTTTTCCTGATGTATTCTGTACCACACAACTGAGAAGGAAGGACTTCTTGGCCCTTCGCCCCAGGATGTTGGCCCTGGGGGCAACATTTAAATTAAAATTTCCTGTTAAATGTTGTGTTTCATATAAAGAAAAAATATATATGTTCTTTGAGCCTAGACAACTTCTGGAATTTTTAGTTGCTAGGATGGATGTCTCGGTTGTAGCTGCTGGGCCGTCCCATTCTGCTGATGCTTAAGTCTCCGCTTGCTATGTAATTTTGTTTCTGTTAGGTTAGTTTAGGGCCAAGGTGTGCCTTAATCTTTTCCTTGTGTTACAGTTTCCTGGGACCCCCCCCCCCTCCCTTTGGATTTGTGGACTAATATTTAAATGGTCAGTGTTGTTTTATGATATTCTTTTTCCTGATTTGTTTTGATCATTTTCTTTTCATTCATGTATACACTTGGATGTAATATTCAGTAAATGTGAATAAATATAAAATAAAAAAAAAATAAAAGAAAGAAACCACCAAAAAGACCCCCTTTCACCTTGCCTCTCAGCTGCTGCTGCCTGCGTCATGCTGTTGGCGCTGCTGTCATGCCTTGCCTTGCTGCTGCCCTTCTTTCTCCCTGCTGATTTGGGTCGTTCATGACACCTTTATTGCTGCATGGTTGCAAATAGTGTGTGTTGGCCTTTTTCGGGCCATTCCTCACCCGTCTCCTGCTTTGCACCTTTGTGGGTGCACTGATCAGGTTTGCCATTCTATGACATTCACCCGCTTGAAATGCCATGCTAGTTTGTTGTCACCCTTCTTGCTGCATGGCTCGCCGGCTAGTGTACTTTTGCTTTTTTTGGCCCACTTCTCCTCCTCCTGCTTTTCACATTTGTGGGTGCCTTTGGTTTGTCGTCATATACTGCTTTGGTTGTTCTGCCACCAACTTTGACATGCAGTTCCCATAAGCTCAAGTCCAGGAGAATTTAACCCAGCACAGGAGGGGATGATGGGGGGGGGGGGGGGGGTGGACACTGCCAGCCTTCTACTGTCAATGAGTCTTCAGACCTCTTTTCAAAGTTCTTTTCAAATTTCCATTGCTGCACTTGTTTGGAGGTTCATGAGGGGGAGCTCAACTACTGCTATAGCCTTGAGCAAAGAATGTAATTTCCTCTTTTAGGAGGGATGAGCGTGGAGGCTGACAGGGAAAGGGGACATCTCTCAGGGTCATTCAGAGGCATGAATAGCAGGGATGGACATCCCATTTGGATGTCCATCCCCGCTATTTGGCCCCTCTTCCAACCCCGACTAACTCCCCACATGTTGTACGGGGAAGTTAGACAGGGGCGGGAAAAGGGCTGAGCGGGGGCAGAGTTAGGGTGGGCAGTGGGCGATCGGCAGCCCCGGACGTACAGGGCCAATTCCAATGTCAGCCCTGTACATCTGGGGACAACAGACTGTATGGGGAACTTATTCCACCTCTGAGCAGGCCCGGATATCAGAAGAGGTAGGAGGGGGCAGAGGGGATTCCCCGCAGCCCAACCCAGGCCTTGGGAGAGCCAGATTGGGGGTCGGGTTGTGGAGAATAAAGAGTTTTGTCCGGCGGCCAGGCATCATGGCTTCTGAATGGAGTCACAGTGCCATGGCAACCAGATGCCATGGCACTGCAGCTCCATTCAGGAGCCTTGACTGAGTTACTGGCAAAGGCCTGTATTGCAGGCCGACCAGAATTGGGGTCCTGGCCTGCATATACAGGCCTGCACGCGATTCTGATCCTGCAGGGCTAGACATTCCCTGTGGGATCAGAATCCCACCTCTGTGGTGGAATAAGTCTCCCGTCTAAGTTCACGGCCCTGGACATACAGGACTGACCTCAGAATTGTCCCTGTATGTCCGGGGTGGTGGACTGCCCTTGTCCTGCCCTCACTCCGCCTCCAGAGCACCCTCTCCCACCCCCATCTAAGCCTTCCCATACAAATGCATTGTTTGTATGAGGAGGCTTTTGCCGGGGCCGGCAGGGGGGCGAATAGTGGGGATGGACTTCCCAAATGGACATCTATCCTTGCTATTCGTGGGACGGAATGACCCCCATAGTAAACAGTTCACTATAAAATGGAATGCTTCCAGAGTCATTAAAGCTATTATTAAGGAAAGCTATACTTCATATGTATGCACTAAATTATCATCCTATAGTGAATAGTCCATTATTAGGGAAATTAATTGAACAGACTGTGCGAATGCAATTAAGCTCATTTTTTTCGATCTATGGTAACATGGATTTTTTGGAGACCATAGTTCTGAGATTTTGTTGGTCTCTTTTACTGATTATGATTGGAAAATGATTGAGAATAACAATACTGTGATTTTTCTTTTGTTAATTGATTTAACCATAACTTTTGATTCAGTAATTCACCAAAAATTATTAAGTCAATTGCAATTACTTGGTATTGAAGGAAACGTTTTGTCTTGGTTCCCTTATTTAAAGAACAGGCAACAGAAATGTTTTGTGAAGAGACTACCTTTCTTTGGTGTTTTACGGACCGGCATGTTCCTGTTGTGGAAATTGAAAACTAATGTCAGGATTTATGCCAATGCTTTTTTATTATTACTGCCTTTCCAAATTGGCAGGGGCTATTTGTCAAACGCTATTCTTAAGAATTTTTCTGAGATAAATGCTTGGCTTATTAATCATGGATTGAATAATGCAAAATCAGAGACTATGATATGTAAAAAGAAATCTAGAATTACTTTTGGGGAGGGGGTAGAATGTGATAATTCAAACTAAGGTTTGCTAGCTAAGGGTCTGGTTAGACGCCTTTGTCTTTTGGTGTTCAGGTGAAGAAAACAGTGCAGTCTGGGGGTTTTAGATTAAAAATTTTGAGTCAATTAAAATTTGTATTAAATCAGGAAACATTTAGGATTGTGGTTGAGGCATTGGTATTACCATTTTTAGATTATTGTAATGTCATTTATATGGGGTTGCCTAAGCAGTAGATACATTCTTTGCAAATGGCACAGAATGTGACCGCTCGATTGATACATGGTCTTCATAAATATGACCATGTATCATCTGTGCTGAATGAATTCCACTGGTTGCCAATTCAACAACAGGTTCATTTCAAGTGTCTTCTACTTATGCAATCGATACCTGACTTACTGGATATAGTTATTGTTTCAATGAAAGAATTACATACAAGTCAAAAAATACATTTGTGATATTATGGTTTATGTTTATTGTTTATTAAAACTTGCTATATCGCCCTTTGCAACAACAGAGCAGTGCACATTAAAAACAATTAAGAAGGAAAGGAAAGTCAATAAAATCATAGCAAAGAGGAAGAGAAATACAACAGGAGTACAGAGAGAGGAAGGGGAGGGGAGAGAGTCATGAGCAGGAGGTAGAGGAGGTAGATTTCTGAGCAGCCTATGAAGGTAGGTTGAAGGCTAACTGAAACAGATGGATCTTGAGAAGAGATATGAATTTAGGGAAGGATAATTCCAAATGGAGATTAGCGCGGAGTGCATTTCAAAGGCTAGGACCCAGAAAATAGACAGCAGAGTCAGGTTGAATCATTGCTGGCATATGTGGGGGAAGGGAGGTGGAGACGATTAGCGTGGATGGATTGAAGAAGCCGTGTTAAGGTGTGTGGAATGACACAAGAGGATAGATAAGTGGGGTGCCAGTGTGTATCTGTTAAAGCAGCCCAGTTGGTAAAAACAAGGAGAAGAATGACTTCAGTGATAGGATCCCAGTTATGGAATGAACTGCCTGCATTACATTACATTACATTCCGCCTGGAATCCTCCTTCAATAGATTTTAATCAATGTTAAAACCTCACCTTTTCCGTACTGCCTTTGATTTCCCTCCTTCTCAGGTACTCCCTATTCCCTCTCCCCCATGCTGAAGTATCCCTATCTTTCTCTCATCCCTGTCCTCCTTTCTCTTGTACTTTACTATCCCTTTCCTATCTAAGTAGTGGCATTCCATTTCCAGTTTTACTGCAGCACTATTGATTTGTTGTAAACCACTCAGATGCCTGTGTGTTGGGAGGTATATTAAATGCCTGAATAAAGATAAAGATAAAGACCATGTTGTTTCCTGCTCTTGACAATCAATCATTTTTAAGTCTATGTTTATCAAATTATGCTGTATAATCTTGTAGTTAGTTGTGTTATTGTAATATTTTTGTATTTTAAACTGTAAATGTTGTTCTGAAACTCACCTAGAAATTTATGATAGGCGAGGTATAAATATAGTTTTTATTTAATTTAATTTAGGGCCTTGAAGCCAATCTGGGTGCTGTGCTGACCCCCTTGTCATTTTACTCTTTTCAAAGTGCCTCGGTGTGTTTCCACCAATTGTGGTGCTCTTTTGCCCTCTCCCATCACCTGAGGTGTTCATTGCACTCTCTGTACTGCTTTGCTCTTCGGATGTTGGTTCCAGGTACTCATCCTGCCGCTGTATGTACTCTGTGCTCCTCATTTGATGCCTCTGCGGGGGAGGCGGGTCCTGCCACTTGATGGCTTGTAGTGCTTTTACAAATTCCTGTCATCAAGTCTGAAGCAAGGCTGACCGTTCTACTTTAAAATAGCTTCCCCCACAGACTTTTATGGGGGTGAATGAGATGAATGCACAAATGTGTTGGTTCCCACAGACTAACTGAACAGGTATTTATTTATTTATTTACATTCTCTTATATACCTCGCTATTCTGCATCAGTGCAGTTTACATTGAACAAACTGAAATTACATTGAACAGGGCATTATAATTTGGAGATAACTATTTTACAGGGAATATGGGCTATGGAGGGTTAAGTGGCTTCCCCAAGACCACAAGGAGCACCTGTGGGACTAGAAACCCCAGTCCTTCCGGCCCAAGGTTGCTGTCCTCTAGTGGGATTTGAACCCCTGACATTCCGGCCTGAAGTACCTTGCCCCAACCACTAGGCCACTCCTCCACATTCTGATGAACCAAAATAAGCCTGAAAATCTTTGGCACGCACATCCCTAATATTTCTCCTTACAACTTATCTTACCAAAAAATATTCAAATTGTGGTATTACCTCAGGAACAGTAACACTGTCCTTCCACTGCCAGACACAAGAACTCTGCATAAAGACACTCAGAACCCATACAGTAACTCACTATAATTGCACTACCTCCTTGGTCTCAAACTGCAACATATTAAAAGAAAGCAGTATAAATATTGCAACAGGTCACAGAGCACCAGTACAACTCTTCTTGCTAAAATAGAATAAACAGGACTGCTATAGATTCCTGTTAAGGAACTACAAGCTAGCAGAATCCTTTAGTTTGGTCATACACACAGGACATGGACAGATCTTCAGCTAAAGTCCAACAAAAAAGCACTATTACCCTGTGTTGATAGAAGCAACCCAGTCCAAAGTGTGGTAATTCCAAAACACGCTTTATTTATTGATTCACCAATCAGGGGAAATAAAAGCCAAACCCAGCATGACCATGTTTCGGTGATGCTTTCCTCAGGGGGTTTATGGCACTCTGAAGACATAAATATGAATTAATATTAAGACATGTAAATCATATATAAAAAATTGATAAACATAAATTCATCCAAACTTAAAACATGACATAAAAGTGCCATTAAATGATAATAAGTCAGTAAAACAATATAAATAATGTAATCCATACCATCCATGAATAATAAAAACACTATTAGATAAGAATGGATAAATCAAACAATATAAATAATGTAAATAAATAAATAAAGTATATAGTTATTAACTGAGTAGCCTGCTACTAAGTAGCCTGTACATAGTTACCCCAGTTAGCCAAGTTGTAAACCCTGTTCCTTGTAAGTACAGTGCCTGCACTGTACAAATTTGTTCTAACTGTAAACCGAGCTGATGTTGTGCAGATTGATTTTACAGTTGGGTGCTGTGGCATAAGTTTAGGCCTACACAGTTCTGGCTCGAAGTTATATGAGGGGAATCTGTGTTGGTATAAGTAATTTTCTGTTTATGTAATTTGCTGTTCATTGTTGTGTGCATTTGAATAAACAAATTTAAACATAAAGAGTGCGGTATAGAAAAATGAATAAATAAATAATATTAAAAACCCAATGTTAGTGATGTGACATGTCCAACTGCGTAATAACATGTATACAAATATAGCCAACCATTGATGATTCACATTCAGAGAAATCCTTTTTCCATATTATGTCTGAACTAGGGGAAAGAAACATCAAATTACTACAGTAGCTTCACTTTAAACACCCATGTTTCATGCGATTTCAGCATCACAGAATGATCTCTGCGAGAGTTGAGAAAGTGTTACACCGCATGAAACATGGTTGTTGAGTGATACTAGTAATGGCTTAAGAGTATAGTTTTTATGATTTAGCGGATTAATCACAACATGCCTCACTGGATATAGTTTTTTTATGTAACGTGTTTAAAATAGGGTTTACAGTTTCTCTCCGGCTCCTTCATTCATAACAGGAGATGTGTTACTTATCTCTCAGACACCAAATGTATTCACACATTTGATGTTTCTTTCCCCTAGTTCAGATGTAATATGGGAAAAAGGATTTCTCTGAATGTGAATCATCAACGGTTGGTATCAAGCCGTTATTAAGCAGTTGAGTATGTCAATCAGTAATGTTGGTTTTTTTAATATTTATTTATGTATTGATTGATTAATTGACATCATTTACATTATTTATATAGTTTGATTTATCCATTCTTATCTAATGGTGTTTTTTTTTGTTTGTTTTTTTAATTTTTATTTATATAGATTTAATAAATTTTTAACATCAAGACAATATCAATGAATGAAATGGAAAAATGGAAAAATAGAAACATCAAATACAATAGAAAAACAAATACAGCCATCACATACTCATTTTTCCCCATTATCAGACCACAAAAATAGGAAATAGGGGAGTACTAGGAAACAAATCAAACAATATAATGACACAGATATCGTAGCCATTAATCACACAAATTCAAACAGGCAAATGGGAGACTCACACGTCAGCTGTATGAGAAGTTACAACAACCTCAACATCGCTCACTTCCCTAGTCTCCAAGAAAGCTAACAACTGCTTGTGCTCAAAAAACAAATACATCTTTTGTTTAAAATTAACATAACATTTCACAGGAAATTTAAGTTGGAAGAAAGCACCCAAGGCCAAAGTCCTGGGGCGAAGAGTCAAAAACTCCTTCCTTCTCAATTGTGTAATTCGTGATAAATCAGGAAATACTCTTACTCTTGAGCCCATAAAGACTTCGTTAGCATTTCTAAAATACATTTTAAGAATAAAGACTTTATCAGTCTCCATGGTGTTTTTATTGTTCATGGATGGTATGGATTACATTATGTATATTGTTTTATTGACCTATTATCATTAATAGCATTTTTATATCAAGTTTTAAGTTTGGATGAATTTATGTTTATCAATTTTTTATATATGGTTTATATGTCTTAATATTTATTCATATTAATGACTTCAGAGTGCCAAAAGATCTCTGAGGAAGACATCACCGAAACACAGCCATGTTGGGTTTAGCTCTTATCACCCCTGATTGGTGAATCAATAAATAAACTGTGTTCCATATCTTCAGCTAATACAGAATAAGGGATCACAAATTAGGAACAAATAACCAGATTGAAATGGACCCCTCCCTCCCCAGATTCCTAGACTCTGAAACATACGGGCCCAATATTCAGCACTGGCGAATAGCACTGCTAATACAGCTAGTCGCTGGCACTGAATCTTAAACCCGGATATTTAATGCTGGGGTTATATCTGGCCCTGGCATTGAATATCTGGGTTAGCCACTTTTGCCAATTGGTAATCAGGCAGCGGCAATATTGAGTCGCTGCCCAGTTACCATTGAATATCCCATTGAACGTGATTAACGCGGTTAGCAACTCTGCTAACTGCATTAATCGCTTGGAATATCAGGCCTTACCATACTAGAAAAAGAGAAACTGAAAGCATTTCCCCCTGTAATGTGACGAACATAAAAATAGAAAAGGTTTATCTATTTTGTTTGTGCCTATCTTTGTAATTTAGATATTTTATTTTTCTTATCAGGTTGGAGCTAAATCTCTCTTGTCCATGCTCCTTGTGTTGATTGTCTAACCTCTTTTCCAGGGTCTCATTTCCATTTCTTCTCTCATTTCTTCTCTATCTTCCTCTCTTCTTCCCTTCCTTTTCTATATCTGTCTAACACTAATTTCCCTTTTCATCTTTTTGTTCCATTTCTCTCTTCTCTACCTCTCCACCCAGTTAGGTCTTATCCCTTATTCTCACCTCCAATCCTCAGTCTTCTACTATCCCCGTCTCCTTCTTTCTCATTTTTCTGTTCCCCATAACTCACTCCCTAGTCCCCTATGTCATCCTCTGTATTCACGCCTTCCAAAAGATCATGTACCTTCCCGAGTTTCATTCCCTCACCAGCTGCAGCTCCTTTCTTGTCCTTCAACTTCCCCACCCCTTTCTTCTCTTACCTCTACCATGTTTCCCATCACCCCTCTTGCACCTCTTCCTCTATCCCATTTCCGCATTCTCTCATCTGGTCTCCATGATTATCTAGTCCTTTATACTCCCTCTCAATCCCTTTCTAACCCTTCCAGATCTTTCATATCATATCCTTACCCCCCAGACACATTATTTTCCTCTTCTCAAATGCAGGCCACGCTAAACAATCTTTCCCCTTTCCACTCACTCACTTCAGACACTCTCCCTTTCAACACTCTTCTTCCTTCTCATCCCTCCTTCCACTTTTTCCCCTTTGCACCTCCTCCCTCCAGATATTCTTCCCCCATTTCCACTTACACTCTTCTATTCTACACTCTATCCATCGCACTTACACTTTTCCCCCTTCTATCTCTCCCTCTCTCTGGAGGCTCTTCTTCCTTCTCACCTCCTCCTTCTAGACAACCTCTCCTTACCCCTCCCCCTGCATATTACCTCTATTTCACTCTATCTAGAGAGGATTTTCCTTCCTAATGCATCCCTCCTCACACTATTCCTCTTCCAAATGATATCCCCCTTCTCTATCTCCTTAGTCCACCCATATCCAGCATCCCCTCTCTTGTCCTTTCCCTCTGTCTCCCTGGTCTGCCCCCCACAACCACAGGATCAACATCCTCTCTCATGTAATGTTACAAGATTTCTTGCAAACAAATCTGAGACATTTATCTGAAGTGTGGGGGGGGGATGGGGGAAAGGAATGATAGGAAAAGCCACCTTAGTTACAGGTTTGAGCAACAAAACCTGGAGGAGGGAAGAGGAGTCATTACCCTGCCTCCCATCCATCTCATGACAGCAACAATATCACTTCCAAGCAGACGGATTGATAGAGAAATAGAAACAGTGATGCATTTCCCCCATACTGAGCAAAATGTAGAGATAATGGATGTAAATTCTAAAAACTGACATAGTCAAATCACTAAATTGAAGATAAATGTTTCTACCTTCTTTGTCCCCTTTGCTGGGATTGGGGAGCAGAAGACTGCCAAGCAGATAAGAATCGATGATACAGCTCTAAAATCGGGGACAATGCCTGAAAATTGGGGACATTTGGTAACCTTACCTCCCATGCAACCACAGCTGCATCACCCTTGGACCTGCTGCAGCTACAGTTACAGATAAAGGGATCATGAGGCCTTGAGCCCATTGTCTACTGTACACTGAAGATTCAATCACTTCCCAGTGCCATCCCTCTGTTCTCTGATACACACTTCCTCTTTCTGTGTGTGTAGTGGGGGGAGGTAGCAGAGTCTTCAGTACAATCATGGGGTCAGGACCACACGTTTCCTTCTTTTGTTATTATAACTGCCTCTAGTCCAGGGATAATGTGACTATGGCAGCCGCTGTTGGCCCAAGGGAAGTGAAGGCTGGCCAAAAACCCTAAAGAGTGCTGCTTGATGCTACTTTCCACATGATGCTTGGGGTAGCTGCCCCGTTTGCCCTCTTAGTCAGTCTTGGCCTTAAAACATTTTTTAAGAGGCTGAAATGATTGTACACAGAGGGGTCTATTTACTAACTGTAATAATGTGTTAACATTTGATTTTATTTATTTGCTTATTATACCGCTTCCCACTTGAAACACTAAAGTGATTTTGACATCTGTTACACACTTTAAAGGAGATATTTATCCTGCCACAGACTGTATAACTTTAAACATATAATTTACGGTTAGCAATGAGACATGTTGTGGGCATTCTGGGATGGAGTAGAGGCAGCACTTGTTGCTAACCAGGCAAAAGTGATATTGAGCCAATGCTCGATTAGTGACCCACAGGTAAAGTCAGGCATGGCAAATGTTGACCTAACTTTACCCGTGGGCCCAATATATTCAAAGGCATTAACATGATTTACAGAGCTATAAACCATGTAAATGCTGCTGAATGGGATATTCAACAGAACTAACATGGTTACTGCTGCTGAATATCCCCAACCAATGCCTGCTATATGCCCCGATGCTAACCATTTAGCATTGGGGCGTTTCACGGGCGTTCTGGGGTGTGTTGTGGGTGGCTACAGTAGATAACTGGGTAGTGGCGATATTGCATCACTACCCGGTTAGCTACTGCGGGTAAAAGATAGGTTCAGCAAATGTTGGCCTATCTTTTATCTGCATGAACTAACCAGGCAGTGGTGAAATATTGCCACTACCCGGTTAGCCTCTGCGGCTCCGGAGCATGTGCAGCAAATCTGGATAGTCAATACCAGGGCCACATATGACCCCAGCATTGAATATGAAGGATTAAGGTTCAGCAATGATGGCTAGGTGCTATACTCACACCTAGCCACTGGCGTTGAATATCAGGCCCTATGGGGTCTATTCCATGCAGCATTTAGGTGGGCTATATGTCCTATTTGGACATGTATCCTCCGCTAAATGCCTGAGGTCGATTTCGGTTCAAAGCGGAGATGTATGGGGAGCTCTGCACAGGGGTGGAAGGGGGAGGGCTGGAGGAGTCTAGGCAGAGTGAAGGCGGCACCCTGACCCTGTACATACAGGGTGTATTCCAGTGATGGCTCTGTATGTCCAGGCTTGGTGAGATAGACAGGGGACTTATTCCTCCTCGGAAGTGAAATATGTCCCACCTGATGCTGGCGGCCATTGCGGCAGGGTCCCCTCAAAGAGATGAGTAGGGCAGGGGGTTCCACACAGCCCGATCACAGCCTCAGAAGGCTAAATTGGGGGTCAGTTGGTATGGGAATTGAGACATTTAAACTGTGCAGCCGTTTGGGGCTCCTGTATGGTGTCCCAGTGCTATGGCAATGGGATGCCAAAGCACCACAACTCCATGCAAGAGCCTTGGCTCGGCTAGCCAGGGAGGTGGATAGCCATGCAGCAAGTCTGAATCAGGGCACTGTGCACAATTTTGCTCCCACAGGTGCAGAATCGGGGCCAGATCTGGGCCGTCCAGAATTTGGATGTCTGGATGGCCCGTATGTGCCCGAGTGGGATTGATGTCCATATATTTAAAGTTATATGTATTTTCAACAGCAGCTATGAAGTTGATCACAAGCTGCTTTATCTATTAATTTTAGGAGCTTACCTGTAGTACTAAATTCCCACCGGTTAATTATTCTTGCATTCAATTAAGCAGTGGTAAAATGCAATATTTTCCCACAGCTTAGTAAGTATCCCCCTTAGTAGTTCTCCTCAAAGCTGAACAGCCTTAATACAGTATGCCTGGCCTCCTACCCAACATCTCACCCATTCACCTCATTTTATGCTTTTCTTATATGTATTAATTTGTAATCCAATAATCAAAGTTCTTGCAGCTTTTTCTAATTAAAATGGTTCTTAACCTCAATTAAACTCTACATATTAACTCATTTTTGAGACTTTAAATATTATCCTGTGTTCTCTTGTTTCTAATAGATTCTTTAGTATTGCAAAATCTAAAATTAGATTAGCCGGTGTTCATTTGGGTTGTTTGAGCATAGTATTGTAGAAATTCCTTGTTCAGGACTATCACAATAGCTTTTTTTTCAAAATCCTCATTTTGTCACGTTCAAATTTTAAGTGTGGCACGGTGTTTCGTTTCGTTACAAGGCAGAGACTTATCAGCCCCCTTGTGCCTACAAATGAGTGCACATATACAATCAGTTGTATGCATAAAACATTTTTTTTGCATGCATACAATGCATGTCTAAAAAACATATAAGTGAAATATGAAGAAGTGCAGGAAAATCTGTAAAAATTAATTTTAAATGAACATATTATTGATATATTATTGATCCCCACGACTTCAGATCCGTTGCTCAAGCACTCATCATGCCACATTTCGACTATTGCAACGCCATTCTTCAAGGACTTCCTAAGAAAACCCTGAACATCCTTCAAATGGCACAAAATGTAGCTGCCAGGATCATCATGAGGAAAAGTCTTACTGAACACATTACACCAGTACTAATCGAACTACACTGGCTCCCCATAGCAGCCCGCACAAAATACAAAATACTGACGACCACCTTCAAACTCATCCACAGCATAGCACCATCCTTCCTCGACACCCTAATCAGATTGCAACCATCCAACAGAAACAGGAGAACCATCAATTCCAACAGCCTCCACACTCCAACAGATATCAGATCAGTCAAAAAAATCACTAGTACAGGGCTTTCTCATACACAGCACCGACACTATGGAACCAACTCCCACCCGACCTACGAGCCAGCATTGATCTAGCCGACTTTAGAAAGAAACTCAAAACCCACCTATTTCAAAGTCATTTCAACCTGTACTAAACTCGCATGAGGGACAACTCCCCCACAGCACCCCAGAAAACCTGTAATGTATAAATGTACATATGTAAATTATTATCCCCTTAGCTTAGAAGTAGTTAATTTTCTGCGTGACGTGCTAACCTTTCGAATCTTTAAATACAAATCAAAATTATTCTGTCTTGATTCGACAGCTTTTTCCATGTAATCTTACCCGCTTCTGATCGCTGGAAGGAGCGGTATACAAATGCTTGCTAAATAAATAAATAACATGCACCAAATTCTTTTTGACCATGCACACTCCTAATTCTCATTCCTTGTATCTTTACTCAATTAAGTTGCCTTTCCTGAATTTAACCATTTTTATATACCATCTCTTGTATGCTGCAAGAAGGTTTACAAATTAAAACAAATTAAATAAACATAGAAACAGCAATCAGCCCATTAATCTCCATATATAGCTATAACACCTATGCCTTGCAGAAATATATCAGATTGTCAGTACCTTGAAACCCATCTGGAAGCAAATTCCAGATAGTACCACAGATTAAATAATAATACAATTTAATATGAATAATTAAATAGATAATGCAAATGCAAGTGGATTAAGGAAACATAAATCATTGAAAGATCCTACATGGCCATGTTTCAGCAACTGTTTGCTTCAGGGGTCATATAGCAATTTCTCTTTTTATTTGAAAACGAAATAGAAACAAACATTAACCTTTAGTAAACATGCCTCATAATGTGCGGAAAAATCAATTTATAATAGTAAACACTGCTAAAACAGAGGATGGTGCAGTTTCTGGAATCCAAATGATTACAGGATCTGAGGCACCATTTATTTTATTATTTTATTTAACAGGTTTTTCATACCGCTTTATCATTTCAGTCAAAGAGGTTTACATTGTAACTTAAACTTGGTAATGCACATTAAACAGGTACATTTTTAACTTGGATTTTTCTGAGGCAATGGAGGCAATGGTAGAAGAAGGTCTTGTCAAACAAATGTGATATTTCTTTGTAGCATTGTATGCAATTCTGGAGATTGCACCTTCAAAAGACAGGATGGAATCGGTCCAGAGAGATGCTACTTAAAGGGTCAGTGATCTTCGCCATAAGGCATATAAGGATAAGTTTAAATATAGTAACATAATAAATGATGGCAGGTAAAGACTAGCATGGTCCATCTAGTCTGTCCCTTGAAGTACTTTAGAGGAAAAGTAGGAAAGGGGTGATATGATAAAGCCATTTAAATACCTCCGTGGAATAAATGCACAGGAGGTTGCTCTCTTCCAGTTGAAAGGAATCTATGGAATGAAGGGTCATAAGATGAAGGTGGAAGGAGATCGACTCAGGCGTAATCTGAGGAAACATTTATGGAAAGGGTATTGCATGTGTGTAATAGCTTCCCAATAGAGGTAGTGGAGACAAGAACTATAAATGAATTTAAAAAAGCATGGGACAAATACAGAGGATCTCTGAGGAAGATGGATGGGATTTTAGAACTTTATAGTATTTATGGATGGACAGACTGGATGGGCCGTATAATCTTTATCTGTTGTCACGTTTTATGTAAATAATTATTATCAGGCTTCCTTCATGCTTACTATTCAGTCAAGGTGTATCTGACAACTTAACAAGGTTCTAATGTATCTCTGAGGCTGTCAGAAACTCACCAAATTATTCTAAAACATGTCATAATAGAAATACCAACAAGCTGATGAATACAGTACTGGAGTTATTCCAGAACATGAATAAGGGGTTTCTACATGCGGCAGGGACGTTTATGTGCCGAAAACGCCCCTGACCATATTCTGAAACATTGCTGTCATGCATATCCACAGTGCTAGCACAGGGATCTCAGAATGTGCCCAGAAGGAGCGGAACAGGAGCGTGGTCAGCCATGGATACGTATAAAGGGTATTCAGGAAAGGCCCATGTACATTTTCAGTACTTCCCACAGACATCCACATTATTCCTGCGGAAACATGGTATACAGTCAGGACTTAGAAAAAATTCTGCTCTTCTCTGCAATGCATCCCAGATTGAAGAATGGTTATGACAATTATGTTTTGAACTGGTGTGACTGCAGTCTGGAATAACACAAGATGCCGTTTGAAGGAACAGACAGTAGAATTGAGGGAATATTGTAAGGTATAAAAGCATTCATAAACACCCTTACAGAAATATTAAGAAGAGCAACAGTGTGTATTATGGCCAGTACCATACCTAGCCCTGTGTGAGCAATGTGGCCGCACAGGGTGCAAAAAAATAGGGGCACATTTGGGGCTGCTGGCCTCAGCTCCATCCACCTGCCTGTCCTTGCCCTACCACTGCTTTTTGTGTTTCCTTGGTGGCTGTGGTGGCAGTGACAGCAGCGGAGCAGACATCCAATTCTAAGAAAAACCTACTATGCCCAGGGGCGGCCCAAGGGGGTTGCAGGGCCATGTGCAGAGACTCAGAGGGAGGAGTGGCCTAGTGGTTGGGGCAAGGTACTACAGGCCGGAAGGTCGGTGGTTCAAATCCCACTAGAGGACAGCAACCTTGGGCCAGAAGGACTGGGGTTTCTAGTCCCGCAGGTGCTCCTTGTGGTCTTGGGCAAGCCACTTAACCCTCCATTGCCCATGTTCCCTGTAAGTATTAGTGTATGTGTCTCATATCCCCTCGTGTTAAATGTATCCCCCAACCGCTTTGACCCGGTGAAAAGCAGGATATAAATGCAGCTAAATAAATAAATTGCTGGGCCTCATTTTCATAAGGGCCTTATTTGCATATATATTTGCATAATGTTAATGTGCACTAACTTTGAGTAAACATGTCTCTTAATGAGTGTCTGGATAAAGAAAGACTATTGGATTTCTGCATTACTATACTCCAGTGCCAACCGCCAGGCATATTAGGAAGTACTATAAACACTGCCCATTTAGAACCCATAGCAAACCCGCCATTTCATAACAGCATTACCAGGACTCACAAAGCATCAAACCCTACCTATCAAAAGGCAATACTGCAAATATTAAACCAATACATCTTAGAGAATACCAATACATCTCCTACTGGGGAAAGAGAATAAGTGGCACTGTCAAATAGAAACTAAATAAACAGAATACCTCAGCTCGGTTACACATGCAGAACACAGACCATCACCAAACAAAGAATAAGGGATCACCATTTAGAAATAGAAGACAATAATTAAACTGGGAACCCAAAATCCAAATTTGGAATGTACAACACTGGAGAAATAAAACTATAAATTAATTTCCTCTTGTACTAAACAAAACGCAAAGATGTTAACAATGCACATTTCCCAGAGCTGACATATTCAAGTTAATAAATTCAAAATAAAAAGTATTTGTCTACCTTTCATTGTTTGGGCATTTTATTTTTCAGTTGCAATTGCTCCAGTCACTTTCTTCTGGTTTCTTTGTGTCTGCTGCTAACTCTCCATTGTCTGCTGTCCATTTGTCCTTTCTTCTCTCTTCTAGTTTTTTCCATTCTCTCTCTGCTTTAACATACTGATCTTTCCCGTTTAGCTCTTTCATCCATTTCTTTCTTTATTCCTTTTTCATCTACTCAAATTTCACCCTTCCATCCTCAATCCCCACTTACTCTCCCAAATACATGACTAATCATAGATTTTTCTTCCCTCACACCCAAAATATCTTTTCCCAACTCCATCTTCACTCGCCCATCCCTATCCTCTTCTAGTCCTCCCCCAAGAGCAGCTCCTTTCTAATTCCAGCCCCACCCACCATCTGTTCCCTTCTAGTTCCATTCTCCCATCCCATTGCATCAGCCCATTTCCAGTCTTAGCCCTCCATCAGTCCATTTCCAATCCTAGTCCCCCATCAGCCATTTCCAGTCCAAGTCCCCCATCAGCTCAGTTGTAGCCCAAGTCCCCCATCAGCCCATTTCCAATCCTAGTCCCACCATCATTCATTTCCAGTCCTATCCTAGCCCCTCCATCAGTCCAAGTCCCCCATCATCTCAGTTGCAGCCCAAGCCCCCATCAGCCCATTTCTAGTCCTAGTCCCCCATCAGCCATTTCCAGTCCAAGACCCCCATCAGCTATTTCCAGTCCAAGCCTCCCCCATCAGCCCATTTCCAGTTCAAGCCCCCCATCATCCATTTCCAGTCCTATCCTAGCCTCCCATCAGCCCATTTTCAGTAAAAGCCCCCCATCAGCTCAGTTGCAGCCCAAGCCCCCCATCATCCTATTTCCAATCCTAGTCCCACCATCATCCATTTCCAGTCCTATCCTAGCCCCTCCATCAGTCCAAATCCCCCATCAGCTCAGTTGCAGCCCACGCCCCCCATCAGCCCATTTCCAGTCCTAGTCCCCCATCAGCCATTTCCAGTCCAAGTCCATCAGCTATTTTCAGTCCAAGCCTCCCCCATCAGCCCATTTCCAGTTCAAGCCCCCATCAGTCATTTCCAGTCCTATCCTAGCCTCTCATCAGCCCATTTTCAGTAAAAGCCCCCCATCAGCTCAGTTGCAGCCCAAGCCACCCATCAGCCCATTTCCAATCCTAGTTCCACCATCATCCATTTCCAATCCTATCCTAGCCCCTCCATCAGCCCATTTGCAGTCCTAGCACCCCATCAGCCATTTCCAGCTCTACCCTAGTTCCCCACATCAGCCATTTACAGTTCTTGCCCCTATCAGCCCTTTCCATTCCTATCCTAGCCCCCCTCAACAGCCATTTCCAATCCTAGCCCCCATCAGCTCATTTCCACTTCAAGCCACCTCCATCAGTCATTTCCAGTCCTATCCTAGCTTCCCATCAGCCCATTTTCAGTCCAAGCCCCCCATCAGCTCAATTGTAGTGCAAGCCCACCCATCAGCCCATTTCCAATCCTAGTCCCGCCATCATCCATTTCCAGTCCTATCCTAGCCTCTTCATCAGCCCATTTGCAGTCCTAGCCCCCATCAGTCATTTCCAGTTCTATCCTAGCCCCCTCATCAGACATTTGCAATCCTAGCCCCCCATCAGCCATTTCCAGTCCTATCCTAACCCCCCTCATCAGCCATTTACAGTCCTAGCCCCCCATTAGCCCATTTCTAGTCCAAGCCCCCCAATCTGCCCATTTCCATTCCTAGCCCCTCATCAGACATTTTCAGTCCAAGCCCCCATCAGCCCATTTCCAGTTCAAGCCTCCCCATTAGCCCATTTCCAATCTTAGTCCTGCCATCATCCATGTCCAGTCCTGTCCTAGACCCTCCATCAGCCTATTTCCAGTCCTAGCCCTCCATCAGCCATTTCCAGAACTATCCTAGCCCCCATCAGCTCTTCCCAGTCCTATTCTAGCCCCCCCCCCATCAGCCAATTTCCAGTCCAAGTCCCCCCAATCAGCTCATTTCCAGTCCTAGCCCCCCCATCAGCCATTTCCAGTCAAATTCCCCCCCCCCCAAAGAGCCCCACACATGTCTGACTGGCTTTAGAGGGAGCTGGAGATGCCCCAGCTCACCTCTGTACAGTCGCTGAAGTGAAGATTCTATTTTTTCTTCACTTCGGCAGCTGTGTTCTAGTATAGGCTACTGGCACGCTAAGTGCCAGGAAACAGGAAATGCCATATAACCTCCTGTGTACCAGTAGCCTGCACTAGAACACAGCTGTCAAAGTGAAGAAAAATGGAACTCTTCACTTCGACAGCTGTACAGAGGTGATCCAGGGCCTCCGGCCTCCCCAGCTCCCTCTGAAGTCGGCCCTGCTGGGAGCTGAACAGCATGTGTGGGAAGTTGTTGGCGCGGGACCTCTTGAAGCTTGTGGCCCTATGCGAACAACATTCTCGCATAATGGATGGGCCAGCCCTGACCATGCCAGTCTTTCTGACTTCATGCTTGCATGTAGATCTGATCCCTCCTTCCTCTGACATATGCTCATGTCAGGTGAGGCAGGGACCAGACCATCCATTCAAGTCTGGAGTTGCAAAGACCCACGTTTGAATGGCTCATCTGGTCCCTCCCTTCTCTGATGTGAGCACATGTCGGAGGAGGGAGGAATCAGACCTGCATGCAAGTGCGGAGTCAGAAAGACCCCTGTGTTTTTTCTATTTTTTAAAAATTGGATGCCTGCTCTGCTGCTGCCACCTCCACCACCAAGAAACCATGAAAAGCAGCGGCAGGGTAAGGGCAGCAGCATGGGAAGCCAACTTGACACTGAAGTGTGGAGTAAGGCATGATGCTGGGCATGGGGCAAATTGGCAAATCTGTGATGGGGGGAGGGGAGCGTCCCAGATATGCAAGTCAAACAGGATGCATTTATGGCTTGATACAGCCCAGATTATGGCTATGCTGAAATGTGCTGTTTGTGCTAAAGGAGCCAATCTAGGGGAACCTAACAATTCCCATGTTCCAAAAAATGGGATTGCTGATGCAGGAATAGTATGGGTGTGAATAGGGAAAGGATTCTTGTTTGGGGGAGAATTGGAGATCATATTATTAGTCTTGGTATCCCAAGCTATTATGTTATGTCATGGCTGTTATGTATAAGTTCAGACATCTTTTTAGCAGAAGTATATTTTTGTGACTGAAAGTGAAAGTGTGTGTGTGTGTGTGGTTTGAGGGATGCACGGGAGGATCTGGTGTGCTCATTTGTAATTCAGGGGGGTACAAGAGAGTCTGGCTAGTACCTGGACTGTATGGATGACTGCAGTATCACCAGGTGCCGATGTGATCGGGCAAACAAAATCAGAGAAGGTTCTGTATAGCTAAATGTCAAAACATATCCTTGTCAATAATAAGGGATTCTCAGAATAAGAATATTCAGCAGTGCAAACAGCACTAATACATGCCCATAAGGTCAATTTTTTTAGAACAATGATATTGCTGTTGAGCATGTATTAGTGTTGTTTGCACTGCTGAATGCTCTTATTCTGAGGATCCCTTGTTATTGACAGGGATATGTTTTGACATTTAGCTATAGGGAACTTATTCAGATTCCTTCTGGATTCTTTTTCATATGGTATACTAATAAGATCTTATATTGTTGGCAATGTGATAGGATAGCCATACATCTGCTGTGCCAGGCACTGGGAGACATGACTGATATTGTGCCAACATTCACTTTGCTTGTGCCACGCCAGACACGTCTGTCTTCCCAATTCTGGACCCGTGAGCATGTCTAGACCCACTGATGTGGAATTGGGTTTAAATGGGACCTGTTTTAAATTTAAACGTGTCTGCGGGCTGGACGTTCATGTTATGGAATCAGGCTTTATGTAGCTATTCTGATGTTAAACCTTATTATGCATACATTAAAAAAAATCTTTTTATATAAAGTCTTTTGATGTATTCTATTAAGTAATTTGCATACTTATCCTGCCCCTACCAAATAAACAGGATGTTTGTAATCATATACAGGGTGGCCCAAAAAAAGTGAGAACATCTCGTAGCATATAAGTTAAAAATTCAAAAAGACAGATTTAAACGATTGACAAATTAAAAAAAAAAAGATGGTGACGGGAAAGTGTCGAAATAAAGACCTTATATAGCTAAAAAAGGTAAATAAGTAAACTATTTAAGCTTTTAATTTACAAGATGTTCTCACTTTTTTTGTGCCACCCTGTATATATATATTTCACTAGTACCTTCAGACCTTCAAATCATTTGTAGATCAGGTAAAAGAAGACTTGCCGAAGTAGCCACAGTTAACTTGCTGAAATGGCTGAGACTTCACTGATACACATTGTTACCAATTGGTGTTCACTGGCTCTTGAAAAACTTCCATATGATCAAAAAAGGCTTAGATGAAAAGCAGCACAATAAACTGACAAATATGGGAGTATGATTCAGACTAGAAAAATCTCACTGATGTTGTCAATCCACATACAAATCACTGCAGTTTATCAAAGCTAAGCAGCATTCTGGAGCACACAACTATAGGTAAAACTATAGTTGTTAGTAACATAGTAACACAGTATATGATGACAAATAAAGACTAGCATGGTTCCTCTAGTCTGCCCAGCATGGTGGCAAGAGTAGGTGCGCCCGCCGCTCCGTGTAGGTCACCCCTCCCCATGTATTTAAATGTAGGGGTGTACCCACCACTCCGTGCAGGTCACCCCTCCCCATGCCTTTGTTTAGGAGTGTACTCACTGCTCCGTGCAGGTCACCTTTACCTGTTAAGATATCAGAGACAGTTAAGTTTATTTTGATTTTATCCTGTTTCTATAAAGGGATGCACTGTGTCTGATCCATGCTATTTTGAATTCTGTCACTGTATTTGCCCCCACCACTTCCATCGAGAGGGCATTCGAAGCATCCACCACCCTTTCAGGGAAAAAGTATTTCCTGACATTGTCTTTCAGTTTACCTCCTTGCAGCTTCATGTTATGCCCTCTAGTTTTATAGCTTCCCCGTCTTTAAAAAAAGTTTGTTTATTCATTAATACTCCTTAAGTATTTAAAGGTCTGTATCATGTCTCCCCTGTCCCTCCTCTCCTCTAGAGTATACATATTTAGGTCTTGGAGTCTCTTTTCATACGTTTTCTGGTGCAGGCTCCAAATCATTTTGGTTGCCTTCCACTGAACCATTTCCAGACTATATCCTTTGTGAGATATGGTCTCCAAAACTGAACACAAAATTCAAAGTGAGAACTCACCAGCGACTTGTACAATAGCATTAGTACCTTCTCCTTTCTGCTGGTAATTCCTCTCTGTATGCAACCAGCATCCTTCTGACTTTGGCCACTGCCTTGTCACACTGTTTTTGTACTTTGAGATCCTCAGAAACAATCACTCTGAGGTCCTTCACCTGGTCTGTGCACACTAAGCTATTACCCCCTTTCTCATACAATTCCCTTGGATTTCTGCATCCCAAGTGCATGACAGTGCCCCTCTTCACATTAAATCTTAACTGCCAAGCATTAGACCATTCTTCCAGCTTTTGCAGATCTTTCCTCATGTTATCCCCTCCCTCAGGGGAGACCTCACTGTTGCAGACTTTTCCATTCAGTACTTCAGCAATATCATTCGCAAATACATTGAACAGTACTGGCCCCAGGACTGATCCCTGGGGCACACCATTAATCACATTCCTTTTATCTAAGTGAGTTCCGTTACCATCACCTTCTGTCATCTGTCAGTCAACCAATTTCTGATCCAGTCCACAACCTTGGGACCCATCCCCAGGCTGGTCAGTTTATTTATAAGCCTCCTATGAGGAACAGTATCAAAGTCTTTGCTGAAATCTAGATGGATCACATCCATTGCATGCCCTTGATCTAGTTCTCTGGTCATCCAGTCAAAGAACTGAATCAGATTTGTTTGGCATGATCATCCTTTGGTAAAACCAATAGGTTGCCTCAGATCATGCAACCTATTGGTTTTGAGAAAGCCCATTATTCTCTTTTTTAGGAGCACCTCCATTACTTTTTCCACTACTGAGGTAAGGCTTACTGGCCTGTAGTTTGCCACTTCTTCCCTATTACCACTGGCCCTTTTCCAGTCCTGCGGAACTTCTCCTGTCTCCAAGGTTCTATTAAAAACATACTTTAAAGACCCCGCAAGAACCTCTCTAATATCTTTCCTGGGATGTATCCGGTCCCATGGCTTTGTCCACTTTCAGTTTTGCAAACTGTTCAAACACATCATCTTCTGTGAATGGTGTAGTATCTACTGCATTTCCATTTGTATATTTTTCAATCACAGGTGGTCCTCCTGAATTTTCTTTAGTAAAAACAGAACAGAAGTTTTTGATTAGCATTTTCGCTTTTTCAATGTCACTTTCCATGAATCTGTACTCAAAATTCTCAACACTTTTGAGTCTTGCAATTTTACCTCTGATCTTCCTCTTCTCCCGAATATACCTGAAAAAAGTTTTATCAACACACTTTAGATCTTTAGCCATCTTTTCTTCTGCCTTTGATTTTGCTATCCTTATTTCTCTTTTTGTCTCTTCTAGCTTTATCCTGTACTTGTTTCTCTGTTCCTCTGTTTGCGAACTTCTGAATTTTGTGAAAGCTGTATTTTTTGCCTTTATTTGTGCAGTCATTCCTTTAAAAAGCCAAATAGGTTTCCTTTTCCTCTTGTTTTTATTTACTTTCCTTACATATGTATCTGTTGCCCCTTTTATTGCCTCCTTTAGTTTAGTCCACTGCAATCTCACTTCCCTTACCTCCTCCCACCCTGCCAGCTCCTTCTTCAAACACTTAGCCATCTTCCTGAAGTCAGCGTTTTTGAAGTTTAGGATTTTGAGCTTGCTGTGAGGGGACTCTGCCTTGGCTTTTATCTCAAACCACACTGTGTAATGATCACTGCTGCTCACAAGGGACACCCACCCAGACATTTAATACACTTTCTCCGTTGGTGAGTACAAAATCCATCATTGAGCTTCCTCTGGTCGGTTCCATCACCATTTGTCTAAGCAATGCATCTTGAAAGGCATCCTCAACTTTTTTACTTCCTTTCAGATTTTCAGAAGGAATATTCCAGTTCACATTGGGTAGATTAAAGTCCCCCAATATGATCACTTTCCCTTTCATGGTTACCTCTGCAATATCAATAATCAAGTCTCTATCCATTTCTACGGTTTGAGTTGGAGGACTGTAGACTACTCCAGCATGGATGATAGTACCATCTCCTCTTTCCAACACAATCCACAGTGCTTCTTCTTTTCCCCACATCCGCTGCATTTCAGCAGCTTTAATATTGCTTTTGACATTTAGGGCTACTCCTCCTTTTCTGCCTTCTCTATCTCTCCTAAATAAATTATAGCCAGCTATGGCTATACCCCATGCATGTGACTCATTTAACCGTATTTCTGTAATGGCTACAATATCCAATTAGATTTCCACCATTAGGGCTTCCAGGTCAGGAACTTTGTTGGCTAGGCTTTGAGCATTTGTGCTCATTGCTTTCCAGCATTTGTTGACTGGCTTGCTTGTATTTTGCATGGATTTTATTCTACACGCCTCTTCCCACTTGCCATTGATGAGTGGTTTAAAAGTGTGACTGTTTCTAATGTTATTATGCTTTTGCTGGGTGTGACATCCTGAACTTGTCCTTCTCCATCCGTCACCCCTTTTCCCTAGTTTAAATACCTGCCTACATACAGCCTGAATTTTTCACTTAGGATCCTTTTCCATGCGAGAGAGAGATGTAGTCCATCAGTACAGTATAGTCTCTTGTTGATCCATTTTTCCAGTCACCTATATATCTAAATCCTTCTTGTTAGCACCCAGGTTTGGAGCCACATATTAAAGTTGTTTATGGGATGCAGCCTTTCTGCCCCCTTACCAAGAACAGGTTGAACTTCTGAGAATGCTACAGTGTTATCAATGGATTTGAATTTCTCTCCCAGAGTATGGAAGTCCCTTTGAACTACAGAGGCACTGTTTCTAGCCAAGTCATTTGTACCAAAGTGGATGACAAAGTCAATTTTGGAGTGCTCACTTTCTGCACTAACTATATCAACAATTTGGTTTGTATTCCTGCTGTCTGAAGAGCCTGGGAGGCAATTGGCCATCTTCTCTCCTTTGGAATCTCCAAGTAGTAGTTTTCTGTTTTGTGATTTTTTTCTTCATATGTTTATGTTTATTGAATTTCATATAACCGTCTTTCATTATAAAATCAAGGTGGTGTACAAACATAAAAAAAACAGAGATTGCCGAAGGCCTAGAAATGGAAAGGAAGTTACAATGTTGATAGGAAAGAGGAGAGAAAATCAAGCACACCAGACAGAGGGGAACACATGGGGGGGGGGGGATGGAAGGGTCACACAGAAGAGGTAGGAAGGTCATAAGCAGAGGAGAATAGGTGAGTCTTAAGTTGGGATTTGAAAATGTGGAAATCCTGTTCAAGTCTGAGGGAGGTGGGTAAGGAGTTCCAGAGTGCAGGTCCTATGAAAAAGAAAGCAGAAGAGTGTGTAGAGTGTAGGTGAGCCCGGGAGGGAGAGGGAAGGTGAAGGCGGTTTAGGGAATGCATGGGAGTGTGAAAATGAATAAGGTCGGCCAGGTAGAGGGGGGTGTGGACCTGATAGACAAGGGTGAGAAGCTTAAAGCGAATGCGGTGATCTAAGGGGAGCCAGTGGAGTTGGATAAGTAATGGAGTAATGTGATACAGACAGGAAGAGTGGGTGAGGATGCAAGTGGCTGGGTTCTGGATGCGCCGCAACCAGGGCCGGATTTACCTATATGCCATGTACGCCATGGCGTAGGGCCCACAGCTGGCAAGGGCCCACCCGGGGCCGGCCCACACACCGCAGGGCTTCAGAGGGAGCAGGGTAAGCTTGCGCGAGGCCCCGGCTCCCTCTGTACAGACGCCAGCGTGAAGAGCCTTTTCCTTCATGCTGGCGGCTGTATCTGTAAAGCCACGATTGCTGGGAAAGGTTAAAGGCAATGCCCTTTAACCTTTCCCAGCATTCGCGGCTTCACAGATACAGCCGCCAGCGTGAAGGAAAAGGCTCTTCATGCTAGCGGCTGTACAGAGGGAGCCGGGGCCTCGCGCGAGCTTACCCGGCTCCCTCTGAAGCCTCTCAGACAGCCGCGGTGCTGGTCGGGGGGGCCAAGGACTGCATGGGCTGTGATTGGGGGGGGGACCTGGACTGGAAAAGGGCTGGGGGGGGGGACTTGGACTGGAAAGAAATGGGCTGTGATATGGGATGGGGGGGACCGGAACTGTAAAAGGGGGGAACCTGAACTGTAAAAGGGCTATGGGGGGGGGGGGACTTGGACTGGAAATGGGTTGTGATGGGGGGGGGGGGGACCTGGACCGGAAAAGGGCTATGGGTGGGGGACTTGGACTTGAAAGAAATGGGCTGTGATGGGGGGGACCTGAACTGAAAAAGGGCGATGTGGGGGGGGGGGGGACATGGAATGGAAATGGGTTGTGATGGGGAGGGGGACCTGGACCGGAAAAGGGCTATGGGGGGGGACTTGGACTGGAAATGGGTTGTGATGGGGGGGACCTGGACCGGAAAAGGGCTATGGGGGGGGGTAACTTGGACTGCAAATGGGCTGTGATGGTGGGGGGGGGGAACTAGGACTGCAAATGGGCTGTGATGGTGCAGGGGGACTCGGACTGCAAATGGGATGTGATGGTGGGGGCTAGGACTGGAAATAGGCTGTGATGGGGGGGGCTAGGACTGGAAATGGCCTGTGATGTGAAGGCTAGCACTGGAAATGGGCTGATGAAGAGCTAGAATAGGACTGGAAATGGGCTGATGTGGGGCATGGGAGAATGGGACTAGAAGGGAGTGGATGCTGGGTGGGTCTAGAACTATAAGGGAATTGATTTTGGTGGAGGACTAGAATGGATGGGGAATGAGAATGGAGAGGGGAAAGATATTTTGTGTGGAAGAAAAGTCTATGATGGGCTGGGTATTGGGAGAGTAAGAGGGGCTTGAAAATCGAAGGGTGAAATTTAAATGGATGATAAAGGAATAAGGAAAGAATTGGGGGAAAGAGCAAAAGGGAAACAATCAGTATGTTAAAGCAGAAATAGAGAGAGAATGGAAAACATCTAAAAGAGAAGAAAGGACAAATGGATAGCTAGCAGAAGACACGAAGAAACCAGAAGAAAGTGACTGGAGCAATTGCAACTGAAAAAATTCCCAAACAGAAGGTAGAAAAATACTTTTTATTTTGAATTTATTAACTGGAATATGTCTTTTTTAATGTATTTCTTGAATTCCGATGCTGATTTTGTCCCTATTGCCTCTTTATGTCAGGCAATTCTATACATCTATTGCCATTTCTGTTTTGGTAAGTTGATCTCGTTTTTATTTTTTCTGGGGGCCCACAATTTTTGTTGGCGTAGGGCCTCACTGAAGGTAAATCCGGCCCTGGCCGCAACCGATTCAACTGAGTTTGGGGGAGGCCAGCGAGAGCAGAATTACAGAAATCTAATCGAAAGGTGACTAGGGAGAGGACAAGACGCGGTTGCGCTTTGCAAGTGATTGCCCTCTCCACCTGGGCCAGCAATTACCAGACTCCTGTGTGGGTCCTCCCCTCCCGGAAGTGACGCGGCCGTGCGAATGCGGCCGCGCTTTGCAAGTGATTGCCCTCTCCACCTGGGCCAACAATTACCAGACTCCTGTGTGGGTCCTCCTCTCCCGGAAGTGACACGGCCACGCGAACGCGGCCGCGCTTTGCAAGGTACACTGTCCAGCACCTATAAATTCGGAGTGCCTGCGGCGCTCGCCGCCGCAGCACGCGACAGGGGCGCGCACCTAAGGAGCACGCGGTGTTCCTTAGGTGCGCTCCTTGGGGCCGCTCCGGCAGTGGAGACTACCCCGTTGCCTCGATGCTGTCTCTTCTCTTCTCACTTGTGCTGTGGTTTCCCCCGTTGCTTGGAGCGGGCTGTGCATCCGCCGTTTCCCCGCTCTCTTCCAGAATCTCCACCAGTCTACCTCTGGTAAGGATCTCTCCCTGCTCTCCTGTCTCCACGCTATTTCTCCACTCCTGCTCAATGACAACTATACCTGTACTCTGGGGCAGACGCCCAGACAAGCTTCTTTCTATGCGCTCTCATTGTCTTTCTAACCTCCGCCCCTGTCTGCTCTCCACCTGTACTCCCTCTTCCTCTTCTGCCACCCCTTCCTCCCTTCAGTCTCCCTTCCATATAGGCCTTCTGAATTGCCGGTCTCTGAGATCTAAAACTCTTCTCATCCAGGATCTTATTCTCCAGGCATCCTTCGATCTCACCCTCCTTACTGAAACTTGGCTGAGAGACGGGGAGGATGCCCTCCTCGCTCGCTGCCTTCCCCCTGGCTTCTCTGCGGTCTCTGTTCCTCGCCTAGGCCAATCTGGCGGTGGCATGGCTGCTATCTTACGCTCAACCCTCCCCTTCAACCAGGTTCTCTCTCCTTTGCTACGCTATCCTGAATCTCTTCTACTCCATCTTCACACCTCACCCTCAATTCACGTACTTCTTGTTTACTCCCCTCCTGCTCTCCGTTCTGATCTCTGGGACTCTCTCCTTCTAACCATTACTGACCTTTCCTTAGCCTTTCCCCACTTGCTTATTGCAGGTGACTTCAACCTACATCTGGAGTCTCCTATTTCTTCCAGGGCTCATTCCTTTATGTCCCTCCTGCACGATTTGTCCCTCTCACAACATGTTACTTTTCCCACTCACCTTGCTGGCCATACCCTCGATCTACTTTTGACTCCCTCTTCCTCTTCACTTACTCTCCAAAACCTTTGCTCTACACATCTCCCATGGACAGACCATTTTTGTCTCTCAGCATTATGTTCACACTCAGGAGCATCCTTTTCTCCCTCTCCCTCCTCTTCCTCTGCGTCCCCTCCTCCTCGGTTGTCCCGCTGTATCACCCTGTCTACAATCCAGCAATTCCCTCCTGCCACAGAGCTCCTGCCCTCTGATTTCTCCTCTCTTTCCCCCAATTCTCAGGCCTCCCTCTGGTCCTCTACCCTTTCTACTACCCTTGATCATTTAGCCCCCCTGCAACCGCAGCCCCCACGTCGCCATCCCTCACACCCTTGGTATCACAACGGTCTCCATCTACTTCGCTCCCACCTTCGCAGAGCCGAGCGACTATGGCGCAAGGCTTCCTCACCAGCCACTCTGACATTCTTTAAGTCAAACTACTCTCACTATCGATCTGAAGTACATCTTGCAAAGCGTACTTACTTCTCCGCTGCCATCTCTAATGCCCCTAATCAGACCTGACATCTTTATTCCACACTTAAGTCTCTCACCTCTCTTAACTCACCAACCCCTGCTGCCCCAGCCCACCCCTCGCCCCTCCTCCAGTTCTTGCCTCCTTTTTCAGCAATAAGATCTCCTCTTTAAGAGCTTCCCTCCTCTCTTGTCCTGCCCCCATTCACTCCCCCCCCCCCCCCTGTCGCCTCTCCCCCTCCAGTCTCTCAGCTCTCTCATACCTGGGCCTCTTTTTCTCTAATTACAGCCCCTGAGCTCCACCAACTCATCTCTTCCTCTAAGAAAGCCTCCTGTACTCTTGATCCTATCCCATCCTCCTGGCTACTTACTCACTCCTTAGCCCTCCTTCCCTCTATCCTTTCTATGTTCAATTCCAGCCTTTCCACTGGGACTTTTCCCCATTCCTGGAAGCATGCCTTGATCCGCCCTATCCTCAAGAACCCCTCACTTGATCCTCTGGTTCCCGCTCACTACCGCCCGGTTTCCAATCTCCCTTTTCTATCCAAACTCCTAGAAAAAATAGTCTTTGCACAGCTTTCACATCACCTTGACTCGACTAATTTCCTCCACCCTCGTCAATCTGGATTTCGTCAGGGACACAGTGTTGAAACTGTTTTGCTCGCTTTCACTAATGCACTGCATGCGGCTCACGATCACGGGGACATTTCGGTGGCAGTGGCTCTTGACCTATCAGCTGCTTTCGATCTAGTCGACCACTCTCTTCTTCTTCTCCGCCTATGGGAAGCGGGTCTCTGTAGTGTTGTCTACCGTTGGTTTCACTCTTTCCTCTCCTCCCGGTCCTGTGCAGTTCTTTCCCCCTCTTCTTCCACCCCCTCTTCGGACCCTCTTCATCTTCCATGTGGGGTACCTCAAGGGTCTGTCTTGGCACCCCTGCTCTTTAATCTCTTCCTGGCCCCCCTCGCTCTATTAATTCAGCAATCTGGGATATCCGCTTTCAATTACGCAGATGACATAGTCCTCCTGCATCACACCTCCCCTTCTTGTCCAGATCTCCCTCAGTGGCCCCTTCCTTCTCTGGTACCTCAGTCCCTCTGGTTTCCACCTTCAGATATCTAGGTGTACATTTTGACTCTGATCTATCCTTTCACGCTCACATTTCACACGTCACCAAGACTTCCTTTTTCTTCCTTCGTCAAATTCGTGCTATCCGTCCCTTTCTTTCCCCATCTGCTCTTACTACCCTGTTGCTTTCTCTGGTCATGTCACGTGTTGATTTTTCCAACTCCATATTTATCGGTATCCCTAAATCCCAAATGACTCGCCTCCAAAGGATTCAAAACACTGCCGCTCGACTTATTACGCATTCCACTTCCCGTGACCATATCACGCCCCTTCTCCTCCACCTCCACTGGCTTCCTGTCTCCTTCCGCGCACAGTTCAAACTTCTCTCTCTGGTTCATAAAGCCCTCCATACCAGTACTCCACAATATCTCGCAGACCTCATCTCCTTCCACTCCCCCAGGCACACACCACGTTCTTTCCATCTCAACTGCCTTACCCTTCCCTCGCCATCCAGCGCTCACCTACAATCCACACGTTCCTCTGCCTTCTTTTTTGCAGGCCCCGCCCTTTGGAATGCCCTCCCTTCCTCCCTTCATCTGGAACCCCACCATCCCACCTTTAAACGTAACCTAAAGACTCACCTCTTTTCCTTGGCCTTCGACCTACCCTCCCCTTTTATGTGATTTGCCTCCCTACAACCGCTTCTGTATCCCATCCGCTACTATATTTACCTATGTCCTGTCTTGTTCCTCCCTTCCTCTTGCTGTCCTATCAATGAATTGTAATTTCCTTTCAATTTCGTTGGCCTTGTGCCCATTTCCGAATTTTTTTTTTGTAAATTGTACACCGCTCTGCTCATTACTGAAGGGCGGTTTATCAAATAAAATAAACATAAACATAAACAAGAGTGGTAAGGGCCTGGGGAGTGAGGAAAGGATGAATTGAACAAATCTGACGTAGAAGGAAAAAGGAGGATTTAGTGACATTAGAAATGTGGGCATGGAAAGAAAGATCAGAGTCAATGAGGACGCCAAGATACCTGAAACAGAGGACAACAGGAATAGGGGAGCCAGCAAGAGATGGGGCCAATTGTGAGGAAGGACCACCGTGGGGGAACCAAATGGCAAGTGTCTTGGAAAGATTCAGGTGCAGGCAGTTGGATATGAGCCAGGAGGAAACAGCAAGAAGACAAGAGTTGAGAAGAGAAAGAACAGGCAGAAGGGGGGAGGCATGAAGAAGTAAAACAAGATCATCGGCATAGAAGAAACCTGGAATCCCAAATTGCTGTATCATAAGAGAGAACGGAGCAAGGAAAACATTAAACAGAAGGGGTGCCAATACTAAACCTTGGGGGACACCACAGTGAAGGGGAAGTGAATCAGAAGAAGAGCTAAAAGGGGGACAAGGGAGAACAGAATAGGACCGAGAAAAAAGAAGTGGAACCAATGTTAGACAGTACCACGAACCCCAGCATTACGGAGACGGGAAAGGAGAGGGTGATCAACAAGGTCAAAGGTAGCAGAAAGATCCAAGGAAACCGCCACTGAGATGTCACCAAGGTCGTGAGCCACATGGATTTCATTAAGAAAAGTGAGAATGACAGTTTCCACACTATGGCCAGAGCAAACTCCCGATTGACGAGAGTGAAGAAAGTTGACAGAACCACTCTTGTCCTCTCCCTAGTCACCTCTCAATTAGATTTCTGTAATTCTGCTCTCGCTGGCCTCCCCCAAACTCAGTTAAATTGGTTGCAGCACACCCAGAACACAGCCACTTGCATCATCACCCACTCATTCCAGATGGTGCGAAAGCTGAGTGAAAACCACCTTTTTGAGGATTTTAGAAAGGAAAGGAAGACAGGAAACAGGTCTATAGTGAGAAGGGACAAGAGGGTTGAGAGAGGGTTTCTTGAGAATAGAGTGAACTAGTACGTGCTTCCAAAGAAGAGGAAAGGTACCAGTAGACAAGCTAGAGTTGAACATTGAAAGAGTAGGAGGAATAAGGGCAAGAGAGGGTGTGAGAAACCATGAGGAGGGGATGGAGTCAAGAGAGCATGTAGTCTTACTAGAAGAGGAGAGAGACTTTATGAGCTCAGAGGAGGTGAGAGGGTGAAAAGACATCCAGCAGTGGGAGAGAGTTGTGGAAGGAGGAGGAGAGGGAGGAAGAGGTGGGGATAGAGGGGAAGGGCATTGTGGAAGAGAGGTATGAATTATCTTTGATTGAAAGAAGGATGCTAACTGACATGGGCTAGGCACCGGGACAGGAGGCAGAGGACATGAGGATGGCTGGAGAGAGGAGAGGGATTTGAGGACAGAATAAAGGTGACGAGTCTGATTGGGAGCAGAGGTGATTGCATTGGAAAAGAAAGTAAGCTTTGCATGATGGATCTGGGAGCGGTAGTGGGAGTGGTGGTCTGAAGGATTTCAAGAGGGATGGGGAGCGGGATTTCCTCCAGAGTCTTTCATCTCGTCGAAGGTGAGAACGGAGGAGGCGGAGGCCCGGGTGGAACCAAGGTTGTGAGGGACGGTGACTTGAGGGGAGGGGTCAAAAGGGAGCAACAATGTCAAGGGCTGTGGACAGACAGGAAGTCCAGCAGGAGACTAGGGAGTCAGGAGACAAAGAAGGGAAATCAGGAGGGAGAAGAGTGTCAGCAGCTGGGAAACACTGAAGAGTAAGTGGGGTGAGCCGACGCCTGTGGCGCACAGAAGATGGGGGAAGGTTAGTAAGAGGGCAAGGGGGAAAGGTGGGAAGGGGGAGCTGTAGGAGGCAATGACAGGCAAGGCAAAAATGATCGGTCCAAGGTAGAGGGAAAGACGAAAAGTTGTCTAATAAGTAAGTAGAGTCAGAGAGGGAGATGATAAGGTCAAGCGAATGGCCGGCAGAGTGGGTAGGGAAGGAAATGTGTTGAGTGAGGGAAAGATCGTGAAGAAGGGAGATGAAGGAATGCTTCCTAGAGGAGGAGGGGCAGTCGAGGTGTAAGTTAAAGTCACCAGCGATTAGCAGATGCGGATAAGAGATGGTGAGATCGGAGATGGTTAGGAGGAGGGAGTCCCAGAAGTGAGGGTGAACTGCTGGAAGGGAGTATAGAAGTAGAATACATAAAGATGGAGAGGATTGAAGGCATAGGAGAAGGGACTCTGGGTAGTGAAGGGAAGGAGAGAAAACCTGAGTGATGGAAAGGTGGGAACAAAAGAGTGCAGCAACACCCCTGCCAGCCCAGCCTAACTGGGGGACAGATAGAGCAGCAAACCCGGGGGGAAGGCAACGGGCCAGGGGGGCATCCTCTCCCTCCTTGAGCCACATTTCAGTGAGCAGCAGAAGGTTGTAGCGCTCTCGGAGAGCCAAGTCCTGAATAAGCAGTGTTTTCGTCCGAAGGGAGCGGCAATTAAAAAGGATTAATTTGAGAGAGGGGGGAGAACAGTGGAAGGGGGAGGGGAAGGAGGATGTAAGGAGGGCAAACAAGGGAGCAAATTGTCAGAACATCTGAGTCAATGAAAGGAAGGCCTGAGGGAGAGAGCTGAGGGGAAGGGGTGATTTCCCCAGAGGACAGGGATAGGGAGCACTAAAGAGGCCATCAGTACTGGAGCAAGAAAGGGGAGAGGGAAGAGTGACGGGCAGTCACCTGAAGAGGAGCCGAGATATTAGAGGTGAAACTGAAGGCAAAGAAACAGAGGAGAGTCAAATAAGGGAAGATGGCAGGGATATTTTGCAGTTCAAGGCCTACGCCACAGGAGCCACCCCAAGGAGCACGCCCCTGTTGCGCACCGCGGCGGCAACAAGCACCGTGGACGTCACAACTTTATACAGGCTGGAGAGTGAGGTACCTGATTCAGCATGGCCGTGATCGTATGGGGAGGGTCCAGACAGCACAACAGAGCAGGGAGGTCTGAGGAAGGGAAGAGAACAGGTAACAGTATGCAATCAAGTGTTATTAGAAAAGGTTCAGAGAAGAGCCACCAAAATGGTAAAGAGGATGGAAGGATAGTCCTATGAAGAAAGGCTAAAAAGGTTAGGGCTCTTTAACCTTGAAAAGAGACGGCTGAGGGGAGATATGATAGAAGTCTATAAATTAATGAACGGAGTGGAATGGGTAAACATAGATCGATTGTTTACATTATCAGAATATAAAAAGACTAGGGGACATGCAATGAAGCTACAGGGTAAACTATTTAAGACTAATAAAAGAAAATATTTTTTCACTCAACGTGTAATCAAACTCTGGAATTTGTTACCGGAGGATGTAGTAAAGGCTGTTAGTGTAGCTGGGTTTAAAAAAGGTTTGGACAAGTTCCTGGAGGAAAGGTCCATAAACCATTATCAAGAAGGGACCCAGGATATCAATACTTGACCCAGTACAGGCACTGTGGAACCTGTGTCTTTTGGGGAAACTGCTAGGTATGTATGACCTAGATTGGCCACTGTTGTAAACAGGATACTGGGCTTGATGGACCTTGGTCTGACCCAGTATGGCATATCTTATATTCTTATGTTAAGTACAGCAAACCCAAAAAGCAGGCACAGGCACAGGTGTTGAAATCCAGGATGAGTTGCTGCTGATGTCACGGCTTTATACAGGCTGGAGAGTGAGGTACCTGATTGAGCGCGGCCGCAGGAGCATGGTCACGTCACGTCCGGGGAGGGTCCTGGCAGCACAACAGAGCAGGGAGGTCTGAGGAACGGAAGAGAACAGACAGGTAACAGCATGCAATCAAGTACAGCAAACCCAAAAAGCAGGCACAGGCACAGGTGTTGAAATCCTGGACGAGCTGCTGCCGACCTCACGGCTTTATACAGGCTGGAGAGTGAGGTACCTGATTGAGCGCGTCACCTCCGTGGAGGACTCAGGCAGCATAACAGAGTAGGGAGGTCTGTGGAAGGGAAGAGAACAGACAGGTAACAGCATGCAGTCAAGTACAGCAAACCCAAAAAGCAGGCACGGATTGGGCATCCTCATTATTTAAGACAGAGAAGGCATTATGCAGGGATATCTTTTGATGTATAGAGTGTCTCTGCATTACAGGTTGCAACCTACCAGAGCCCACTGTGATCCATTTGTTCCTGGGTTGTTTCATTCTTTGTGGGAGCAGTGGTGGATTTTGTTCAGTTTGTTACCTAGACGAGGTGTGTTTAATTGCAGCTAATTCTTCCCTTGTAGAGTTAATTCTTTATGCATAGCAGCTAACATGAGGCATATAGGGCAAGCTCTTAGGTTACAAATGATTCTTCTTAGAATGAAAGCACCAGTTATTGCATTGAATACACAGCATGCTGATTAAGACCGTTAGAAATCAGTCCTAGAAGAAGGAGAAAAGGTGTAGCCTAATGGTTAGGACCCAAGAAACCAAGGTTGGTTTCCCACCAGTACTCTTTGTGGCCTTGGGCAAGTCACTTAACCTTCAATTGCCTCAGAAAAATCTAAGTTATTATTGTCCCTGTTTAATGTACATTACCAAGTTTAAGTTGCAATATAAACTGCTTTGACTGAAATGATAAAGCAGTATTAAAAAACCTGTTAAAGAAAGAAAGAAAAATGCAGGAGGTTGCACAAGTCTTTCAAAAGGAAGAAGTTCCCATGCTTCAACTTGAGTGATAGTTGCCAGGACAAATCACAAGATTAATAGTGCTAAAATGGCCCCAATAAGATGTCCTCATATATATAGTTGAATACAAACAAGCATTACTTAGGAAACATTGCATAGTTAAAAGTATTTGCTATAAATCATTCCACACACTCAAGACTAGCACAATTCATGTCAGTATGTTTCTGCACTTAATTCAATGGAAGTCACTCGATCGTTATGTGATAGAAGCAATGTTTTTGACTCTCTATAGTAAAACAGTTTAATTTGCAAAGATAGAACCCAAGAAAACAGAACTGAAACAGAATAAATGCTTTTAAATCTGTGTATCAAACTTATAACCTATTGTGTTAATCAGTTTTGCACCCTAGATCCATATATAGGCAATTTGATCATCTCAGTTTTATTTTCTGTTCCCTCAGATTTTATATTTTCTTTATTTTTTGAGCACTGCTGCACACAAGAGGATAAAAAATATATACATTTAAATTGTTTTGTTATTTATTTTCAAAGCTAATATTAAGACAATGCATCCTCCAAAATTACTAGAGGCAATGTTGTGCCAATTCAACATAAAAAGTAATTTAAACAATTATTATTCATGGAAGGAAAAAGACCTCAGTGAAAAAGCAGTCCATTTCTCAAAATACTTAACACAAACCATCATAGGTCATAAAACTCTTTCCATAATACTTTCTCAATAATGTTAAATATAATTATTCTCACAGTTCAATATAAAGCCATATGAAACATATTTAGCTTATCTTTTCAAAACATATCCAATATTCATCCTCCCAGCAGCTATGACAGAATTTCCACACTGATGCTGATAGTGTTTTGTCACTGCTGTGTCAAGGAGTATAGCAATTCAAAGGGTTAAACTAGAAAATAGGGGAAAGCCGACAGTCACCCAAGAGCGCATGGTTCGGACAAAGGTATCCTTGAAGGATACTACCAAAAGCAGTGAGGTTCCAAAAGGGAGTATAGTAGCCCAAATGCCCTTGAGTAAGGAGCAGACAGAGCATAAAGATTCCTAATTACCCATGCCTACCAATAGCCAGATTAATATTAATAAAATACAGTCTCTAAAATGCTTGTATGCCAATGCTAGAAGTCTAAACAATAAGATGGGAGAATTAGAATATATAGCACTAAATGAGAGGTTAGATATGACTGCACTCTCAGAGACATGGTGGAAGGAGGATAACCAGTGGGACACTGTGATACCTGGATACAAACTATATCGTAATGATAGAGCTGAACAAATTGGTGGAGGGGTTGCGCTCTATGTTAGAGAGGGCATTGAGTCAGAAAGGATTAAAGTTTTGCAGGGAACAAAATTTGCTGTAGAATCTCTATGGATTGAAATTCCATTTATGAAGGGGAAGGTGAAGGCAGTGGGAGTATACTATCGACCGCCTGGCCAGAATGAACAAATGGATGATGAAATGCTCAAAGAAATCAAGGAAGCTAACAAAAGCCACAACAGAGTAGTAATAATGGGTGATTTCAATTACCCCGGTATCGACTGGGACAGTGTCACAGCAGGACAAGCTAAAGAGATAAAGTTTCTAGATGAAATAAATGACTGCTTCTTGGAGCAGCTGATTCATGAACCAACCAGAGGGGAAGCCATACTGGACCTAGTCCTTAGTGGAACGCCAGATCTGGTGCAAGAAATAAGGGTGTTGGGACCACTTGGCAATAGTGATCATAGTATGATCATGTTTGATTTAATCAGTGGAGGACAGATAGTAAAGGAATCCACAGTACTACCTTTTAACTTTCAAAAGGGAGACTATGATAGAATGAGGAATATAGTTCGGAAAAAAAACTAAAAGGAGCGGTTCCAAAGGTTAAAGACTTACAGCAAGCTTGGGTGTTATTTAAAAATACTATCCTCGAAGCCCAGACCAGCTGTATTCCACGCATTAAGAAAAGTGGAAGAAAGTCCAAAAAACTGCCAGCATGGTTTAAAGGTGAGGTCAGAGAGGCTGTTGCTGCCAAAAGAGCAACCTTCAGGAAATGGAAAAAAGAGCCAAATGATGAAAACTGGAAACAGCACAAGCAGTGGCAAGTTAAATGCAAAGCATTGATAAGGCAGGCAAAGCGGGAATTTGAGAAGAAACTTGCTACGGAAGCAAAAACACGAAATAAAGACTTTTTCAAGTACATTCGTAGCAAAAGGCCTGTGAGAGAGTCAATTGGACCATTAGATGATAGAGGGGTAAAAGGAGCAGTAAGAGGAGACAAGGCTATAGCAGAGAGACTGAATGAATTCTTTGCTTCAGTCTTTACTGAGGAAGATGTAGGGATGTTACCCAAGACTGAAGTGGTATTTAAAGGTGATACTGCAGAGGAATTGAGAGAAATATCGCTACACCGGGAAGATATATTACAACTATTTGATAAACTGAATAGTAGCAAATCACCTGGACCGGATGGTATACATCCCAGAGTGTTGAAAGAACTGAAATATGAGATTGCAGACCTGCTATTGGTAATCTGTGAACTTTCATTAAAATCATCTGTAATACCTGAAGATTGGAGGGTCGCCAACGTAACACCAATTTTTAAAAAGGGTTCCAGGGGTGACCCGGGAAATTACAGACCGGTGAGCCTGACGTCAGTACCAGGGAAAATGGTAGAAACCATCATAAAGAACAAAATTACACAGCATGTAGATAGTCATTGCCTAATGGGAGACAGCCAATATGGCTTTAGACAAGGAAGATCTTGTCTTACTAATCTGATCTGTTTTTTTGAAGGTGTGCATAAACAGGTAGACAAAGGTGAGTCGGTTGATATAGTGTATCTGGACTTTCAGAAAGCTTTTGACAAGGTCCCCATCAGAGACTTTTGGCAAAGCTAAAAAGTCATGGGATAGGAGGCAGTGTACTATTGTGGATCGGGAACTGGTTAAAAGATAGAAAGCAGAGGGTAGGGCTAAATGGCCAATATTCCCAATGGAAAAAGGTGAATAGTGGAGTACCCCAGGGATCTGTACTGGGTCCGCTACTTTTTGACATATTCATAAATGACCTGGAAAAGGGAATAACTAGTGAGGTTATCAGATTTGCAGATGACACAAAACTGTTTAAAGTTGTTAAAACCCAAGAGGATTGTGGAAAACTGCAGGAGGATCTGGATAATTTGGAAGACTGGGCATCCAAATGGCAGATGAAATTTAATGTGGACAAGTGCAAAGTTATGCACCTAGGAAAGAACAACCCACACTATAGTTACACGATGCAAGGCTCCACATTAGAAATCACCACCCAGGAAAAAGATTTAGGAGTCATCGTGGATAACATGTTAAAACCCTCCGCCCAGTGTGCAGCGGCGGCCAAGAAAGCAAATAGAATGCTAGGTATCATAAGGAAAGGGATGGAGAATAAAACAAAGGATATTATAATGCCTCTGTATCGCTCCATGGTACGACCGCACCTTGAATATTGTGTGCAATTCTGGTCACCGTATCTTAAAAAGGACATAGAGTTATTAGAAAAAGTACAGAGAAGAGCCACCAAATTGGTGAAGGGGATGGAAGGCTACTCCTATGAAGAGAGGCTAAAAAGGTTAGGGCTCTTTAACCTGGAAAAGAGACGGCTGAGGGGAGATATGATAGAGGTCTATAAATTAATGAATGGAGTGGAACGGATAAACGTGAATCAATTGTTTACGCTATCAGAATATAGAAGGACTAGGGGACATGTAATGAAGCTACGGGGTAAACTATTTAAGACAAATAAGAGAAAATATTTCTTCACTCAACGTGTAATCAAACTCTGGAATCTGTTACCGGAGGATGTAGTAAGGGCTGTTAGTATAGCTGGGTTTAAAAAAGGTTTGGACAAGTTCCTGGAGGAAAGGTCCATAAACCACTATTAAAAAGGGACCCAGGATATCAATGCTTGACCTAGTACAAGCACTGCAGAACCTGTGTCTTTTGGGGAAACTGCTAGGTACGTATGACCTAGATTGGCCACTGTTGGAAACAGGATACTGGGCTTGATGGACCTCGGTCTGACCCAGTATGGCATTTCTTATGTTCTTATGTTCTTAAAGGCTGTAATAGCAAAAACGTAAAATTCCAAATTACCTCATGTTGTTCAAAAATATCAGTATCATATAAAAACCATAACAATAACAGACTTGAAGTGGCATTTTAGAAAGAATGCCCAAGTCAAGTTTGGGATATCCAGGGTGAAACGTGCAGAAAAACACCAGGGACGTCTATGTCTCCAGCTGATTTTAGGAACATAGACATCCCCGATATGGATATCCACACCAGCAGCCACATAGACGTCCCAATTAGGAAAGCTTGGTGTGAGGACGTCCATCTCATGCAAGCTAGCATAAGGGGACATCCAAATGGCATAGCACAACAAAAACATGAGCCCCCGTTCCCCGTCAGTGTTTGTTGACATATGGTAAAATAAAGGGGGTATTTGTGAAGCTCCTTCTCTACATCCTTCAGATGTTTGCCTGACAAAACAAGTACTTTTCAGATGCTTTTTCGTGCCTGGAGCAGGTATAACCTTAGGCACGTCTCAGATGTCCAGGATGTTTCAGAGATCTGGCGGGGATGTCCAAGTTCTTGGGAATGCACCAGCTATACTTCGGCCATAACCCCGTTCAGTCTTGGGCATCCTTGCGCTGGGGATGTCGAGAGACCCAGCTTCTCAAATGGCTCTGGAGACCTCTCTGTGATTTGGATGTCTCTAAGTCTATTTTCAGACATTCAAAGCATGAATAGGGCTTCCTGGAAAATAAAATCTTAGGAGTCGATATTCAACGGGGTTTATGAAATTTGCAGCAGTGCTACTGAATTGCCCACAGATGGTGGTTACAGTTTACAGCTTATTTATTTGTTATACCGTCTTTTTTATAAAAATGCAAAGCAGTTTACAATCAAGCATAAAAGAATAATGAAAGGATCTCCAATAATTGATAGGAAAGAAGAGGTAAATGGAAGTCTGGGGGCGGTCTGTGGATGGAGACAGGGAGGTCCCAGCACCTATTCAGTTAGTGGCTCTATTCAGCCGCTAATCGGATTGGCAAACCACATAAAATTAGGGCAAGTCAATGGCTGCTCACGCTTTATGTGGAACTTGCTGTCCAGTTAGTGGCTGAATAGTGCTGCTAACTGGACAGCAAGACCAATCACCAGTGAAACTGGCGCTGGATAGGATCTCAAACTTAATATCTGGTTTCATTTTTGACTGCGGCAGTCATGAATTTTAGTAGCTCGAACCACTGTGGTCTGAATATCTACCCCTTAATCCCAATATTCATTCTGTGGCTTAACCGATGCTGCTGAAGCCACTATCAAAGCATTGAGATTCAAAACATGCATTTTTAAAGAGCTCAGTCACTACGTTTGACTCATGAACCAATCCCGAAAAACTAATATCATCTATCAAAAGCTGGTCAGATTCACTGGTCTTCAATAGCTAGGTATGGCAGACAATTGTAAGTTTCAGGTATTCATAGCACACCATGCCCCATCATGGTTGTAATAAGTCAGAACAAGCACTCTGTTCAGTACCATTCTTCAGCCTGTTGGATTAGACAATGTTCAAATGAACTATCCACCTTTGTTCAGAACCAAGCAAAAGATTGCCTCATTAAGCCCTTCTCTTATTAACTGGTATGTGATCTAATCAAAAATATCTCAGGCATC
Source organism: Ichthyophis bannanicus (assembly GCA_033557465.1). Taxonomy (NCBI): domain Eukaryota; kingdom Metazoa; phylum Chordata; class Amphibia; order Gymnophiona; family Ichthyophiidae; genus Ichthyophis; species Ichthyophis bannanicus. The sequence goes on from CM066037.1 coordinate 350,215,507, forward strand.
CAAAGGGATGATCAAGGGTAATACAATGATTTACTAAAGGTGCTTCTATCACCCGTCTTTTAATATTACTTTTATATCCACGCATCCTTGTTTTAAAAGTTCTAATGAGCTTACCAATGCAGTATTTATCACAGAGACATTTAGGAGGTAATTTTATAAAGTCATTAATGCACATATGTGGCAGAGTATGTGTGTCAATGGTCTCTTATAAAATATTGACTGCCGTAAAAGTGTGCACTTTGACATGAAAATATATACTTTGCTAGTAGGCATAGTTGGGGATACGGTCTGGGCAGAGCACAGGCAACATTTGTGAGTACATGTGTTGATTACAAAATACTTTGATTTATGTGTGTACTTGCAAACTTTACACTTTAGAGCAAGTGTAAATGCTCCTTAGCTTAAGATGTGATCTCCGCCACTTACACTAGAATTTCAGGCATGTGTCAACTGCCGTAACTTAGACACTCATAAAATTACTCTCCACATAGTGCAAATGACATGTGAGATGCACAAGTGGTAGACCATTGTAAAGACTAAACCTTCTGAATCTCACCACTTATGAACTCTTGCAACTCCAAGGTAAAGTCACAAATGTGACAATGTCCACACTTGGAGAGCCCATTAGCGATTTTTCCATCTGTTAGGTTTTGCAGCATAACTGCCACATTTTTCAGCATGGCTGGATGCAGCATCTTGTTGAAATTCCAGTTCCTGATGTACATCATCCTAATTTGGCATTACTCTAGCATTGGTAATAATGTTAAAATCTATTCCTGTTGTATGATTTTCTTAATACCATGAATCAATAGAGAAAATCCAGTGATAAAATTCAAAACCCACTAACCTGCCCATCATTATTAGCTGAAGATATTTAATTTCATGCACTCAAGTGGGCAAACACAGCCAAACTATTTTGTTCAAGATGGAAGATACAAATGATCAAAGTTACCGAAAATGGAAAAAAAAAAAACCAACAGTTCTCTTTACTTTCTCACAACTTGCAAGAATAATAATTCTGTAAAGGATTTAGAATAATACATCCTTTAGTGGGGGGTTTGTTATAGATCATTGTATGTATGCCATTTTGGAGCATGTTAACTAAATTTTTCATGTGTTACTATTTCAATTGTTCTCAATATTCCTTGGCTATTCTGTTATGTTTGCTATCCCCATCCATTGGGGCTGGCAGCTCTTACATTCCTTGCCTCCTACCTTGACCGGCTCCACCCATGCGCTTCAGAATCTGACGGTTTGCTCTATCACCTCTGGTGCCTTCTACAAATTTGTAGCTCCTCCCCACGCTCCTCTGTGTTCTACATTGCTAAACTGCAGGTCCCTTCACGCATAAACTCTCCTTATCCAAGATCTTCTTTCTCAACACCTTCTTCCTCACAGAGATATGGCTGAAGGAAGGAGACACTTCTTAATCATGTAAAGCCATGTTGACTCCTTTTTTTCACTGTAAACTACTTTGACTTTTAGACTAAGCAGTATATAAGCCTAGCTAAATAAATAAATAAATAAATAATCACTGTCTTCCCCCAGACTATGAAGCATTCTCCACCACTAGGGTAGTCCATTGTGGTGGAGGTATCACAGCTTTTTTTTGTTCCACCCTTCCTGTCTCTGAAATCTCATCATTGGCCTTCCACTATCCTGAGTCCCCCCTGGTCCAACTGGATGGCTCTCCACCTCTATACTTTCTGTTAGTCTATGCCCCCCTGACCCTTCATCCCCACCTGTGGGATGCCTTTCTTAATATCCTTTCTGAAGCCTCCCTTCTATACCCTCACTTCCTAGTTTTAGGCGATTTCAATGTTCACTACTCTTCTCCACTTAAGCCTCATGATAAAACCCTTATTCAATCTTCTCTGACCTCTCACTTTCCCAGCATGTACCTTTTCCTACCCACACTGCTAGCCAGATCTTTGACCTCGTTCTCTCCTCTGCCCCCCTTCAGTCAGCCCTTTCCTCATTTGCATCTTTTCCGGTTCCCTGATCTGACCATCATTGTATTCTTTTCACATCTCAATTTTATCCTACGGCCACTATTTCCTCCTCCAGCCTTCTGCCTAGATCTTCCAAATCATTACTTCATAGTAATATTTTCTCTCATACTCTTTAACTCTTTCCCCTGTCTGAAAACATCTTCCCATTGGATTTTCCCTCCCTCCCAGTTGATCCCCAGGCCCAGCTCCGGTATTCTGCACTGGCCCATACCCTCAATGACATTGCCTCCCTTCGTTCTTGTAACTATCCATTTAGTGTAACCACTCTTGGTTTCACAATGGTTTTTGCTTTCATTGTCACCAGCTCCCATGGGCAGAGCATCTTTGGGGGAAACATCCCTCCTCAGCCACTCTCCAACACTTCAAGCATCTTCACCATGAGCATCATTCCATCTTCACACAGCAAAGAAAAACTACTATTCTGATCTTATTTCATCATCATCAAATTCTACCTGTCAATTATACTCAGTACTGACCACACTTTCCAAACCAACCACTGCTAATCAACCCCCTCATTCAGATACCTTCCCCATTCCTAATCTTATTGCCGACCATTTTCAAGATAAGGACCTATCCTTGTGATCTTCTTTCGCGAATTGCCCCCTCCTCTATCCTGTGCTAAGGCACTTCCCCCTCTCTCGCTAGCCAGTTCTCCTAACCTGGTCTCCACTAACATCTCTCTTTCTCTCTTTCCATCCAGTTACTTCTGCTCAACTCCTTAAGATCATAAGATCATCATATCATCTCAGATCATCACATCACCTTCTCAACAGACCCAATTCCCTCATCTTGACTTTCAACCCTTCACTTGCCTTACTATCCCTGATCCTATCAATCATCAACACTTCCTAGCCCCTTTGATACATGCCTTAATCTGTCCTATCTTAAAGAACCCATCACTTGATCCCTCTGTTCTCACTCACTACTGCCCTATCTCCACTGTTCCCATTCTTTTTAAGGTGCTTGAAAAATTAGTCTTTGCTCAGCTCTCTGCACATCTTGACTCCACTCATGCCCCTCACCCCACCAATCTGGTTTCCGTCCTGGACACAACACAGAGACTATCATCCTTTCCTTCCTGAATGAACTACATGAATCTCACAATCACGGTGACATTTCTATTGCAGTTTCTCTAGATCTTTCTTTAGTCTTTGATCTTGTGCAACACATCATCCTCCTTGCACGTCTTCATGAGTTTGGTCTTTGTCATATGGTACTACACTGGTTTCACTCTTTTCTATCCCACAGATCTTTCTCTGTCTCTGTCAGCGTATCTTCATCACCTACTCGTTCTCTTCACTGCAAGGTTCCTCAAGGTTCTGTATTTGCTTCCCTTTTATTTAATATCTTCTTAATTTCCCTCACCCTTCGGTACAGCAACATGGCATCTCAGCACGTTACTGCACAGATGACATCATTCTACTCCATCACACCAGTCCAACTGCCCCTGAACTTATACCTCATAATACCTGTCTCTCTACCATCTCTTCCTGGAATTCTAACAATTTCCTACAGCTTAACCCCACTAAGCCCTCCGCTATTTGGCTTTCCTTCAGTAGCTGCCCCCCCCCCCCCCACACACACACAAACACACATTAGCCCCTACTATTTCTGGTTCTACAATTCTGTTGACTGATTCAATTTTCCACCTCGGTGTCATCTTGGATTCTTCCCATGCATCTTAACTCTTCAATCCATCATTCTTTCCTTGCACACTGACAAATCCATGCTATCTGTTTCTTTCTTTCTCCCTCTTCCCTGACTACTCACTCTTGTGATGACAAGGATAGACTACTGCAATATCATTTTCCTAGGCCTTCCCCAGTACCAACTCCACTGGCTCCAGCTCATTCAAAACACTGCCATTCGCATCCTTACATAAGTTTCCCGGTTCGAGTATGTTACTCCTCTGTTAGTCAACTATCACTGGCTTCCTATTAAATACTGATCTCAATACAATCTTCTCACACTGGTTCATCGAGTACTACACACAGTCCCCCCCCCCCCAATTATCTCTTCGACATTCTGCTTCTTCACTCCCCTCACCATGTCCTTCGAAGCATCCATGCAAACCGTTTACACCTTCCCTCTACATCACAGGCCTGGCTCGAATCCATCTGTTCCTCAGCCTTTTACTTTCTTGCTCCTGCCTCTTGGAATTCCCTTCCCCAACCCTCTGGCTTGAACCCTCTCATGCTAAATTTTAAACTGCTTTAAAGACACATCTTTTTAACATTGTCTATGACCTGCCCATTACCTCACCACCGACTATTCACTCGCCTATTTATGTCTCTCTCCTTGTTCCCTTTTCCTTTCCTTTCCACCCCCCCCCCCCCCCCCCCAATATGAATGCTCTATCCTATCCTATCTGAACTTGGCACTCCTTTCTGTTTTTTATTTTAGTTTGTTTTTTAACTTTGTACACTGCTCTGCTGCAGCAAGTGAAGATCAGTATAAGAAGCCAAAATAAACAATAAGCAATACACATAAATTACGCTAAGGGTCTCACTTTAACACATGTGGAGTGGAGGAGTAGACCATTACCCAGGAGATTTGGGTTTGATTCCCACTGACACTCCTTGTAGCCTTAAGCAAGTCACTTTACTCTCCATTGCCTCAGAAGAAAAGGCCTGGCAATCTACTTCCAGTCAATACCTTGCCAAGAAAACCCAGAGGCTGCTGGGTCACCAGGAGTCAGTATTGACTTGAAGGCACTTAAAGGAACAGCCATTTAAAAAAAATGTTAAAAATAAAAGAAGGGCAGCACTTGGGGCTTGACATGTGCAAGTGCTGGAGCTCACACATGTAATCATCAGACTTTGCTACCTACATATGTAAGTACCGGATTTTGCAACCTGAATGTCCAAGGGAAACCAATTAAGGAGACGAGGTCCAAAATGTTATTTATTTGCTGTTAAAGATGGTTTTGAACATGAAAGATAAGCACAATTTCCCCTTAATCATTCTTCCCAATCCTAGATCCAAACAAGCAATTAGCTAATAGTAATGTGTGGCTCAGTGCGAGCATAAGTGCCAGCAAGGAAATTTTGTGAAGTTCAAGTGTATTTCTGTTATAAAATAGGAAATAAATGTATAATTTTAAGGATCACCAAATCTGTCTCATTCAAATCCGAATGTATAGATACATAAATATATAGGTAGACTCTCTTCTAAAATTGCTACTCATATGTGTATGACAATTTACAAATGTAAGTGGCATATTTTATAAGAACATAAGATATGCCATACTGGGTCAGACCAAGGTCCATCAAGCCCAGTATTCTGTTTCCAACAGTGGCCAATCTAGGTCATATGTACCTAGCAGTTTCCCCAAGGGACACAGATTCCACAATGCTTGTATTGGTTCAAGCATTGATATCCTGGGTCCCTTCTTAATAATGGTTTATGGACCTTTCCTCCAGGAACTTGTCCAAACCTTTTTTAAACCCAGCTACACTAACAGCCTTTACTACATCCTCCGGTAACAAATTCCAGAGTTTGATTACACGTTGAGTGAAAAAATATTTTCTTTTATTAGTCTTAAATAGTTTACCCTGTAGCTTCATTGCATGTCCCCTAGTCTTTCTATATTCTGATAAGGTAAACAATCGATCTACGTTTACCCGTTCCACTCAGTTCATTTATTTATAGACTTCTATCATATCTCCCCTCAGCCGTCTCTTTTCCAGGTTAAAGAGCCCTAACCTTTTAAGCCTTTCTTCATAGGAGTATCCTTCCATCCCCTTTACCATTTTGGTGGCTCTTCTCTGAACCTTTTCTAAAATCGCTATATCCTTTTTAAGATACGGCGACCAGAATTGCACACAATATTCAAGGTGCGGTCTCACCATGGAACGATACAGAGGCATTATAATATCTTTTGTTTTATTTTCCATTCCTTTCCTTATCATACCTAGCATTCTATTTGCTCTCTTGGCCACCGCTGCACATAAGAACCTTCTAAAATCACCTCCTTGATATAGAAGACAAACTTAATACATCTTTCAGTATTTTGGTCCTCAGAAATTAATACCATAAGAACACAGCAATCAGAGCTCATATTGGCAAATGCTTACTAACAGCAGTGATAGAAGTATAAATGAAATTTAATTTAAACATTTAGAGCCAGTGGTGAATGTAAAAGTGATGTGACTGACTGGGTAAAAATCTGGTTGAGTGGAGACAGAGGCAGCCCAAGGGTGATGCAGGGCCATGTGCGGAGACTCATTGTAGAACCTCATTTGCATATCCACTGGACCTCATTTGCATAAATGTAATTTATTTTATTTTAAAATGCATATGTTGCTCATCTAAAATTTTAGGCGGCTTTCAAAGAAGCTCGTCACAATCTTTTTTTGTCCTAGAAATGACTTAGGGGCATGATTACTCAATATTAATGTGCATTAAGTGCCACTGCGCCAATAGAAAAAATGGATGTTGCTGCACTTAGCGCACATTAACATTTATGAATGTGCATTAACTTTTAGTAAACATGCCTCTTAATGAGTGTCTCAATACCATTTGCAGGGGTAGTGAGGATAAAGAAAGACTACCAGATTTCTACATTACTATACTCCAGTGTCAACTGCCAGGCACATTAGGAAGTACTATAAACCCTGCTCATTTAGAGCCCATAGCAAACCCGCCGTATCATAACAACACTACCAGGACTTACAAAGCACCAAACCCTACCCATCAAAAGGCAAATATTAAACCAATACATCTCAGAGAATACCAATACATCTCCTATTGAGAAAACAGAACAAGTGGGACTGTCACATAGAAACTACATGAACAGACTACTGCAGCTCAGTTACACATGCAAAACATACTGTCATAGTTTAGAAATATGAAGGCAATGATTAAACTGGGAACTTCAAAAGCCAAATTTGGAATGCACAACAACACTGGATAAATAAAACTATAAATTAGTTTCCTCTTGTACTAAACAAAACATAAAGATGTTAGCAATGAACATTTCCCAGAGCTGACATATTCCAGTTAATAAATTAAAAATAAAATAGTTTTTTTCTACCTTTTGTTGTTTGGGCATTTTATCTTTCAGTTGCAATTTCCCCAGTTGCTTTCTTCTGCTTCATGTTGTCTGCTAACTCCATTGTCTGTTGTCCATTTGTCCTTTCTTCTCTCTTCTAGTTTTTTCCATTCTCTTCTCTACATCTGCCTCTAACATACTGATCTTTCCCCTTTTGCTCTTTCCTCCATTTCTTTATTTACTCCTTTTTCATCCACTCAAATTTCATCCCTCCATCCTCAATCCCCACTTACTCCCCCAATACCCAGCCAATCTTAGATTTTTCTTCTTTCCCACACAAAATATCTGTTCCCCTCTCCATCCTCTTTCCCCAGCTTCTTTTTTTCTCCCGCCAGCCCCAGCCCCACCCCATCCCATTCTAATCCTCTCCCAGCATCAGCTCCCTTTTAGTTCCAGTCCCTCCTAGCATCCACTCCCTTCTAATCCTATTCTCCCTATCCATCAGCATCAGCCCATTTCCAGTCCTAGCCCCATAGTATCAGTCCTCCTCCAGTCCCTCCCAGCATCATCTCCCTTCCAGTCCCACCATCCTACATCATCAGCTCTTTTCCGATCCTAGCCCCCAGTATTGGCATTCCTCCAGTTCCAGCCCCTCCCAGTCCCTCCCTCCATCCCCCAGCATCAGCTCTTTTCCAGTCCTTGCCCCCCCCCCCCCCCGCCCACCAGTATCAGTCCTCCTCCAGTCCAATCCCTTCCAATATCATCTCCCTTCCAATCCCAGGCTCCCCTTCTCCCAGCATCATCCCTTTTCCAGTCCTGGCCCCCCAGTATCAGCCCTCCTCCAGTCTCAGCCCCTCTCAGCATTATCCCTCTTTCAATAGCAGTCTCCCCATCCCCCAATATCAGCCCATTTCCCATTCTAGCCCTCCAATCTTCTTACAGGGCTAGTGGCTCTCTCCTCCCTCTCCGCTTCCCCCCCCCCCCACACACACACAGCCCCACACCACGAAGAGCCCCACGTGTGCCTGACCAGCTTCAGAGAGAGGTTGGAGGTTAAACAGGAAGTGCCCATGTTTAACCTCCCAGCATTCAGCACACTGGCGGCTGCTATTTATCACAACCGCGGGAGTAAAGGAAAACAACACTGTTTACTTCCTTGGCTGTGCAAAGAGTGAGCCACAGTTCTGGGCTTCAGGCTTTACCAGATCTCTCTGAAGGCGGTCAGGCACACGGGGGGCCCCTCAAGGTGTAGGGCTATGTGCGGGCAACATTCCTGCACATGCATTGGGCTGGCCCTGAGTGGAGACCATAGCTTCAAAAGGATATAAATAGATGCAGTCAGTACAGAGACAACTACTAAAATGGTCACTGGTCTTTGTGGTAAGCATATGGAGACAGATTTAAAGATCTTAATATGTATACTTTGGAGGAAAGGCAGAAAAGGGGTGATATGATAGAGACATTTGTAATACTTCCCAGGCATAAGTGCACATAAGGTGGCCTTCTTCCAGTTGAAAGGAAGCTCTGGAATGAGAAGTCATAGAGTGAAGGTGAAAAGGAATAGACTCGAGAGCAATTTGAGGAAGTATTTCTTTATGGGAAGGGTGGTGCATGCATGGAACAGTTACCCAGTGGAGATGGTGGAGATGAGAACTGTATCTGAATTCAAGAATGCATGGGATAAAGAGGATCTCTGAGTGAGAGGAAGGGATTTTAGGACCCAATATTCAACTGGGACAACTATGTGCCGCTACGGCGCATAGCCATCGCTGCTGAACTCTAACTCTGCATATTCAATGCCGAGATCATATGAGGCCCCGGCATTGATTATCCGGAGTCACCGCACAGCCTCCGATGCTGCAGAAGCTAACCAGATAGCGGCCATATTACACTGCTACCTGGTGAGCTCCAGAGAGTAAAATTAGGCCAGCTTTTGCTTCGCCTGGTTTTACCCGCAGGTCGCTAACAGGGTAGCAGTGTAATATCGCTGCTACCTGGTCAGTGACTGTCGCCGCCCATGACATGCCCCGGAATGGCAATAATATGCCCCGATGCTAAGTGGTTAGCATCGGGGCTTATAGCAGCATTATCTAAGGATATCCAGTTCAGTGGCATTTACACGGCTTACAGGTCAGTAAACCATGTAATTGCTTTTAGAATATCGGACCCGTAGTTCTTATGGATGGATAAATTGAATAGACCATATGGTCTTTATCTGCCATCCTTTTCTATGTTTCTCTGTGAAAGCACATTTTATAAAAGCCATTTATGTGCTGGAAGAATTGGAAGTGAAAATACCTGCAAATCTATGTCAGTTTTAGAAGAGAGGCTAGCACCTATGCAGCTGATGTAAAATCGACATATCTTTGCCCCTCAAAATGAACAGGTTTTTTTTTTAAAACATCCCGTGGCATATACATGTGTATGTGTTACAAAATAGCAGCATGTGCACTTGGAAAATCTGCTGGGCAGAAGACGTGGTGAAGGTGTATAGCTATGTCCTAAAATAGGGTTGCACAGGTACCTGCACTGCACGATCCAGTTACATGTGGAAAATAGCAGCTCCATTGGGGTGCATACATGTACAAAGGGTCATATTTTGGACTGCTACATATGCAACCTACACATGCAAATTCTGTTTTTGTGGCAAAATACATCTGTCCAACTATACTCCACATACACATGGCATGTCTTCCCTGCAGAACCATGTTGACATGTTTCCGGTCCTTGCACATTCCCATGCCTAGTAGCATGCGCTCTTTGGAGAGCACAAAATGGTGGCCAAGAGACAGCAAAATATTTTCAGTGTCAAGACTTTGGTCCTGGTACACCTGGTCTTACAAATGAGGATGTGCTCTATTACCCTGAAGGATACAGGGACTCCCATGCTGCAGTACATAGGGTCTGGAAGAGGACCCACATGGCTCTGGCCAAGTAAGAAATGGCATTGTCTTGTTTTCACATCTATACCTACATCTTACAGAGAGCTACCTAACTGCAGACTGACACCCAGTGTGAAGGCAGGGAAGCATGGAAATCAGAGCTGACCCAACCACTAGACAAGATTAGGCAGTTGTCTAGGGCAGCAGAAACTAAGGACCAGCAAAGAGCAGCAGCAGTCAAAGCATAATAATAGATCCTCACATACACAAAGTTAGAGCCATCAGCATATTCCTTTACCTGCAGGGACAGTGGGCATACACATGAACATAAGAACATAAGATATGCCATACTGGGTCAGACCGAGGTCCATCAAGCCCAGTATCCTGTTTCCAATAGTGGCCAATCTAGGTCATACGTACCTAGCAGTTCCCCAAAAGACACAGGGGAATATGTAAAAGTATGGGGCCTGATATTCAAAAGGCATTTACATGGTTTACAGTCCAGTAAATCGTGTAAATGCCTTTAATTGGGATATTCAATGGCACTTATATGGTTAGTGCCATTGAATATCCCCTTCAAAGTCCGCTACATACCCCGATGCTCTGCGGTTAGCATCGGGGCGTGTTGGGGGAGTTCCAGGGTGGAGTGGAGGTGGAGACTGCCGCTAACCAGGTAACGGCAATATTGCACCGCTACCCCATTAGCAATCTGCAGCTAAAACTAAGCCAGCTTTTTGCTCACTTAGTTTTAGCAATGGATGCTAACTGGGTATCAGTGCAATATTGCTGTTATCTGGTTAGCCTCGATGGCTCTGGGGCATGTGCAATGACGCCAGATAGTCAATGCCGTTGCCATAGCATTGAATAACTGGTGTTAAGGATCAGCGGGCGCATAGCCTGCCCAGCTGAATTTTGCATTTCTACACAATTGCTCTGAGAGGGCTGGTGTTTTGATGATCGTGAGGGGTGTAAGGCTGACAGTTTGCCTAGGGCATCCAAGCCTCTTGCACTGGCTCTGACTTTGATTGCATAATCAGTTTTGCTGCCTGCCAAAGAGCAGCCCCCCCCCCCCCCAGCCAGACACATGCACACACACACATACACACATACACACACACACACACACACACACACACACACCCCTGCATCTACTAATACTCTGCCTATGTCAGACAATATGTTGTATAGAAAGGCTGAACATGGCTTCCACATGGTGAGAAGGGAAAGTATCCCAGGAAGTGTTATATGGAGATGTGGTAAGGCCATGTATCTAGGCAGACAGGCCCCTTCCCCTCATATCTGACAAATGAAGATTACACTGGTTATATAGGCATTGGTATTGCAGACACATAGAGCTGTACCATAAAGGTCCCAACTATACTGGGTTGATTCAGTACATACACACAGAGCAGAGGCAACTACTAGACACACAAGTTGTGCTGGAAAACTTGGATATAGCAACTAAGGGTTTGTTGTTGTGCAAGGCAGTTGTTTATATGGAACCCTCACTGTCCAACTGCCACAGCTCACACTTACTTGGACAGCACTGACCCTCTGCAGGAAGGCCTTCACCCCATTATTCTTACTGGGAAATCAGGTGTGAGGATGGTAAGGGCTGAACAAGAGAGCAGATCAGATTTCTAATCAAGTGCATCCCACTCTTCTATAGATGCTTTCACATCATACATGACCTGGCGGCCATAAAAAGTAGGTTTAGGACCACATGGAGTATCAATCCCAAGCTTTTACAGCATATTAGAGAGGAACTGCATTATCAGGAAGGTAGGTTACAGCTGTTGAAGCATACATTACAGATAAAGGGCGGGGATGACATGCCCACCATATATATTTAATGTATGCCAGGCTATGATATGCATGATGAAACTATGCAGCTACAGCATTGAGTGCCAAACTGTAGCACCAGCCTCATTAGCACTCCAGACAAGGGGGAAGGCTAGAATGGCTGCACCTGGCAGAGTTCCATCAGCAGCTAGGAATCAAGGTGTATATTAGCCTCAGAGGTGTTACCAAATTGACAAGGCAGCTTGTTGTTGTTGTTGTTAAGTGCCGTCAAGTCGGAGTCGACTCATGGCGACCCTCTGGATAGCTATCCTAAATTGTGTTCGGTCTTCAGTCAGGCGGCTCATTGTTGACAGGCTGGCACATGTAGCTGCTGTTATTGTATCGATCCATCTCATTGCTGGCCTTCCTTTTTTGCGTTGACCTTCTATCTTGCCAAGCATGATGTCTTTCTCTAATGATCTCTCTCTTCGCATGATGTGTCTAAAGTATGAAAGTCAAAGTCTTGTCATATGATGCTTCTAAAGAAAGCTTAGGTTTGATCTCCTCTAGTACCGACTGGTTTGTTCTTCGGGCAGTCCACGGTATACACAGTATTCACCGCCAGCACAATAATTCAAAGGCATCAATTTTCTTCCTGTCTGTCTTTTTCACTGTTCAGCTTTAACATCCATATGATGTTATTGAAAATACCATGACTTGACAAAGTCAAATCTTTGTATGGAGAGAGACATCTCTGCTCTTGAGAATCTTATCTAGATCTTTCATAGCCATTCTGTCAAGAGCAATGCGTTGTTTGATTTCTTAACTGCTTGTTGCTTCTTTATTGATAGTTGATCCAAGTAGGTTAAAGTTGTTCAGAATTTCAATTTCTTCCCCTTCAACGATGAACCTGTTGATTATGCCAGTTGTCATGATCTTTGTCTTCTTTACATTAAGGTGCAGGCCCATTTTGAGACTATGTTCTTTGATTGTGAGAAGCAAATGTTTCAGATCATCTTCACTTTCAGCCAGTAATGTAGTATCATCAGCATAGCGAAGGTTGTTGAGTCTTCCACCAATCTTCAGACCTCTGTTGTCTTCATACAATCCTGCTTCTCTGATGATTTGTTCTGCATATAAATTAAACAGGTAGGGGGAAAGTATGCAGCCTTGTCTTACACCTTTGCTTATTTTAAACCATTCTGTTTCTCCTTGTTCCGTTCGAACTGTTGCGTCTTGATCAATGTACAGATTGTGCAAGAGAACGATCAGGTGTTCTGGTATACCCATGCTTCTTAATGTGGCCCAGAGTTTCTCATGATTTACACAGTCAAAAGCCTTGCTATAGTCGATAAAGCACAAATAGATATCCTTTTGGTATTCTTTAGTCTTTTCAAGGATCCATCTCACATCCGCAATGATGTCTCTCGTTCCTCGCCCTTTCCTGAACCCTGCTTGCACTTCAGGTAGTTCTTGTTCCAGGTATGGTTGTAGTCTCTTTTGGATAATCTTCAGTAGAATCTTGCTGGCATGTGGGATCAGAGCGATTGTTTGATAATTTCCTCAGTCAGTTGGATCACCTTTCTTTAGTATTGGTATAAACACAGATCTTTTCCAGTCAGTTGGCCATGATGTTGTCTTCCATATTTCTTGGCAGAGCCTTGTAAGTATGGTAACAGCTGCATCAGATTGCTGCAATTCTTCTATAGGAATGCTATCAATGCCTGGTGCTTTTTTCTTTGATAAGGCTTTCAATGCTGCTTCAACTTCTTCTTTCATCACCAATGGTTCCCGATCATAAGGTACAGGCTGAAACGGCTGTTGGTCCACTTGATCTTTATCATATAAAAACTCTGTATATTCCTTCCACCTTTTCTTGATCTTCTCAGCATCATTCAACATAGAACCTTGAGCATCTTGTAACATTCCAATTCGAGGATGAAACCTTCTCTTTAACTCTCGTAGCTTTAGTAAAGCCGATCTTGTTCTTCCTCTAATTGTTTCTGCTTCTATTTCTTTGCAAGTGTCATTGTAGTACTTTTCTTTGTCCTGTCTTGCTGCACATTGGAAATCTCTGTTGAGTTCTGTGATTATCTTTCTTTCTCCTCTGGCTTTAGCTTCTCTGTGTTTCTGGGCAATTTTCAGAGTTTCTTCAGTCATCCATTTTGGCCGCTTTTGCTTTTTTACCTTTTGTAGAGACTTCTCGCTTTCTTCCAACACAACCTTCTTGATGTCATTCCATAACTCTTCCGGAGCTCTGTCATTTGTATCTAAAGCAGCAAATCGATTTTGCAGGCAGTCTTTAAATTCCAGTGGTATATTCTCAAGGTCATATTTTGCTGCATTCATGAGTGGTTTGCTCTTTTTCAACTTTAGCTTGAGTTTGCATACTAGTAGTTGATGATCTGTACCACAGTCAGCTCCAGGTTTTGTCTTTGTTGATGTTATAGAACTTTTCCATCATTGACTTCCACAAATGTAGTCAATTAGATTTTTATACAATCCATTGGGTGAAGTCCATGTGTACTGTCGCCGCTTGTGTTTCTGGAAGAAGGTGTTTGAGATGATTAGATCATTGGTCTTGCAGAATTCTATCAGTCTTTCTCCAGCTTCATTTCTGTTGCCAAGTCCATATTTTCCAACTACTTTGCCATCTTCTTTGTTGCCAACTGTTGCGTTCCAGTCACCCATGACTATCAGGATATCCTGTTTGCATGTTCTGTTAATTTCAGCTTGTACTTGTTCATAGAACTCTTCAATTTCATTCTCTTATGCAGCTGTTGTTGGGGCATATACTTGAATTATAGTTGTGTTGATAGGCAATCCTCGTAGACAAATAGAGATTATTTATTTTATTTATTTAGATGGATTTAGTATGCCACTTTATCATTAAATCAAAGCGGTTTGGCACATCAAACAATCAAAGTTATTGTGTGGTCTGTAGCATGCAGTGGAGGATTTGTGCAATGTGATGTGTGGTGCAGTGTGTTGGATTTTATCGGTGAGCTATATACATAGTGAGCAATATATACAAGCATGGTGTCATGATCTGGTATTGGCTTGAGTTGGAGTCATTTATGTGAGGTCCTTGAAATGTTCTGTAAATAGAGCAGTTTTAAGCAGCTTTCAGAAATCCTTGAGATCACTGGTTGATCTCATGTGGTCTGGGAGGGAGTTCCATATAGCGGGTGCTGCGAGGGAGATGTTGCCACTTAAGCGTTCGCTGACTGCATTGTATTTCATTACAGTTCTTGCAAGGTTCTTCTTTATTATAAATGCAACACCATTTCTTCTTTGTCTTTCATTTCCAGCATAGTAGACCATGTGATCATCTGATGCAAAGTGCCTGATGCCAGTCCATTTCAGTTCGCTGACACCCAACAGATCAAGTTGAACACATTCCATTTCATTCTTGACTACCTCCAACTTCCCTTGGTTCATGCTTCGTACGTTCCATGTTCCAATGCGTAAGACATCTTTACAGCTTCTGACTCTCATTTCAAGGCAGTTTAGCACTCAAGTAATGACAGCAAGGGAGGTCCAAGGGCAAGGAAATGGATACACCAGAATGCGCTAAAGCAAAAGGAAGAAATAATTTGGTAGGGAATCTCCAGTGAAGGATTCACATATGAGCTGGATGGTCAGGGCACTACATGTAGAAATGCAAAATGCAACGTGTGCCTTTGAGTCAATGCTGACCCCTGGTGACCCGGCAGCTCCTGAGATTTCTTGTCAGTGTGACTGGAAGTAGATTACCAGGCCTTTCTTCCAAGGCAATTGAGGTTTAAGGGACTTGCTCAAGGCCACAAGGAGTGCCAATGGGACTTGAGCCCTGGTAAATTAGTTACTAAGCCAATGCTCAAACCAGTAGGCTACTCCTCCACTCCTACATGTAGATGTACAGGAGAGCAATATATATGTTAAGGTCTGCCATTGGCTACCTGGCTAGACCCTATCATTCTTAGGGCTTTTGATGGCAGGTACCAACATCAACACTGGACTCACTATGCATCATATCCAAAACACACATGTACTAGCTGGGTGAGGGTATAAGGAGCAGCAGCCACCCTCACCAGGGTAACTGATGCATGAGGTAATGAAGACGCATCCTCCACTTTTTATTTTATTGCCCCATCCCTTTGAAATGCTCTGACATCAGATGTGTGGGCTGAATTGTTATATCCCAAATTTAAGGAGCTTCTCCTTTTTGGAGAAAGACACATCTTTGGGGGCTGGCACCACTGAGGAGGACTCCTCATATAAAGATGTGGCTCCTCTGATGAGGAACTGTCAGAGGAGCCCAACAGCCAGTGATAAGACAACAGGGGCATCAGGCAGCCAGGAACCCCTCAGAAGGCCAATAGAGCATGGATTGGATAGTGGATTAGGGAGGGAGTGCACATTTGGAGAGGACCCACACCTTGATGGGGTAGGGAATAGTGAAGGGAATGGAAGAGAGTAGATAGGCTTGCAGGCTGCCTAATTTTCCTCCTTGATGGACCAGCTGGATCTCCACATCACCATATCCTGCAGAATCAACAATTCAATTCCTCCAACCCTTGAATTAAAGAACCAGTATGCAGCTTTATAAATTGGGGCGGCTCCTGCAGAGCTATCCCTACCTTCCTTCTGGGTATATTTGTCTGTCTGCTCATCTTTTCTCCTGCTCGTTTGCGACTTGAATCAGACAGCCCTTCTCTGCTCTCTGCCTCGGTAAGGCTGTCTCCATTCTCCTGTCTTTCATTCTCATTCGCTGTAGTCTGTGTCCTCCACCCCATCCCCCCCAAGACCACGATCCCTGTTCTCTGGGGCAACCGCTCTCCCCCTCTCACCCCCTTAACACGTTCTCATGGCTCCTCTCATTGTCCTTCTGTAAACCTCATTCCCTGCCCGCCCCCTGCTCTTCCGCTTCCTCCCACCTCTTGTCTCCCCCCTCCCCTCCCAACCCTGTCTCCTTTCGTTTTGGTCTTCTGAACTGCCGCTCTCTTCGCTCTAAAACCCTGCTGATCTCTGACCTCATCATCCAGGAATCCCTTGATGTTCTCCTTCTTACTGAGACCTGGTTGAGGCAGGGGGAAGATGCACTCTTAGCCCGGTGTCTGCCGCCTGACTTTTCCGGCATCTCGTCCCTCGTTTTGGCCGTGCCGGTGGTGGCGTGGCTGCCCTCATTCGTTCTTCCATTCCCTTCTCCCCTATTTCTTCTCTCCTGCTTCGATATCCTGAAGCTCTGCTCCTTCGTCTCCATTTCGCCTCCCCTCTGTACCTCCTTCTCCTCTACTCCCCACCAGCTCTACATCCTGAGCTTTGGGATTCCTTGCTCTCTTCCCTCACCGATCTGTCCCTAGCCTTCCCTCGTCTGATTGTCACTGGCGACTTTAACTTGCACCTTGACCCCCCCCCCCCCCGTCTCCGCCAGAGCTCAATCCTTCAATACCCTCCTTCATGACTTGTCCCTCCTCCAGCTTGTCCCCTTCCCAACCCACTGCTGGGTACACCCTTGACCTGCTTCTTTCTCCCTCAGCCCCCACTTACCAACTACAGCCTCTTCAGGACCTCCCCCTACCCTGGACTGACCATTATTGTGTCTCTTTCCTTTGTCGTCCTTCCCTTTCTGATTCCCCCACCTTCCCGCAACCCCCCTCACCTCCCTTCCTTGCTCTCGCCGTCTAACCCCCCAGACTCCCCAGCAATTCCCCCCTGCCTCTGATCTTCTTCCGCATGATTTCCCTCTCCTCTCTCCCTCTACTCAGGCCTCCACCTGGGCTTCCACTCTTTCTGCTGCCCTTGATCATATAGCCCCTCTTCGTCCACGTCCCCCCACCCGCCGTCCCTCTCAACCTTGGTACCATCCCGGACTCTACCTTCTGCGCGCCCAGCTCCGCCGTGCTGAACGCTTATGGTGCAAATCCCCCTGTGCCGACACCCTTTCATGCTTTAAATCAACTCATGCATATTACCGAACCCAGGTTCATAAAGCCAAACAGACTTATTTCTCTTCCGCCATCTCTTCTGCCCCTAATCAAACACGCCACCTCTATTCAGTCCTTCAGTCTCTTACTTCTCTTCAATCTGGTACTAGGTCTTCCCCCTCGCCTCCTTTACCCACTCCCTCCCAGTTGGCAACCTACTTTAGCTCTAAGATAATCTATCTCCGTCAATTTCTTCCCCATTGTCCTCCTCCCATTTCCAGTCCCCCTCCCTGATCTCCTCCTCCCTCCTCTCAGCTCTCTCACACTTGGCACACCTTCCACTCACTCACCTCCTCTGAGGTACTTGCATTACTCTCCTCCTCCAAAAAAACCTCCTGCCCACTTGATCCTATTCCCTCCTCCTGGCTGCTCATTCCCTCACTAGCCCTCGTTCCTCCTGCTCTCTCCATCATCAACACCAGCCTCTCCCTCGGTATCTTTCCCAAGCCCTGGAAGCATGCCCTGGTCCGTCCCATCCTTAAAAAGCCCTCCCTCGACCCCATGACTCCTGCCAACTACCGTCCTGTTTCCAACCTTCCCTTTCTTTTTAAAATCCTCGAGAAAGCTGTTTTCTCCCAGCTATCCGCCTTCCTGGACTCCACTCACTTCCTTCATCCCCGTCAGTCTGGGTTCCGTCCCGGCCATAGTGTTGAGACGGTCCTCCTTGGTTTTTTGAATGAACTTCACACAGCTCATGATCACGGTGACCTGTCGGTGGCAGTCTCTCTTGATCTTTCTGCCGCCTTTGACCTTGTCGATCATTCTCTCCTTCTGGCTCGACTTCGGGAAGTGGGCCTCTGTAGCACAGTCCTCCACTGGTTTCATTCTTTCCTTTCTTCCAGGTCCTACTCTGTTCTTCCCTCATCTCCCTCCTCCTCACCCTCTGAGCCCGTTCCTCTCCCCTGTGGTGTTCCCCAGGGTTCTGTCTTGACCCCCCTCCTTTTTAACATCTTTCTCACCCCCCTAGCCTTACTTGTTCAGCAGCACGGGATCTCCGCATTTTACTACGCCGATGACTTGGTTCTTCTCCATCACACTTCTCCTCACTCTCCCGATCTCTCCCCTATGAACACCTGCCTCACTGCTGTTGCCAACTGACTCACTACGCATTGCCTTCACCTCAACCTCACTAAAACTCTTGCCATCTGGTTCTCTCGCGGTGACACTTCTCCCCAGATTGCCCCCTCTTTTTCCGGCTCCCCAGTTTCATTGGTCTCCTCCTTCCGTTATCTGGGAGTTTTCTTTGACTCCCATCTCTCCTTCCGCGATCACATTGCTCACGTATCAAAATCCTCTTTTTATTTCCTCCGACAGATTCGCGCCATCAGGCCTTTTCTCACTGCACAAGCACTCACCACCCTTCTTCTTTCTCTGGTCATGTCTCGTGTCGATTTTTGTAATTCTGTTCTAGCCGGTCTCCCCTCCACTCAACTTCACCGCCTTCAGCACATCCAAAACACTGCTGCCCGTCTTATTTTCCACTCCGCCCCCCATGACCATGTTACACCTTTACTCATCCACCTCCATTGGCTTCCTGTCAAGTCTCGTATCCATTTCAAAGTTCTGACAATCCTGCATTGCGTCCTCTACTCCCATTCCCCTCAGTATCTAGCTGACTTTGTCCATTTTCATACCTCAGCTCGTTCCTTACGGTCTCTCCACCTTAACCGCCTTCATCTCCCTTCACCTGCTCATGCTCACCTTCAGTCCACTCGTTCCTCCGCTTTCTTTTTCCTTGGCCCCGCCCTATGGAATTCTCTCCCCTCCTCCATCCGACTCGAACAGACACATACTACCTTCAAAAACAAACTCAAAACCCATCTCTTTGCCCTTGCTTTTGATCTCCCAGATCCCTCTGTGTAGCCCTTACCCCCCCCTCTTCCCGCTTCCCCTCTTTTCTCCTCTTGTCCTGTCGATTGGTTCTGCTTGGTTTGCTTTCCTGTTAATATTGTAATTTCTTTTCCCCTTTTCACCATATGATTTCATTGTTTTTTGTACCATGTAAACCGCTCTGATATGTATTTGTAGAGCGGTATATTAAGTCAATAAACATAAACATAAACATTCCAGGAATGGTAAGAAGTAGAGTTCAAGCATGCCAAAGTTGTAGAATCCATGACCACTATGAAGCAAAGGGTAGCAGTGGTTGGTGACTCTCTTCTGAGGGGTACTGAGGTATCCATTATGCTGACCAGACTTGATGTTCAGGGAAGTGTGCTGTCTGTCTGGTGCCAAAATCCAAGATGTTATAGAGAGTTTGCCGAGATTCTTCAAGCCTATTGACTATTATTCAATAATGCTCATCTATGTTGGCACAAATGAATCCCTCTGAGCAATCCACAAATGAATCCCTCTGAGCATATCAAGCGTAACTTCAGATGTGTGGGCTGAATTATTATATCCCAAATTTAAGGAGCTTCTCCTTGTTAGAGGAAGACACATCTTTGGGGGCTGGCACCACTGAAGAGGACTCCTCCCCCAAAGATGTGGCTCCTCTGATGAGGAACTGTCAGTTTCACAGTTATACCTATGTATCCTTGTTATATTGTTCCATGTAAACAGTTGAAATATACTGCCATGATATGTTCAATGTAAACCGTCTTGATTTGCAGAA
Source organism: Ichthyophis bannanicus (assembly GCA_033557465.1). NCBI lineage: Eukaryota > Metazoa > Chordata > Amphibia > Gymnophiona > Ichthyophiidae > Ichthyophis > Ichthyophis bannanicus. Next base: position 350,235,759 of record CM066037.1, read on the forward strand.
AGACGGTATATAAAAAATGTTAAATAAATAACTAAAAATAAAAAACTTCATGGCTCTGGGAGAGAGAGTGAAGCAGATAGGTGCACAGGCGGTGCTCTCTTAAATCCACCCCACTGAGGGTAGAGGCCGAGGCAGAGAAGCTCATATCCTGGAGGTGAATGCATGGCTGTATGGATGGTGTCATTGAGAGCGTTTTGGTTTCCTGGACCATGGGATGATTTTCTAAGGGCTGCTGTGAATGCGACTCAGTCTAGAGAATTTCTTCTGGGGCGGGGTACCCGTCAGGCTTGTCCTCTTTCTCCCATTCTTTTCAATCTGGCCTTGGAACCTTTGGCCTTACTGATAAGGCAAAGTCTCACAGTTGAGGGCATTTCTATTGCTGGCATGGAAATTAAACTATCTTCATATGGAGATGATTTGTTGCTTTTAACCACACCTAGCTCCATACCGGCCATTTTATAATTGATAGATAAATATTCAGGATTGTCTGGCTATAAAATTAATTGGTCAAAGTCTGTCACCTTCCCCTTGAACTCAAGAGTATTTAGGACGGATATGGAGGATTTCCCTTTTGTATGGGAGCCTAAGATGGTGGAGTACTTGGGAGTTCACTATTGCTACCCACTTAGTGTAACCCTACAGTACAATGAAGAAGAGATCCTATCTACAGTTCGTAACATAACAGCAAAGTGATCGCCGGTCTATCTTTCTTCGTGGGGTCATCTTGAAGCTATAAAAATGACTATCACTCCTAAAGTGAATTATAAATTAGAAATGCTACCAGTCTTTCTTACACGTAAAGTTTATCATCAAAATGAAAGGAGTCTGGTTCAATTTCTATGGAAAAATAAACCGCCTAGAATTGCTCTCAGGAAACTCAAATCTAAAAAAGAGGAGGGGGTGAATTTCCCTGACTTTCAGGCCTATCACTGTGCTTTTTTACTGAAACAAGGTACACGATAGGTGGAGGGGGCCGTAGGTATACGCCCAATATGGCTTGAATTAGAAGAGAGATTAAGTACTCCTTTCCCCTTGAATCTTATTCCTGGCATGGTATCTATTAGGAGATTGAAGTCTCATAGGGTAATATCGGACACTCAGAAGGCTTTTCAACAATTAGCAAATGCAATTCCTAAGGAGGATTGTCTATTGAAACTAATGCCCATTTGGTATAGTCCTTTTTTTAAAAAAATCAATCAAAGTTCATTCGCATGGCAAAAATGGTTTAGCAGGGGCATTTGGAGCGTGGGCCAACTGATAATGGATGGCAAGTGGAAACCTTTTTCCTCTTTGCAAAGTTTAACTTGCCTCAATCCCTATACTTTCAGTGGATTCAGATGAGGCATTGCATAGAGAAATCACAGTTAGATATTACATTGTTGTCAGAAGAGTGGGGGTTGATGAATAAGATAAGCTCAGTATATATGTCCTCTGGGGTGGCCTCTCAATATTATAAACTGGTGGTTTAGAACAACAGTTCTCAGGCTATTGGTGTTCAACGAATATGGGAACATGACACTGGGGAAATTCTTTCTCCGGAAATTTGGACAAAATTCTGGAGTATGATAAACAGGGTTTCCCAGTCTGCCTCTGTCTCACAAGCGTTGTACTTCTTTGTGCATAGAGCACACTTTACTCCGGTAAAGGTTGCTAAATGGGATAAGGCAGCTGGGAATGAGTGTTGGTCTTGACGAGGAGATGACGGCACTTTGAGACATGTAGTGTATGATTGCCCTAACATTCAGTCTTAATGGGTTTCAATGTGGAATCATATTCAAGAGGTATTGGGATTTTGGGCCACTCTCTCCTAGTCTATGGTCGTTTTTTGATCAGCAATTGATATTTCGTCATTACAGAGGGATTGTCAGTTTTTATTTGACTTCATGTTGGGAGTGGCCCTACATCTCATTATTTCTAACTGGAAACATACAGCAGAATGGCATGAATGGTGTAACCGCTTGTGCTTATGCTGCAAATATGAGCAAATGTCATGGTGTGGTAGATCCCTTACACCCTCCATTTTTCTTAAGTGGAAACCCCTGCAGAACTATGTCTCTAAAGCACGATATGAGATATAGGAAGGGGTTTTTAGACAAATCTTGTTTCGTATGTAGTGGAGTGGTTGCTCTTCTATAGCCCTTGTAGGCCTTGTAGGCTTGCAGCTGTTTTATGTTTTTTTATATAGCCCCTGTTGATCGCATGATGTTGGGAGGGACAAGGTGGGGTGGGCTGTGACTAGCCTTTTTCTTGTTTCATGTTACAGAGAAGAATTATGTATTTTGATTTACTGTAATTTGGTTTTCTTTTTTTTTTTTTTCTTTTTTTTGTACTTTGTTGGAAAATATAAATAAAGAAGTTAAAAAAAAAGAAGTGCTGCTGATAGATGATGCCAATATGACAGATGTTGACTTGCACACCCCTACTGCCGTGTCATCTAGAAGTAAGGAGATTCTGGATTCTCTACAGGAAGAACTATTCTAGCAACTTGTAACAGAACTCACACTTGAGGGGACCGGGTGCTTACCAATGGGGGAAGTATTTCTGATATTATAATGTGAGATCATCTCACATCCAGTGATCACCAAATGGTGTGGTTCAGTGTTAGGCCTGGGCCTGCTAGCTCCCATCCTCTGTACCATCACCATTTGCTGGTTCTGCAGCCTCCCACTCCTCCGCAACCTTGGGCTATGGGTCTGGCAATCCCTGCATCCATGCAAGGTTCTGGACTATGCAGCACGATGCAAATATCAGGCACACATGCTCTGGGCTGTAGAGGCATTGCTGTCGAGGCACCGGAAGCGGCTCTTCAGCACCCCTATTGCTTGCTCTGCAACCGCCCAGGTCTGCTGATGGGTAGCATTGTACCACTCCTCCTGCCGGCTTGTGGGGTAGCACAGTGGAGTAAGCAGCTAGGGGATATACACAATCACCTGTGTGAGCAATGTGAGATGTGCCCATAAGCATGGGATATGCGTCGGTTAAGATTTATGGGCTGTTACAGACAACATACAATAAAGCATCTACTAACAGGGTGAAGTGAAATATGAAACAATCAGACACCATGGCATTGATAGGACACCAACATCAAATGTATGCAGCAATCAGGCATGTGGAGCAGAGTAATGGGGAATGGAGGTATGGGCTGGCCTGATTGAAGGGGGGGCAAGGACATAGCATGGAGATGTGGTTAGGGACAGTCTGCTAGCTGGGATGGGGACAGACATGGCTGTGCCCTAAACAGGCTGCTGCCATGTGGCTGTGCTAAATGGCACCAGCCCATGCTCTTCCTCATGCCACATGTTGGTGCGTGCTGTCGGCTCTTGGCCATGGGTTTTCCCCTAGTTGTTTCCATGATGTGCAATATGTCCTGCTGTGTTCATGGATCTGTGGAACAGCAGCACATGTGCACACAGTGGTCATCATGAGTTGCAATACACACATAACACATATATCCCCACATGTTTGCATTACACATAGCAGCACACTACAGCAACTGTTTGCTCTGGGCATGTCTTGGGGCTCACATATGAGTGCACTCACCTAGCAGCCACGCATCTCTGAGCTGACCCTTAGCTACTGCCTGTCTCAGGCTTTACTGGACAAGGACAAATGCACAATGGTAGGGCTCTAGGTGGCAGTCACATACATCAGTAAAGGTCATGTTGGCATCCACAATGACCTGCATGTTCACTGATGTGTAATTATGCCTGTTCCAATATGCCCTCTGCTCCTGCCGTGGTGACCACAGTGCAATGTGGGTGCAGTCTATACTTCCAAGCACCGATGGGAATCCAGCCACATTGTAGAATGCCTGCATGGTCTCATGTTGCACCTGCTGTATCTGGAGGAAGGCTAAGAGATGGGGCATCCTCTGCAGCAGGACCCTGGTGAAGGCACTTATGCAGTGGCTGGCAATAGGCTGCGTGATTACAACTGTCAACTCAATTACATGCTGGAAGCAGCCAGTTGCCAGATATCCCAGGGCAGTGGTCACCATCATAGCCACAGGCAGGGTCTGGCTTCTGGCAGTGAAGAGCTCCAGGTCCTCACTGAGAAAGATGCACAACTTAGTTATCTTTGCCCCATCTAGTCTGTATCTCTGGTAGACCTCCTCCTCCGTCAATTGCAGGTAGCTCACCTTGGGCCTATTTACATGTGGGGCACGGTACCTGCATCTCGGGTGCTGGGCCAATGCCTGCTGATGGATCTGCACCATCTGGGCACAATGGGTGCAACTCTACCTCTGGAACATCCTGTGCATGGCCTATATGGCTTCTCAGCTGGTCCAGCAATAATTTACTTCTGTACGTTTGGGTACAGGCACTTTCCTCACTATAATATGCACTGTAATGCCACTACACAGGTTTGCCGCACACCTTAAGGAGTCATATGCATCAGTAAATGTCGCATAGGCTTACGCAGTTAGTGATGTCCAATATCAGCGCACAAGGCTTTTGGAAATCTGCTTTATGTGGGTTTCAGGATGACATGCCCCCATTCCACCCCAAGCCTCGGCGCTTGGCGCTCTGCAGGTAGCTGGGATTCTCCGATTCAAGCCGCGTTGTTGAAAATCTTATTTACACGGTTATGGCAGTTTTACTCAGGTTAGGCTGTCTTTTACAAGTGTAGCTCGCACCTAGGGCTTTGAAAATCAGGCCCCTAATGTTTAGATTGCGAGCGGGTAGGGTGCAGCACAGTGTAGGCATGGTGGGATTTGCATAGTTGGCACATAGTTCTGACCACGCATGAACTGCTTAGCACAGATCACCTACTTGCAGTTCAGTAGGTGGCATTACATGCATCTGTGCTAACACCATACATAGTATGGGCTCCACTTTACCTGCCAGTGAAATGCTTGGCATGTCCCTTAAAGTAGATACAGCAGTGTTGCACCTGCCATGCAGGGCTGGGACAAAGATTTCTTCTTCACCAGGCAGAAGCTACTGCCATTGCCACCCCACCCCCAACCCCACACTATGCTAACATGGCAGCGCAGTATTGTCAATAGCATGACTCCTTTGTGACAGTGGTGGCATGAATGTATGCCACCACTCTCACATCAGAGTCACACCGGCCATCGGGGATGTGATCCCTAGGTGGCCACCTAGTCTGCCTAGAGGACTGCCTGGCCCTACCGAATCACTAACGTGGCATCACCTTTGGCACTTTGGCACCATCATAGTGCCCTTTATTAAAAGGGTACCATGCTGTGACTGCCAATGGCCCATAACTATCACTCATTTCAGGGCTAGGGTCTGGAAGGTGCACACTGCATACATCTCAATGTGCTTCCTTTGTACTGCTTAATGCATGAAGATGGCTCTCTTCCTGCAAGGGAGTCCTTAATGCCTGCTCTGAGCAGGTGCTAAGGATCCCAGCCACTGCGCCTATAATGCACACTAATAGCACAAGATGTTAAGAGAACGCTTGCTGTCTCTGCCCACTATCTACCCAATAAACACCCTTTCTCCACCCCTTTGTACCTTACCACCCAGTAACAGGCTACTGGCCATTAAGTCGGCATTATTGGTGCTTTCCACCATATTATCTGCTAATGAGTGCTAATAATGCCCACTAACAATACCTTTGAGCCCTTACTGGTACTTAGTAGACATACCCCTTAATATTTTAGGGGGTATAAATGCTTTGTTTTTAGAAATGTATAGTACCTCTGTTTTCCTGTTGTTTATTGCAAGCCTGTGTTCTGTTAGCCATTGCGTGATTTTATTGAAGCGGTTTATTATTTTTAGTTTGGTCTGGGTTCGATATGTTGTAGGGTATGCACAACATGATATCATTAGCATAGATATGGTAGTGTATTTTGTGTCTATGGAAGATGGTGCATATTGGTTGTTTGTATGTTAAAGAGTAAGGAAGATTATGCTGATCGTTGTGGGACCTCTTGTTTATACGGTGTGGAACTCTGTGGTCCTACTTTCACTTCTTGATAGCAGTCTGTTAGGTTTGATTGGAACCAGCTGAGTGGGGTCTTCAATTCCAATTGCTCTTAGTCTTGCAAGTAAGAGGTTGTAGGAGATGGAGTCAAATGCTACTGCTTTATTTAGGAAGATTAGTATAAATTACTGGTTAGATTTGGCAGTACGATTTATGAGAGTGTCTATTAGTGAAATTAGGAGAGTTTCAACCCCATGGTGGAGTCTAAAATCATGTTGATGTGGGTGCAGTGGGGCATGGGTGTTAAGATGATTTTGTAGCTGCTGTTTATCTACTTTCTCAATTATTTTTGAGACGAAGGGTAGGCTACATATAGGTCTGTAGGATGCTGCATCTTTTTTATCTGTAGTGAGGTTGTTTAGCATTGGGCGCATAGAGACCATATTCAGCTCTCTTGGTATGTAGCATTGCATTAGTTTGAAGAGTATGAGGGACAGCTCAGCTCTGAATATTTTAATCCAGCTGACAGGACATAGGTCTAGTGGTGATGTGGTGGTGTTCAGGTTGTCGATTATGTGCTCTATATCTTCTTTGGTGAGTGAGTTGAAGGCTTCCCATTGTGCGTTAGCAGAGTTGTTTTTTCCAGTTGTTTGTATTTTAGCATTGTTGCATTTTATTTTTCTCTGGAAGAGCAAATAGAATACTAGGAATCATAAGGAAAGAAATGGAGAATAAAACCAAGGATATTATAATGTCGCTGCATTGTTCCATGGTGCAACCTTGAATATTGTGTGCAATTCTGGTCACCATATCTTAAAAAAGATATAGCAGAATTAGAAAAGGTGGATTATGTTGGAAAGAGGAGAAGTCACTATCATCCATGCTGGTGTAGTCTACAGGCCTCCAACTCAAACTGAAGAAATGGATAGAGACTTGATTATTGATATTGCAAAGGTAGCCATGAAAGGAGAAGTGATCATATTGGGTGACTTTCATCTACCCAATGTGAATTGGAGTATTCCTTCTGCAAATCTGGAAAGAAGTAAAACAATTGTGGATGCCTTCCAAGATGCATTGCTTAGACAAATGGTGATAGTACCAACTAGGGAAAGTTTGATGCTGGATTTAGTACTCACCAACAGAGAAAGTGTGTCGAACGTCTGGGTGGGTGCCCATGTGAGCAGCAGCGATCATCACATGGTGTGGTTTGAGATAAAAGCCAAGGCAGAGTCCCCTCACAGCAAGTTCATAGTCCTAGACTTCAAAAACGCTGACTTCAGGAAGATGGCCAAGTACCTGAAGGAGGTGTTGGCAGGGTGTGAGGAGGTAAGGGAAGTGGAATTGCAATGGACTAAACTAAAGGAGGCAATAAAAGGGGCAATAGATACATATGTAAGGAGAGTAAATAAAAACAAGAGGAAAAGTAAACCTATTTGATTTTCTAAAGGAGTAGCTGCACAAATAAACTTTAATCCTCTACTGCCATTATTAATACTTGTAAATCTCATTGGTTGATCAAGTGCATTGTATACCTTTAGATTACTCTGATACCATACTCCTGTAATAATGCTTTCACTATCAGGCATCATGAAGAAACACCATCTTGCAAGCTACATGATCCTGTTATTCCTCATTACCCCTCTAATCCAGTCCCTCTACCCAACCCCTCTCTTCCATAACAACATCCCAATCATACACCACCCTCATAGGAAACTCCCAGCAACTCACCATTTTTATCATAGATATAACCACAACAAACTCCACAATCCTAGACTCATATACAAAATACCACATGCCTCCAATCTCCTTACACGGTCAATAGCTTTGTCCTACCCCATAAAATAACACCAAGAATTTTATTTATTTATTTTATTTTATACATATTTATATACCGCATCTTCCAAAGTTCAGTTGCGGTTCACAGTGAACAACAATTAACAAAGCAAGTTTGTTTTACAGAGAACGTCATAATATAGCAGAACATATGTACAGGGTAACATTATATAATAGTCTAAACAATGTGAAATAATACAGAACAGCACAAACTATATACAAATGTATATTTGTAAATATACTTGGAAGTGAGAAGACAAAAGAACAGCATAAACTATATACAAATGTATATTTGTAAATATATATGGAAGTGAGAAGGCAAAAGATGTGGGATCCTCAGGGATGTGTGCTATGTGAGTGGGTTGGAGAGATTTTGTTTGAGGCAGACAGATACCCTTTTAGCCTTTGTCTAAGGTAGGTGATTGGTTTTCTATGTTATAGTGTTTGGTGAACAGATGAGTTAGAAAGAATCCACATTCAATATGTTACTCGCGTTCAGTAATGTAATAAGATATTAACGTAACGCGAATAAGATATTGAATGTGGATTCTTGGTGTTACTTTGAGTAATCATTCAATTATACTAGACCCTGAGTGATTTTAGTCTACCCCATAAAATGCCTCCTACTTAACACAAGATCAGCCAGGAACAAACTTCCAGTCTTATTAGACCTAGTCAATGACAAATATCCAGACATATTATGTCTGACAGAAACATGGTTAACTGATACTGACCCAGTCCTAATTAATCAGATTACACACCCTAACTACAAACTATACCATTGTCCTAGGCCAAATAAACGTGTGTGGGGGGGGTGTTATAATTTTAGCTAAAAAAAAGAACTAAATACTACTCAACACTTAAACAAAAATGTCGAGGACATTGACATTCTGACTATTGAGAATAAACATTTCTCAATTACCCTAGTCTACAGACCTCCTTCATCCTCCCCTGATAACTTCTCTACAATTCTAGAACTAGCTTGTTCCACAATAGCTAATAAATCACAAATCATTCTAGGTGACTTCAACCTCCCTTCACTATGCAACCACATTCTGCTCATTTCATAAATGTGATGTCAGACATTGGCCTCAATCAAGTAATTCATTGCCCAACACATAATAAAGGCAGTGCCCTAGATCTTATATTCCTCCAAATAAATACCATCCAAGATGCTTGCTCCTCTGCCCCTATACCACCCCACTACCATGGACAGATCATTTCCTTATAGAATTTACTCTACCTAATACACCTACTAGAACCTCAAGGGAAAATACCTCATCAATTTATAATAAATTTAAGACATTTGATAAAAATTCCTTTCTAGATAGCACTCTCCCTTATATTCACAGCTCCCTCACTAATCTGGATGACATCATACAAAATTGGAATACAACTATATCCAATGATGCCACAGCTCCAGTCAGTAACAGAAATGTGAATAAAAAACTCACACATATCTTGTACACTTCAGATCTAAGAAAACTGAAACAGAAATTAAGAAACCTTGAACATAAATGGAGACAAACAAAATCTGAAAATGACAAATTACTATACCTGCAGACCCTAAAACTATATAAAGAATCCATAAATAAAAGAAAGAAAGAATACCATACAACATAACTCACAAATTCACTTAACAGACCAAGAGAACTATTTTCTATAGTGAAATCTCTAACAAAAACATACACACCTGAAGATGTTAATACAACATTATACCCACAAATGCTGGCAAACCATTATTTCAACCACTCAGATCAGAATGAAATCCCAACCACCCCACCTAACTCACACTCCTCATACTCAAATACCCAAAACAGTGCAACATGGTCTACATTTTATGCGATTGATAAGCACCTCAAAAATATAATAACCAACATTAATACTACTACCTCCCCCACTGACCCATGCCCAGTCAGTTGGTTAAAAGCATCCAAAGATTAGCTTACCTCAATCATCAAGGAGATAGTAAACTCCTCATTGATACAAGGATACATGCCTATGGCCTTAAAACAGGCCACAATCCGTCCTATACTAAAATCCACTACATCTGACAAACATCTACCTAACTCATATCGACCAATTTCAAGTCTACCATTCCTAACAAAGGTCATTGAAAAAGTTGTACAGTTACAACTACAGGACTTTATTGAACTTAATGCGCCACTGGATGAGAATCAACACGGGTTTAGACCACAACATAGTGTTGAGACTCTTATGCTATCATTCTTAGATAAATTCATACGTGGCATAGACAACAGTAAATAGGCCTTAATCCTAATATTTATAGACATTAAGGCAGCTTTTGATAGCATAAACCATGGATTACTCATACATAGACTAAAGCAAATTGGTCTGAAAGGGACAGTTATAAACTGGTTCACATCCTACCTATCAAACAGAACGCAACAGGTCAGAATAGGGCAAGATTCATCTTCCATCTTTACTCAGAAACAGGTATCCCACAAGGATCCTCCTTATCCACCATACTCTATCTGATCATATTACCCCTATTCTATACACACTACACTGGTTACCCATATCCAGTAGGATCCAATACAAAATACTGTTAACCACTTTCAAATTAATTAATAATATTGCCCCATCACACTTAACTACTCTTCTTCACAGCCCACTCGATAATAGGATAAGACGGAGAAAAAACCTTAATACATTAGCAGTCCCAGATATAATAAGGAAAACAAAACACTCAACAAGTAACAGTGCCTTTTCCCTTGTTGCTCCAATACTGTGGAACAATCTTCCAGATCAACTAAGAGAAACTAAAGATCTACTAACATTCAGAAAAGATCTAAAAACTCATCTATTCACACAACACTACACCAATGGTGAAACAGGTATAACTTCCCAACCACCATAAACTGAATTTATTTACACTATCCAAATGTATATCAACAACTGGAACAACGACAACTTCAAATGATATTTAACATGATATTAATTTTTCTTTTTTTTTTTTTTAAATTCTTTATTTTCGTTTTATAACAACAAAGGAAAAGGAAGACATACAGCTAAAAGACAGATACATAAAGTGTAATACATACACCAAAGTAAACCCCTGCCACCCCCCTCCCCCCTGCTTCTTCTCTAGAAAACTAATCATTCCCGAAGCGGGCGTGTACTTACATTATTGTGTTACAAAACCTAACGGTGATCTGAGACATGATGAGTGCACATTATACAGGCATGTTGGAGCAATGAGCAGATTGTACATAATCATTAAGCATCTGCCATTTAGACAAGCGAGAGTGAGGTTGGGCATGGGGAATAGCTCTCCGAGGTATCTGCTCATATTTACTATATAAGCAAACGAGGTTCCACCATTCATTGACAGTAAGTCGAGAGCTATCCTTCCAATCAAGCTCATTGGGGTGTAGTAACCTCCATAGATCAACTAAAGCAAGATCTTTGATCAGGGAGGTAAGCGTGGTGTGACTCTTGGGGGGACCACTTGTCCTAGGCGGCTGTTTGTCAATCAGGGGATCAAGGACTAGATTGAAATCCCCCCCAATTATCAATGAAGTATTAGCAGAGGCCTGCGCAACCTGAGCAATGGTAGCAAAAAAGGCAGGGTCATCCACATTAGGAGCGTAAAGGCATATACATGTAACTTCAAGACTACCTATCTTGAGGTGAACTCTGGACCATCTACCTTCTGTATCTGAACTAGTCGCAATAATAGTAGCATGCAAAGATTTCCTAACCAGTATGGCAACCCCACATTTCTTAGAAACGGCTGGGGAATAGGCGGCCACCATGTAAGGTTTAATATTGAGTTTAAGAGTTTCCTTCGAATTTAAATGCGTTTCTTGGAGAAAAATCAGATCCGCAGCTTCCTGACTTAGGTAGCTTAGGATTTTCTTCCGTTTTATCGGATTATTGATTCCTTTTACGTTCAATGAGAAAATCTTACATGGTGCCATCAATCAGTAATAGACATTTTAAGTGAGGGCGCTTGAAAACATACAACATAATCAGAATCTGTGCAACAATGACATAATCACCGAGTATTCTGGCTAATACACCCCATATTGAAAAGTGTGTACCAAAGTATCTTAGAGAAGAAGCAAAACCCCCAAAGAATATGGCGACCATATGTCTGCGGGAGGAGGCCCTAGAGAGGAAATAGAAAGACATGAAAAAAAAAGGAAAAGAAACACCAGAGTCCATAATTAACACTGTCTCTGATACTCATCGAGGCTACTGTGGGTAGATGGAGTCGGGTCACAGATATCATCAAAAGTAAGGCAACAAACCGCCCTCGCCAGACTCTTTGCTGGGCTGCGGCAGATCCAATATGGCAGGTACAGCAGATATGAGAATACTTGCAGGAATATTCTGGAAGTCAGCGCATCAAGTCGGCTTCTTTGGAATCCAAAACTCCGCTAGTAGATCAGGGTCCTCAAATGTTCTTGTCTGATTGTGAAGCGTGACTCGGAGCTTGGCCGGGTACATCAGGCCATAGCGTGCTTGTAGTTGTTGAAGCCTCGGCCGGAATTCCAGAAAGCGCTTTCGGCGGTCGACCGTGGGTTTAGCCAAGTCGGGATAGAAGGAGATCTTGTGGCTCTCAAACTCCATATGGCCCTTTGCCCGAGAGGCATTTAGAATTTGCTCAACGTGTTGATATCTCAAAAGTCGAAAAATGATAGGCCGCGGGGTCTTCCTGTTGAGCGTTATGCTTGTGGGTACACGATGAGCGCGATCGATCTCCAAATCTTTGGTAAAGGTGATTTGGAGCAGGGAAGGGAGGATTTTGCATAAAAACTCTTTCATGTCTCCCGATTCCACTCCCTCCGGTATGCCCACGAGTCGTATGTTGTTGCGGCGCGCTCTATTATTGCCATCTTCCACTTCTTTCTGCAAGGCCCGCACCTGACGTTTAACTTTGTCGAGTTTGGACAACCGGGCCGCATGGGAGTCCAATATGCTCTCCATTTTGTCCTGACGCGAAGAAAGCCCTTCTAGCTTGCTTTGCAGCACACCAAAATCTTCCCGCAGCGCTCGGAGTGCTTCACCGTTTGACTGCACGAGGTTTTTGACCCCTCTAATCTCTGCGAGGATTTCCTGCTGCATTTCGGGGCCCTCGCACAAGGCCAGCCCCTTCTGCGGGGACGGAGGTTCAGTTTTGGAACGTTTGCCGTGAGAAGCCGCTGGAGATCCAAATTCCAAGCGCGTGGGTTTGGTCCCCGCCATCTCACCAATGTGCCCCGGCAAGATCAGAGTAGAAGTTCCAAGTATGTACGGTGTTAATTCAGGATTCTGAGTAGGCCTCTCGGGAGCCTCAGCGTTATGCGACCATCCCGCTGGACATCAGGCTCCGCCCCCCCATGATATTAATTTTTCTTACATATACATATATAATATATTTTTATTGTAATATAGTTCAATAATGTTCCTGTTATATTGTAATACATTAATGATGTTCTACACAATTCATGTTATAATGTAATATAGTTCATAAAGTTCTATGTACCTGTTCGATTATTGTTGTAATGTAAACCGCTGCTGATCCTTGGAAGCAGCGGTATATAAAAGCTGTTCAAATAAATAAAAATAAAAAATACTCTTTAATATTTACCTGCAGCCCATTTGCAATATTTTCAAAGCACACATTAGCTATCATCTCTACGCTGATGATATTATGATGTACCATCCTATAAATTCTACAAACCCAGATCACTCCCAAATTCTCGCATGCTTGAATGACATAACAGGGTGGCTCAATAACCATAACTTCAAAATTAACCTACAAAAAACTGAAGTTCTTTATGTCTCCAGAAATCCAAACTTCAACCCCCCAAACAAAATCCTACTACAAGAGACAGAAATTGAAGTAAAGGATGAGGTCAGATACCTAGGGGTAGTTTTAGATCAAACACTAAGCATGACCTCCCATATAAAAACTATTGCAAAAAGTATATACTTCAAATTACGAACACTCCAACTACTCAGACCATTGCTAGAAGAATATGACTTCAGAACTATCTTTCAGTCATTAATAACTCCGCACATAGACTTCTGCAACAGTATTCTCCAGGGACTCCCTAAAAAAACACACACACACCAGCTCCAACTAGCACAGAAACTGGCTGCACGAATTGCTTTAAAATCTAGACGATAAGATCACATCACCCCTATTCTACATGACTTGCACTGGTTACCGGTCAAATCAAGAGTAAAATACAAATATCTAATGATTATATTTAAGCATCTCAACAACATAGCCTCAACACCTCTTTCCGCCCTCCTCATTCCAACTGTCACAACTCGGGCAAGAAGACATGGTTCCCAAAACACCTTTACAGTACCCCCACACATCCGCTACACAAATCAATGCACCAGCTCAAGAGCCTTCTCCTATATTGCACCAACATTATGGAACTCTCTCCCCAATAACCTAAGAGCTACAAAAGACCTTCTCCAATTCCAGAAGGAGTTAAAAACCTTCCTGTTCATTGAGCATTTTGATGATACATATAATGCCACCGGTCCACATAACAATGCAGAGCAATGAACCAATGACTCAATTTTTCATGATAAAGATAACCCAGTCTAAGGGGCATGTTTACTAAAAACCGCTAATTTGCGCGCCGCAAAATAGCGCACGGCAACGCAGCATTGAAACGCACATAAACGCGTTTAAACGCCCCGCACACGTGCGTGTCACCCCCGCACAGGTACGCGGCACACTAACGGGCCCCGTACAAGTGCGGGCCCGCAAATGTACGATAGAGGCGTGGAACGGCTAAAGAAGGGCGGAGGAAGGCCCCGGAGAGGCGGAGGGACGGGGTCAATGGGTGGAGAGTGGGAGGGGAGAGGCTCCCCGCACAGTACCGGGCCAGAATTTCCATGTAAAAACTACCGCGAGTGAAACACTCGCGGTAGAAAGCATTTAAAGGGAAGAGAAACCATTTACGTCATCAATGTACAGCAAAACTGGGGAAACCTGCAAAACGTCAGCAGTGTGATACATGTGCACAGAACAAAAGTGCAAATAAAAAGCGAAAATGACCACAAACAACATTTAAAAAATTAAAATTCTGCGGGGGAACAGTGCTAGCAATGGGCACAAATAAGAAACACACCCAGGAAAGTTTACAAAAAAATGAATGAACCATGGAAAGGTGTATGGAGGGGAGACTCAACCAAAAAAAAAACAACCCCTCTTTTGTAGCTGTCCTGGGAGTGTCCCCCATGTTTGTTCATGAAAATCTCTGTAGGCCATGTTGGTTATATCTTATCGCCCCTTTCCGTGGTCATGTCTGGGTATGATTTGCACGTTTGTCACCGGACAGGGTGAAGGAGCCCATAGTAAAAATGTGCAGAGCAGGGTGTGTGACCCCATCCTGCCAGTTTTATTATCCCCAGGTACTGCACCATCTCTGTGGCAACAGTGTAGTGCAGTGGACAGAGCCAGTACCTGTAAGACCATAGGGTCACAGGTTCAAATCCCATCTGGGGTTCATGGCAATATGTTCTCCACCACTAATCAGAGATATGAAAGACACCCCTTGTTTTGCAGAGAACATTAGCATGTTGCAAACATCCTTCTTATACTCCACACCGCACACACATCAGAACAATGGGCATCAGCCACATCCGAGTTGCCCAAATGCAGTCCTGGAGTGGCTCCACTCAATTAGGACATATGCTTATGCTAAGATAAGGACATGCTAGCATGTTGGTGGGACTGTACAGATGGTGGAGAGGGAAGTGGCTGCCAGCCACAGCATACATTTGACTAGCGAGGTGCAGGCTGTCACCTTCCACTAGTGACAGACAGCCCCTGTTGGATGTACAGTCATGGACGTCCCAGGGAACTCTGCCAAGCTGTAGATACACAGTGGTGCAGTGTACACAGAAAGTGTATGAAACAACAGAAGGTCACAGGTTCAAAGTTCGGCTGGGATATTGCCAATCATGAGCACATATTTTACTCACAAATAAACCATGGTAGTAAGCAAAACCTTTAAGGCAGAGGACAGTGGCCTCAGTAAAACCCCCAACATTTACCATCCCAACCACACACACCATGAACAGGGCGATCACCTAGAGCAGAGTATCCCAAATACAGTTTTGGACGACCACACAACAGTCAGGTTCCATGCTGCCTCTAATACAAATGACTGTGCTGCATATCTATGTACCACCCTCATGTCATGCAGATGTAGCACATGCATATCCAGGAGGGACAGCATAAAACTACAACAGTGTTAGCCACACCATGAGATGATGTGGGAATGCCTGATGAAAAGCACCAGCCAACAGGCCCTGACACACCCACGCCCACAGGCTGCATTGGACAATGCATCCTGGAAAGGCAGGACATTGGGCCCTGCCTGTAACCGCCAATAGTAGCAGTTGCAGATGTCACCAATGCCACCCCACACCTGGGGACATGGTACACAGCTATCTAATGTCTTCATTGAACACAGTGAAATATGGATGTATATGTTCAGCACATTTTGCCCATTGAGCACCACATGACAATCATGCAGATGTGGGTCATGTGTGCAGCAGGTCTGTTGTCTGACAGTGTGTACATCCTGGGTGGTTGACCCCCACCAGCTATGTGTAACATACCCATGCCTGTACTGTTCCCAGGACTGTTGTGTCGCACAGGGCTGTTAAACCACTTGATTGTACCACACAAGACGACCAACCTTGGTAATGGTCACAGCAATGTGAAACATCAACATACACTCACAAGAAAGGCAGGGCTAAAAGATAGGCATGTTGGAAGGGTTTCTGGCTCATGCAGCATAACATGTGCATGAGTCAACATTGCTGAAGGAGAGAGCATGTGTCCCCACACCAATGGATATTTTCCCCTAGGGCATGCACATGTTGCACAACAGCATGTGTGATCTGTGGGGATATGTGGAGGACTAGGTAGTCACCCCAAACCCATAATGCACAGCATAGGTAGTTGCATACATGCACAGTGGATGTTCAACAACTGAGTGGCACCAGCACTAACAGGGCCTGCAGCATGTTAGCCGAGGTGTACTGGTATCAGTGGGGTCAGTGGCAGGTGGCCAGAGAAGATGGAGCCAGAGACCCTGACACGTGGGTGCACTGGCCCATAACAGAAAGGGCCGCTAGGACAAACAGACATGCTATTTGCAGGGTCTACATTGACTCAGTGTCCGCATGGTGGTGCAGGGGACACAGCCAGTGTGTTGTGGAGACAAAGATAACAAGTTCAACTCCCAGCTGGGGCCATCGGCAACACAGTGCACATATTTTATCCACCAGTAAACCGTTATTGGGAATAAAACCCACACCTGCAGAGAAGAAAAGTTTTTTCTGAGGATTGTTATTTTACCATAAGTAGCTCATAGCCCTCAGAAATGTCCAACACCTACAGCAGAGTACACACAATGCAGTACCGGAGGGCCACATGTCAGTTAGCTGTGATGCTGTCCCCAATATAACGCCTCTTTATCATGGTGGTGTACGCCTACTGCTGGCAGAGGGGGCAGTGGCTGCTGCACCACAGCAGATGCTGGCCTAGCTACCCTCATGTGGCTGCAGTCCAATCCACCAGACAGGCACTGTGTGACAAACAGCCATGGACTCCCCCGGGAATGAGCTGCTGCTGTGCTAAGACAGTGGTGCAGTACACATAGCAAGTGCCCCAAGAGCAGAAGGCCCTAGGTTCAAATCTCAGCTGGGGCACCTGCCATCCCACTCCCCATTTTCTTTCACATGCACAAAACCTGCTATTAAAGACTGCAATTCCCCTGCTGATGACATAAGCGTTGGAAAAGACAACTTATTTTACAATAAACAGCACACACCACATAAACATATGCCTCGCCCACAGTACAGTCCCCCAAATGCAGCCATGCAGGCACAAAGAACACCCATGTTCGCTGATGTATCCAATAAAGATGCGTGTGCTGCAAGTTAATTGAACACCACCATGGTATGCATCTGTCTGAGAGGCATATTCATCACGGACATCATGAAAACCTGACCAGTGTGTGTGCCATATTGCCTGGTTTTTCTGAAAATATGGCCTACAGCAGTGGGCAACAGGGCCAGAAACAGCTGCACCTGCAGGCCCCAATATCTGATGACCAATGCAGTGGCAGGATGTCGGGCCCTGTGTGCCCCTCCAATAACTAGCATGTGCAGACATTACCAATCACACACAACACATGGCGATACCTCACACTCATATCAGAAGCCTGGTATGAGCAGTGACTGTTAGAAATGTCTATGCGAAGCACAAGCAGATCATCGAGCTGTAACATACCAACGTCTCAGATGTATGTACAATGTGTGTCAGGTCAGGTGCCCTCCAGAGATTGTCAGCCTGGAACATATCACAACAAATGTACCCCAACGTTGCCATACCCCCAGTGTGCCCATTACTGTTGCGTTGGTCTCTGCTCCTAAATAACCGTACATCGTCTCACTGCTGTCCTAGGTGTAGGGAGTGTGTGTCTGTTGATCCAGTGTGTGCTGGCTGCCAACACCTCCCACAGCCCACAATGATAGCACCGTTGCCAGTATTGGTCTGCAAATGTGCATAATGAGGAGCAAAGTACTCTGGGTATAGAACACACAGGGTGGCAGGAGCAGGATGCAGCTACACAGGGCAAATGTGCATGCCTAGGACCATGTTGTGCCTTGCTATCACCTCCACAAACATGGTGCCCATAGCATGTACGGTGAGGAGGCAACCCTCACCACGAATGATCAGTGACCACGCCATGGCTAGGTTACAACATATTGCCATACAGTAGTTCTCCTCTGTGATTTTTATGGGTCGTGTGTATATATAGGGGGCCCAATCACTGAGTCAACTGCATGGTGGTTGTGCAAACATCCCAGTAATGGGTGCACAGAGTGTCCCTGGTAGCATGCAGTATGGACCGTCAAGCGGCCTGAAAGCAGTTACCATGTGTTTGGCTGGAACACCTTGCAGGGTCAGTAGCTGGCCACACACTGTGGCCTCTGCTGCAAAATGTCAGATGGTGTTGGTTGAGCTGGGTGGCTCTGGCTCAGCTGTTTGTCTGCCTGATCTAGACATATGGATATGTTCAAAATTGCAGAGAGTGACCTGTAGGTTCTGGGTACGACAGGCGGAATGAGGTTGCTGGCAACTGCTAGCACCCTAGTTGGGCTACAGAATGTGCATATTGTAATATTGTGCAAAGAGTGTTTGACAGGAAAGTGCAGGTGGTCAGACACATATAGCCAATGTGGCCAGAAATCTCCCTTACCCCTTCACATATATTATGAAGGGCAGGGCCCTCACAAAGGAGATGCACCCTTGGGTGAGCATTGTAGCCCACAAGGCCCAGATGGGTCAGGGAGATACAGATGCCTGAAGGAGGACTGTATGCGTCAACCTATCAGACATCATCTGACAAGCTGATCTGATGTTCTTGGCCCTCTCAGCCAGGACAGGTGCTGTGTGTCTCACCTCACACTCAGGGTGATTAAAAGCCACACACACTGTGAGGTTCTGTACCCACTCTGTACCTGCAACACAGAAGGTCTGTGCACAAAACTATGTCCAGGTGCTGTGTGGTTGCACACCCTATCGTTGGACCATTAGTAGACTGCTGCTTTGCATGTGCAGTGCATCATGGGGGTGAGTGGACTGACGTTACCCTGTTAACTGCAGCACAAAGTCTGCCTAGGTCATATTGCAGACAGCCAGATAGTCTCATCACAGCCCCAGAGCTGTAGTCCAGTGGTGACTGCAATGCCTCAGGAGCAAAAGGTTGTTAGTTCAAATTCTAAATGTGGTTCTACAAGGAAAGTATTTTATATATCCTGACTTTGGCCCATAGACTCCACCAGTCAGCAGTAGTGTGGGGAAACATTCTGAAAATCAACATACATTGAACAAGGCAGTGTCACATTAGGTAAATTTGTTTTTACAAGGTCCATGGGGGCTGTCAGGTGTGGAACGTGGGTAATGTCCTCAAGTACTGGCAACTTAAACACCATCACAGTGCATTAACCCAGGTACACCCTATAAGGTGGTCTGTGGGGTACCTGCTGCTGACAGCACTGTGAGGATCTCACAACAACCACCAGTAGTCCACAGTCATGGACATGTCATTGGCTGCACCCACCAATAACCTCACTGTATATGGACGTATGCAACCTCTGGCTCCCCATGCATCAAGGTTAGGTGTGGGCCACAGCTAGATTGATAAGAACAGATGCCTGGCTGGCCAAAGAGGCAATCATGCAGACAGTGTGTTGTTGTTACCAGGGTTGTGGTGCTCCATCAGTGAGAATGGTGTATGACATATGATGTCTGCAGCAGTGTGAGTGTCTTGCCACCAGCAGCACCTCTGTAATGTAGAAAGGGCTCTGGGGCAAGTAATAATGTTGCAAAGTATGAAAATATATGCTGTGCACAGCATAGATGTAGATGGAAAGCACCATGGCCAATGGTGTTACAACGTATGATAATGTGAGCTGCCTGAGACAGGCACTCCAGAGCGCAAAAGGAAGATGTAAGCCATGATGCCTCGTTAAGCAGCCAATGTATCCACCATTGCGCTATATCTCAGCCCCCAGGACTGTATGCCAGCAGATCTACCAAATTGTAATGTGGATTGTGGTGACATGCTGTCCACATTGCCCCCTAATGTCTAACACGCAACCTATTTTTCCTGTGTAATGCACACATATGAACCCCCGCAAAACACCTATGGCAACCACCAAATCATTGATGTCTGTACATGGTGAGTCAACACAGAACAGAGCCAACTAACACACATCATGCCATATCACCAGGTTGCTTGACCCCTGACGCTGATGGTTTGTTTGCACCCATTGCTATCAGTGTCAGAGCACTATCTGCTATGTGACACACATAGCACACCTCATCTGACAATGGCCTTGGAATCAGTGCATATGTGTCCAGAGGTTCAAGACCACATTGTGTGAACAAGTAATATTCAGAATCATTAAATTATGTTATAGGGAGATGAGAGATACCTTGTAGCTATGTGAGCATGCAAACAACATGAAACCTATTTGTATTAATAAATGTAAAAAATGTGTATGAATGATGCGTGCCGCTAATATTTGCACTTTTCAGGAGCGCAGCAATGCGGAACGCATGGGCAAGCAGTTATGAGGGCCGCAGCCATGCGGCGCGCACGTGCTTGCTCCGATACGCGCAAATGCGGAAGTGGCGTCGTTAGCGTTCGCGCGTCTACACGCCCACAAAAAAATGGCGTCAAGGAGCAGGAAGCCCGCCTTCAGCTACAGGGAGCTGTGCCTCCTGGCCTCCCTTATTGGCCCGAAACAAAAGATCCTTTTCCCAGGG
Organism: Ichthyophis bannanicus; assembly: GCA_033557465.1. NCBI lineage: Eukaryota > Metazoa > Chordata > Amphibia > Gymnophiona > Ichthyophiidae > Ichthyophis > Ichthyophis bannanicus. The sequence goes on from CM066037.1 coordinate 350,256,820, forward strand.
CCCTCCAGGAGGATAAACATGGGGAAGGTGCTGAGGGCCTGGGAGAGGGTGACCAGGCGCTTTAACCGTGAGGCAGACCACCCACGTGAGGTAAGTGAATGGCCACAGGTCACAAAACCATATACACAGACAGGGTTAATGTCAGCTGTCCATGCTGTTGTGTGTAAGTAGTCTAGATAAATTACGTGTAGTAGGGAAACCACATGCCAGATGCATTGTGTACCACATCTGAGTGTTTGCCCATGTAGCCATTTTCAGATCCATGTGCCCACAGAGGGCATGATGACCCCATGGCCTCATGACAGCTGCTGGCATTGATGTACTACAGACCACTGTAACACAGCTAGGCCAACCATCAGCCTAAGGAGTGTCTAGAATCACCATGTGCTGATGGAGGTATCTGCATCTGGAGGGTAACACATAGGGGCAACCATCAGGGGTCGTGGAACCTTCAGCACAAAGGCCCTGACGCACACAGGTGGCCAGGGGTTGTTTACAAATGTGGTATAATACATTCCCCTCCCCTCAGGGCTACAGAGAGCCACTCAAAGTGTGCCCTGGCAACCTGGAGATATGGATCTGCGTCCTCATGTACTATGAAACATAACCCATATCTCCAGGAGGTCAGAGAGGCCATCCAAGTGGGTCGTCTATCACCCTGGAGCTATGGTTGTGTGTCCTAATGTACTTTGAACCCTCCTCCCTAACTCCAGGAGTGCAGAGAGGCCATCCAAGTGGTCTCTTTATCACCCTGGAGCTATGGATCTGTGTCCTAATGTAGTTTGAACCCTCCTCCCTAACTCCAGGAGTGCAGAGAGGCCATCCAAGTGGGCTCTTGATCACCCTGGAGATATGGATCTGTGTCCTAATGTAGCTTAAACCCTACTCCCTAACTCCAGGAGTTCAGAGAGGCCATCAAAGTGGGTCCTATATCACCCTGGAGCTATGGTTGTGTGTCCTAATGTAGTTTGAACCCTCCTCCCTAACTCCAGGAGTGCAGAGAGGCCATCCAAGTGGGCCCTTGATCACCCTGGAGCTATGGATCTGTGTCCTAATGTAGTTTGAACCCTCCTCCCTAACTCCAGGAGTGCAGAGAGGCCATCCAAGTGGGCTCTTTATCACCCTGGAGATATGGATCTGTGTCCTAATGTAGTTTGAACCCTCCGCCCTAACTCCAGGAGTGCAGAGAGGCCATCCAAGTGGGTCCCCTATCACCCTGGGCCTATGGTTGTGTGTCCTAATGTAGTTTGAACCCTCCTCCCTAACTCCAGGAGTGCAGAGAGGCCATCCAAGTGGGCTCTTGATCACCCTGGAGCTATGGATCTGTGTCCTAATGTAGCTTGAACCCTCCTCCCTAACTCCAGGAGTGCAGAGAGGCCATCCAAGTGGGTCCCCTATCACCCTGGGGCTATGGTTGTGTGTCCTAATGTAGTTTGAACCCTCCTCCCTAACTCCAGGAGTGCAGAGAGGCCATCCAAGTGGGCTCTTTATCACCCTGGAGCTATGGATCTGTGTCCTAATGTAGTTTGAACCCTCCTCCCTAACTCCAGGAGTGCAGAGAGGCCATCCAAGTGGGCTCTTTATCACCCTGGAGCTATGGATCTGTGTCCTAATGTAGTTTGAACCCTCCTCCCTAACTCCAGGAGTGCAGAGAGGCCATCCAAGTGGGCTCTTTATCACCCTGGAGCTATGGATCTGTGTCCTAATGTAGTTTGAACCCTCCTCCCTAACTCCAGGAGTGCAGAGAGGCCATCCAAGTGGGCTCTTTATCACCCTGGAGATATGGATCTGTGTCCTAATGTAGCTTAAACCCTTCTCCCTAACTCCAGGAGGTCAGAGAGCCCATCAAAGTGGGTCCTCTATCACCCTGGAGCTATGGTTGTGTGTCCTAATGTAGTTTGAACCCTCCTCCCTAACTCCAGGAGTGCAGAGAGGCCATCCAAGTGGATCCCCTATCACCCTGGAGCTATGGATCTGTGTCCTAATGTAGTTTGATACCCCCTCCCTACCTCCAGGAGTGCAGAGAGGCCATCCAAGTGGGCTCTTTATCACCCTGGAGATATGGATCTGTGTCCTAATGTAGTTTGAACCCTCCTCCCTAACTCCAGGAGTGCAGAGAGGCCATCCAAGTGGGTCCTCTATCACCCTGGAGCTATGGTTGTGTGTCCTAATGTAGTTTGAACCCTCCTCCCTAACTCCAGGAGTGCAGAGAGGCCATCCAAGTGGGCTCTTTATCACCCTGGGCCTATGGTTCTGTGTCCTAATGTAGTTTGAACCCTCCTCCCTAACTCCAGGAGTGCAGAGAGGCCATCCAAGTGGGCTCTTTATCACCCTGGAGCTATGGATCTGTGTCCTAATGTAGTTTGAACCCTCCTCCCTAACTCCAGGAGTGCAGAGAGGCCATCCAAGTGGGCTCTTTATCACCCTGGAGCTATGGATCTGTGTCCTAATGTAGTTTGAACCCTCCTCCCTAACTCCAGGAGTGCAGAGAGGCCATCCAAGTGGGTCCTCTATCACCCTGGAGCTATGGTTGTGTGTCCTAATGTAGTTTGAACCCTCCTCCCTAACTCCAGGAGTGCAGAGAGGCCATCCAAGTGGGCTCTCTATCACCCTGGAGCTATGGATCTGTGTCCTAATGTAGTTTGAACCCTCCTCCCTAACTCCAGGAGTGCAGAGAGGCCATCCAAGTGGGCTCTCTATCACCCTGGAGCTATGGATCTGTGTCCTAATGTAGCTTGAACCCTTCTCCCTAACTCCAGGAGGTCAGAGAGCCCATCAAAGTGGGTCTACTATCACCCTGGAGCTATGGTTGTGTGTCCTAATGTAGTTTGGCCCCCCCCCTCACCTCCAGGAGGTCAGAGAGTCCATCCAAGTGGGTTGTCTGGCACCATGGAGATAGGTATGCATGTGACAGTGTAGGCTAACACATCCACCAATCCCCAGTTGTCTGTCCAGCCCATCACAGTATGCCACAGTCACCCTGGTGATATGGTGCAGTGTGAGGTTGGCGTTCAGTCAATTATCTGTACCTCATGCAGGCCTGATACATGCATCTGGCGTCCAGGGTGTCACCATGTTGCAATGCTGTATCTTGCTGATGATATGCCGTAAGACACCCAATACCGTGGTGGCTAATAGCTTATTGTAACGGAGGTTATCTCAGTCCCATATGTCACATAGGGTATAGTGGTCTGGTTGCAACTCACACTTGCCCTATGTGGCACATAGTCCAACACACGCACTGTACATGTATGGACATGTTATGGTAGATGCTGATATGGTTGTGCGTTCACAAAAGCTATCACACAGTAGCCTCGAGATGGAAGCCCAAACCCTTGCGAGAGGGATATGTGCACAGCTATGTATGCAGAATTGAGGTTTACCTCCACAAAAGCCTACAGGCACAATGACCCTTTGTCTACATGTACCTCACAGCTGCCTCTGGGGGGTTCCAGACACACATCCAGGTTGCACACTACAGCCTATCATCCACAAATGTACAGGGGCCGAAACAGCACATATCCGTGTAATGTGTCATTGTCCGTAGTGTGTGCAGGCACATCTCATAGAACCCTCAGGGTCTATGGTCAGAGGAACATAAATACTCCCGAGATTCTGGAAGGTGACAGAAGCATGTCCACCATCGCCAGTATGCTGTGTCTCACAGTCGTCAAGGTAGGTCGATGTAGCTATCAGTAGCCTATGACATACAGGACACACAACTCATGTGTTGGGTCAGGTAATTACATCCATGGCCATCTAGATATCCATGTGTCATGGACCTGCCCCCTGCCACGGTGCTTAGGGCAAACCACTCAATGTCACATGTATGTGAACACAAACATGTTTACCGTTACATCTGGGTGCCATTGCGTTTGGATTGCATGACATGTACAGTTAATGTGACCCCACATGTATCTAATGTAATACCTACTGGGCTAAAGGCCATCCCCATGGACATCCACATTGGCCAAACAAATGTGCCATGCCAATGCCATGTCTGTCAAGGGTGCCAAAGGGAGACGTCCCCATGCATTTAGGGAGACATGGACATTGCTCATAGGTGTCGCTGCACACATGTCCACACCCACATTGAGGCATGTATGTGGCACTGGGGACAGATAATCACCTGGAATAGGCATGAGGGCACTGACCCATATCTGTCTGTGATGCAGTGTGCAAGACAGCATGCGACTGCTCCCCCCCATCCACCATAAAAGCCTAATGGGAGTACCCCACAGCTCATGTGGTCTGCCCTGTTGAAAAGCCCAATTGCTGCTCCCCAGTGCATAATGTCACGCAAAAATGTCATCTCTGTGTCCGTCTAAGTGCAATACACCTGTATGGGAAAGCAACCCCTGTGTGTTTCTCTGCTGATGTCCCCACTAACTGTGACACTGGTATCTGATATCCCAGCACTATTAGCTGTGTTGACATATTCAAATCCAACACCAGGGGAACACTGAGAATGACCCAATTACGTTGCTCTTCTATTTCTGCATAGGCCCAAACCATGCCATTAGCATGGAGAACACACCATGTTCGGGAGGACATGCTCCAGGAGTGCCAAACACTCAGCTGGTCACTGTCAGCCATGCCTAGTGTGCTGACTGCCAAGGCCCCACATGTGACCCTGTCACCATGATTGACCAGTGGGATGGCATCCAGGGGTGTGGTTTGGCCGAGCCGTCCAGCCATGCGCAAACACCCCCCACCCCCCACAATGTGGCTGTGTTGGTAGCCATTTCCCCAGTGTTGCACCATGTGTCGTGTGGATCACATCTAGACCAACAAGGTGGCATGTTCCCAGAGGGACATAAACCCCACAACATAGGGATGCCCTGGGGGCAGTGGCAACTGACAAATGCAAGTCGGTGACAACAGCTCTGGTGTTACCAACCGGCGCCAACAAAGGGAGTCCATAACCACATACCAGTGGGGAGTCAGGCACATATGCGTCATAACACCACGTTGTTTAGTCATTGGGGGCACTGGGATTTGATCCATGACA